>APFE031341998.1:55489-126262 GCA_000404065.3 Pinus taeda | reverse complement strand
TCTTAATTTCCTTCAGCTTATTTCTAAGGAACAAAACTTGATTTGCATCATTAACTTTAAATAAACTCACCAGTCTATCATAGATTTCCTTGGAGGTGGTCAACTCGAAAACATAGGTCACTAGGCGCTTGTCGATAGAGTCCTAGATGATCTTCTTTGCTCTGACTTCTCCCTTGGTCCACTTGCTTCTGGCAACAGCAGATGCATTTGACGAAGGCGCAACAATATTGCCTCTCACATGGTCCAACACTTCTTGATCTTCTAAAGTCAGATCAAGAGACATCTTCCATCCATGATAGTTAGACTTCTCACAGAGCTTGTCTTCGGCGAGGAAGAGTGTTGAGGACCCCATGAAGTTTTTAGGATAGCCTTGCCAACCTTCGGTGATTGCTCTTGCTCTTGCTCTTGCTTGGGCTTTGTCTTCACCTCAGCTCTGATGCCATGTTAAATTATGGTATGTTCTATGCTTAGAGCAGTTTACTTCTTTTCTTCTTATTAACCACTGGTTAGTGATATGCGTATAGAACATTAAATGATCGACAGAAAACAAGCCAAGACAAGAGACACAAAATGTGGTGACTAGCCAGGGACAAACCCCAATGTGGGGAAACCCTTTGATCAAATCTTCTTTTATCTTCAATAGTTTAGCAGAGAGAAACAGTACAAAATCAAAATTCTGTAATTTTATATCAGCAGCAGCAAATCCTAAATCAGCAAAGTCAAACTTAGTCAAACGAGATGAAATTGACCTCCAATATGCTTGGTCAATGTTGAAGTTTCTAAGTTTACTTAGTTAGAAACCCTCCATGCACTTTATCTGATTTATTCCTACCTACTTGTTATTTTCCTTGACAAGTTATTTACAATGTAAATATTGAAAATAAACACTAGTGCATGCTCAACATATTACAGATCAGTAACTAAAAGAAACAAGAACAAACACACCATATGACACCATTATTTTTGGACTAATGTCCACGGAAAAACCCAATGTGGGAAAATCAGTGCAGCGATTTGAGGGTTTTCTTATTAAGCAATATCAGAGCACAATCTAGGTGTCGAAACTGGCCTACCCAACAAAGAATTTCCTTAGCAGTAATACCTCTTAGTTTTTGACAAATGTACTGGCTGAAACCCCGGATAATCCTTCTGGCAGCTACTCAGCACCAATCTGCCACAAAAACCCTAGCGTCTTCCCAATCTAGACTGCGTCAGCCTCTCCTAACCCAGCGCTGGCCCTGCGTCAGCCCCAGGAGGCCCTAAGTCAATTCTCTGAGCCTCTACGTCAGCTACGCTGGGCCCTGGCCCCTTTGGTGCTTTGCGCAGCACTTAGCTGCCTTTGCATGGCCCTGTGTGAGCACTAGCTACTCCTGTGTCTCTCTCTCTGGCTACTCTACTGTTATCCCAACACTATCTCTACCTCTCTATCTCTCTGTACTCAATGCCCCTTAGCTACTCTCCGATCACTGATTCTATCTCTCTTAGTAAACCCTGCGCTAGAGAATAGAATGACTGATCACTCTGATGTATTCTCCAAGTGACCCTCAAGCCTCCTCTTATACTTTTCCTATTGACATCTCAAAGGCCGAGATTAAGTCCCTAATCAATAGCTAAGATTAGATCTGGCTTGATCCATGTCTTTTGGACCATTCTAATACAGATTCAGATTAATACACATTAATATTTCATTTTCCCTAAGTTTAGACTTAAGGACTCCATTAAAAATATTAATTATTTTAATATCTCATGATCTGTTTAGAATCTGCCCAAACCCTTTCTAGGTATTGGAGATCTCATGTGCCCCAACCTCTCCACCAAATTTCGTGGCTAGAGCACATCCGATGCTACCCCAAATCAACAGATCTCTCATTTCTAGAGCAGCGCAGAGGCTCACTGGCAGGGTCTGCGCAAGTTTTGGAGGAGTTGGGCTAGAGGAGTGAGAAAGCAAGGGAGTTGGAGCTGATTTTTGTGGCCTTCTAGTGGAGGATTTTGGGGTGGCCTTCAGGGGAATTTCTAGGAGGTTTAGCACTTGTTGCAGAGCTATTTCTTGAGGGGTGCGTATTGCTAGTCAAGGAGGAAATCGCACTTTTTGTGGGTTTCTCAGCTACTCGATTTGAGACTAATTCCTTTCTGGGTCTAGCGGAGATAAATTAGTTGAGGCACCAGTTTTAATTTCAGGGGATTCTGAGCACTGAGGAGGCAAATAGCATCATTCCTTCTAGCAACAGTCATAGAAATTTTTGGGTTAGCACAAATCCTTGGTGGTGAAATTCTCCAACACTTAGGCAACAATTTCACAACCTGGGTTTGACCATGCTTGTTGTAGCAAGCCTAGGTTCCTTTGTCCCTCATTTTATTGTACTTGTTCAGTTCGGAAATTTTAATAAAAGATCCAGTTTTGCTGCCAATATATGTATTTATGATATTTATGTGTTTGAAATTTTGGGTGTGGTTCATGAGCATGTTTTTCTATTATTCACTGTTAATTTCCTATTAGGAATATTACAGTGTCTTCAAAGCATGTTCTTGGCTAGTGTGGGACAAAGCAGTTGGTAAGGCCACTCGGTACTGGGGCGTGGTATTTCAGAGGGGCCAAGGCAGATGTAGAGGTAGAGGACGTGGTAGAGAAGGAGGTCTTGACCCCTTTTCATACACTAAGTTGGACAACGTTCGAGAATGCATGGAGGGCCAAGGGGGTGATGAGCAACCAAGACAAGAGAACCAAAGCCAGGTTATGGATGAGTTGTTGAGGGTGAACCAACATATTTTGAGGCAAGGCCAACTGATGATGGACATGATGTAGCAAATGATGGGCTTGCAAGTGCATAACAACCAAGGGCATGAAAACAATGGAGATGGGGGTTCCAAGCAAGAGGTGGAAGCCACCACATGCAGGGGAATGTATTTCAACGACCCCATACTCCATTGCGTGGTTAGAACAGTTGTCCCACTATGTCGCAGTTCATGGATGAGCCAGAGAGAGAGAATCGAACCTTGTTGCATATTTGGTGCACTCTATAGAGACGGGGATTTATGAGTATGAGGGGCTAGACCCTAGAATTCAGAAAGTCATATCCTTTGGGGAGTTTATACACCTCAAGGAGAGACGCAAGATTGGAGTTGGTACATCTTACAGAGGAGGGCAATCGAGTCAGGAGGTGTAGAAGATAGTCGAGAAGGTCACACTTCCCAACTGTGATGGGTCAGCCAAGGGTTCAGCCAGGGCATGGGTTCAGAAGTTGGACACTTACTTCCATCTGCACCCCAAGAGTGAGATAGACACCATTAGGTTTGCCACATTGCATTTGGAGGGGGATGCGCAGGAGTGGTGTTATCATGGCCTAATCACACTTGGTTGCGGGCATATCCACATCACCTCTTACACAAAGTTTACCAGGCAGTTGATCGAGAGATTTGTAGAAGCACCTCGAGTTACACTTCAGAGAGTTGGTGCACCTTAGACAAATTGGCAGCGCGAAGGCATATATATCAAAGTTTCAGAGGCTGGCAGTGATGGTCACATACAATTCGCAGGCCCGGTTGATTATGTTATTCATAGAGGGGCTAGTTGACCCCCTAAGTGGATGGGTGAAAGCCCACGACATTGATGGATGCCATCTCTAGGACCAAAGATATGATTGACGTAGTGCCTAAGACAAAGGCTCCTTTCCCCACTAAACCCACTGCCCTCCAAGGGGGGGGAGTACTAGACAGACAGACTGGGAGGTTGGGCATGGTTAGCTCGATGATGAGACTAGGAGGGACCTCTAGAGGAGGAAGTTATGTTTTACGTGCCAGGAGCCATGGGCACCGAGGCACAAGTGCACCAAGGGCAAATCCCATTACATTGAGGTGTACTTAGACAACGAGCCCAAGGATGAGATTGAGCAGGAGATGGACATAGGAGATGGAGGACCCCAATCCATGGGAGGTGGACCACCACCACAGTTGCCGCCTCAGGGAGGAGGCCCATTGCTGCCTACTGGAGGAGTTATTGCTTTACTTCGGGGAGTTTTGAAGTACCTAACATTGCGGATCCGGAGCACAATGCAAGGGCAGCGTGTTTCAGTGCTAGTGGGTAGTGGGGCTACCCGCAACTTCATCGATGCCCAGATGGTGGAGCTGAGAGGCATACACAAAGACATTTGAGGGTTTTTCGATGTTGGTACAAGGGGATATGACGATGCAGTGGACAAAATGTGTCCCTAGCATGACCTTGACAATGGGGAACTACTATGTGACTGATCATTTCTTTGTGGTGGACATTCCAGACACCAATGTGGTCAATAATGATGGGTGTCCAGTGTTTGTATTCATTAGGGCAAGTCACCACTGACTAGAGGAAGTTGGAGATGGAATTTACCCGACCAGATGGAAAACTGGTTGTGTTGAGGGGCATGCATTCTTATCCACCGCAGCCAGTATCAACCCATCGAATGGAGGTTGACTTGTGGCATGGGAATATAGATGTTAATCAAGGTTGTCATTGATGTCAATATGGCATTGGCCGAGATGGCAAATATTATTGAGATGTCTGGTTCTAGATGATGATGTCATGACTCTTGTTTGACAAGGATGCCATCAATTAATATGTCAAGCCACTAATGAAGAAGTCTTACGAAGTGCCAAGTGCCAAGTGCCAATCATGTGCCTTGATTGATGATCTAGATCAATGATGTATCTAATATACAAGCCCTTGATGACATGGTTGGAGACTACATGATGACATGAATGCTGCACTATTACATGTTGACACCTAAGTCACCTGACACGAGAATTCGGGATTCGTAGGATATGGGGATTCGAGAGTCGAATTCGGACATGTTGACCCCCCGGAACAAGACACGTAGGATTCGTTATATATTAACTTACAAGATACTAAGATAAAGACACTGAGAGTTATAGTTTTCTCATTAAGTCATCAAATCAAATGTGTTACATAGGTAGTGCAATGCCAATGGCAAATAGAAATAGAAAATATAAAACAACTACAAGTATACAATCCTCAAGGCAATAGGTAGCCCATGACTCATGAGTCAACAATCCTCATAGTCATCATCAGAATCAGCATTAATGTCCTCATCATCATGGTCACCAGACTCACCACTGCTCTCCTCTGCATCCTCCTCCTCCCCTGTATCAATAGTCGCCTCTGCATCTGCTGGTGTGGAGAATGACCCCTCTAAAATATCACCGTCATCAAATCTAACAGGCTCTAGCACTAGATCATTGAGATCCATGTTGGCCAATGCGAACTCAACACTGTTATCCAGACCCATATCATCAAGAAAGACATCCCACATCTTTGTCTTTCCCCTCAACCATTCTTCCCTCTATCTGTAAATAAGAGGAATGTTGGTGTGCACATACACCATTGTCTCTGTCTTGGACTACTCAAGCCTGCTCTTCTTCACACTATACAAATTCCCATATGTGCTCCAATTCCTCTAGCAACAAGAGGATGAAGTCACCTGAGAGAGGAGCCTCATGGCTAACTGCTGAAGAGGAGGGCTTGTTGCCCCATGATTTGCCCACCAAGAATAGGGCTTCTTAGCCCCCCTATCTCTAATCACATCATATCCTGCAAATCGACCAGTGCCAGTGGAAAACTCTACGAAGGCATCCTCCACCTCATCAAGCAATGCTCTATCCTGAAAAACCCGCCTGAATGCATCTTTCCTCCCCTGTGAGATTTCACCATTCATGTGAGGAGGGAATTTGTGGGTAGGTCCACCATTCAGCCACACATCGTTGTAGTATTTTGGGTTCAATGAGTGAGCCAAACAATGTAAAGGTGTGCAATTCTTGTCCCATCTGCTGACAAGAATAGCCTGTATAGTACCACGGAAGGCCTTTGGTGATGTCTCATACTCGGGGCACTCACTCTGTAGAATAATGCTCCTCACAGACTCAATCATGGAATCCCATCCCTCAGAAACCTCTCCTAATATGGGTTTGTCTGTATCTGCAAATCAAAGCAAAGAAATGATAGGGTCCATGATCTGAATAGTTAGATCTACCCTCTCCCACCAAGCATCATCTAGCACTGTGTCCTTCACTCTTTTAGAGGCTACTTGATATGTCTTTCTCCAAAAAGACCAAAACTCAAAAATAACCATGGCCCCAAGAGCAGTCTTGACCTACCTCAACCTCTTCAACATCATGAATGAAGAGGCAAACCGTGTATCAACAATCTTCAATAATGATAGATTGTTGTACTCCTTATAGATAGTGAGGGCATTTGTATGATTTTGCACAAAGTTACGGATATGTCGTGCATCCTCAATAATGTTACCAATCCAAAGCACATCAGAAGCAATGGATTTCAGTTCTAAGTTCAATGAATGGACAATGCAAGGTGTCCAAAACAATTGTGGATATTTAGCTTCCACAATCATGACAGCAACCTTGCAAACAAGTGCATTATCTGTAATGATTTTGCACACAATAATCAACACCTACATCTTCAATAACTTTAATAAATAACTCACCCATGAATTGTGCATCCTTGTATTCTCGCAAGTGTATCCACTGCTTTCAAGAAAACTGGACCATTCAAGGAAGACACCATGAAGTTGATGATTGGGTGTCGTGCTGGATCTGTCCATCCATCAAAAACAATGCTAACCCCAGATGTTGGCCATAATGCTTTAATAGGCTCAAGCATTTTTTGCACCTCTTTTTTTGCCTTCGTCAACAATGTGGTTCTAAGCTTCTCCTAACTAGGAGCCACATACCATGATGGAGACCCATGAGTTAGAGCTCGACACATCTCAATAAATAGAGGTGTGTGTGCAACATTAAATGATATGAAGTTTTGATAGAAAAAGAAGGCAATGATGAGATCAAGTTCTTCCCGTTTCTCTTTTTGAAAAATCTTGTCCACTGGACCAAGTGAAATTGCTCTTATTTTTGCTTCTTGTCCCCCAATAGAACTCTCAAATGGAAATTTGGTGGTGCCTTTTCTCAAAAATGGAAGGGGGTCTTCATTCTTGGTTTTTCTTGAATTTGCAGCCACATTTGCCATACCAACAGTGAACTCCTTTTCCATTTATTTCCTCTTTTGTAAAGGAACAGCTTTACAAGCTCCAATTCCACAACCTAATAAACCAACAAATGGCCTTTCACACGGTAATATGTGCTTTTGAAAGAAATGTGGCAAAAGTTGCATCTCCATTGCACATTGCCTCCTCCCTTCCCCTTGGTGCTTGTCCCATCCTCTCTTGTGACATATTTCCACAACGGATATTTCTCAATGTTGTCTTTAAGTCCACCTCTTCCCTCAACATTACTTGCAGCAGACTCTGATGATATTGGGGGAGGAGGGGCATCTCCAATGGAGATATTCTTCTCCTTCCTTTGCCCCCTAACTGCTGCCCTTGATTGAGCCATGAATACTATAAAAAAAATAAACAAAACATGCACAAATTTGTAAAAAAAATTCATATACAAACTGTTGTAATAGAAATGCAAAAAAATAGAGATGAAATGCACTTACCTGGTGCTTGAATCTCCTTGCCGAACGCTCCACACCCTTAGCTCCTTGCTCCAAACCCTTAGCTCCTTGCCAATAGCTCAATGTATGCAAAACTGAAAGAGAGAAATGGTAAATGACTAATAGAACAGCGCGTTTTATGCTCGCGGGTTTCCCTTTTTTGGGATTCGAATCCCAAAATCGTGACATGTTGTGTCCTAACGTGACACGTGCGGGATTCGATCGTGTCACATTAGGACACGACATGTCACATTCTAGGATTCGAATCACCATCGAATCGTGTCCGATTCGTGGGATTCGGACACGCAGGCCATTTCCAGCGAATCCGGTTTTGTAGGTTGACACTATAATGAATCACTTGGTGACATATGATGACATGGAGGACTTCATGATGACATGAAAATAATATAAAGACATAGTTGGAGTCATAACAATGAAGAACCCATTAATGACCTCATGCTTTTCCAAACATTTTATGCACAAAAATTCAACGGTGGTCACAAAGAAAAATCATTTTTGACAACTTGGAGGCATCTTTCCACAATGAGTCCTATACCATCTTAAAGAGGACTTTTTCCTCTTTCCAATGAGCCCTTACTTGCCCCGAAACTCCCAGTGGTTGGTGAGATAATGAATTTTTAATTTAAGATAAAAATACCTATCTGCTCGCCGACCTATACCAGGACACTTTAGTCGGCCTCCATACTTAGACATGTCTTTTCGTTTTGCCTTGCAAAAACACTATTTATAGGGATTCTGACTTCATTCCTTTGCAATCAATTCAGTCATCCAAGATTGAAGAACGAGCTCCTGTTCACAACTAGTGAACTCAAGAGGAAGGCTTAATATTTGAGAAAAAGGAGCTACTTGTGTGACTGGACCCTAAATATATTGACTGGGTATTATCTCATACTTTGAACAGTGATCCTTTTAGCTCGAACTGTGGTAAACAAGAACAGAATACAGAGCAAGGGTATACGGAGATATTTTGAAAAATCTCTTAGATCTATTGTAACAGTCCTGGAGACACATTTAAAGCAGTATTCTGTAGAAATTTCGGACCTGTAAAATTGCAGACCTGAGGCTCGGACCTGTGTTACTTCAGAAATTTCGGATCTATCTGCAACCTGACCTGTGGCCTATTACAGGACTGTAAATTCAACCTCTTCAGAATTCTTCCTATTGCAGACTTCAGCCTTATTGCAGACATCAAGCTACAGAGACCTTGGTTTGTTGGAGAAAGATCTCTTTTTATTGGAGACTGTTCTCAGACCAGTATAGAAGACCTCAGATTAGTTTTGTTGAAAAAATCTCACACTTATTCAATTATTACAGATCTTTGAGCTTGTTATAGAGACAATTGCAGACCTTGTGACTGTATTGAGCATGTTTTTAGCTCATTTAGATGGCACATTATTAAGACAATGGAAACAGAATATTGGGGTATTATTATTGTAGCTGTTCAGGTCCCTTGAAGCAAGCCTTTTATAAGGTGACTGTGGAGATACTTTGGAAGCATTCAAAACCATTCCTTCAAAGACTTTTGGAAGCAAATCAAGGACCCTTGTTGAAGATTGTTAAGAATATCCTTGGAGCAATTGAAGAATACGTGAAGAAGGACATCCTCTGGACCATGATGCACTGAAGCCATCATGACGTGACCTTGGAGAATTTTGTTTGGGTACCATGAAGGATAGTGGAGACACCTTCATGTGAAGAGATCAAGGTTGTCATTGATGACATAACGTGCAGACTACAATGAAGACGAAGATTGACAGGGCTCATTGAAGAAGACATTGGGAGTCGTGAAGTATAACCAAATACATCTTGACAAAGTGAAGCTAAGGGTTGGAGCCCAAGAGGTTGGAGCCTCGAAAAGATAAGGTTGGTGCCTTGGAAGATAGGGTTGGAGCCCTAGAGGATCGGAGTCTTCAAGATACCAGGTCGGAGCTTGAACCAAATATAGGGTTGGTGCCTCAGAATTGACAAGGTTGGAGCCTTGGAAGTCCAAGTTGGTGTTTGGCAAATACAAGTTAGAGCCTGGAAGATTGAAGATTGGTGTCTTCATTTAAGGTTGGAGCCCTACATATATTGTACTTGATTCATTGTAAAGAAGAAATTAATAAAAGCATTTATTCTTATTGTTTATTTTGTGTTCTAAATATAAGTGATCTAACTGGTAAAAATAGCAATTGAAAAGAAACACTGATTCACCCCCCCCCCAATATTTCCAACAATAGAGTGGGCAATAGAGCTTTGATATCAAAGACAGGATCTCAATCACGACAACCACACCCAGATATCCTAGCACACTTTGAGAGACATCAGGCAATTTTTGTGGAGATCCCTTCAAGCAGGCCACTGGATTGTGGGTTCGAGCACACCATTGAGTTGGAGGAGGGGGTACATGCAGTGATCACCACTCCCTACAAGCAACCCAAGGCCTATAGGGACAAGATCGAGAGGGCCATCTAGGAGTTGTTGGCATTGGGGCACATCAAACCTAGCACTAGCCCTTTTGCTTCAAAAATAGTGTTGGTGAAGAAGAAGGATGGGACCCTTCATATGTGCATTGACTACAGAGCGTTAAACAAGAAGACTCTGTAGAACCAGTACCCATACCCCAAATTGATGAGCTAACGGACGAGCTTAGAGGAGCCAAGTATTTCTCTAAGATTGACTTGAGTTCGGGATTCCACCAGATTTGGGTGAGGGAGCAGGACATTTCAAAGACCGCATTTAGGTGTCATTATGAGCACTTCGAGTTCCTGGTGATGCACTTCGGGATCACCAACGAACCTGCCACATTTCAGTGTTGCATGAACCACGTGTTCTACAAGCACCTACGCAGATTTGTTCTGGTGTTTTTCGATGACATTCTTATTTACAGCAGGACGTGGGAGGAACACCTGCAGGACTTGGAACATGTCTTGAGCATCTTGGAGGAGCAACAGTTTTATGCCAAGATGCCCAAGTGCGAATTTGCGCTGACTAAGATGCTTTATTTGGGACACGTGATTGGTGAGGACGGGATTAGAGTCCACCAGAATAAGATCCGTGCCATCCTTGATTGGCCTATGCCCAAGAACATGACGGAGCTAAGGGGCTTCTTGTGCATATGCACATATTACAAGTGCTTCATGAGGGGATTTTCTCAGCGTGCGGCACCCCTTACAGACCTCACAAAGAAGGGAGCATTCAGTTGATCAAACACAGCGCAAGAGACCTTTGAGTGCCTCAAGGTGGTCATGACTCATGAGTACTTGCCTGGGCCCTGGTCTTGGCATTACCGATTTCTCTCAACCCTTTGTACTGGAGTGTGATGCATTAGGTGAGGGCATTGGGGCAATATTGATGCAGGGAGGTCATCTCATAGCTTATGAGAGTCGGAAACTCTGTGACTATGAGAAACTATACTCTATCTATGACAAAGGAGATGCTAGCCATAATGCATGCGCTAGCTAAGTTCCAGCAGTACTTGGTGGGCAACAGGTTCAAGGTGAATACTAACCACAACAATCATTGATTCTTCCTAGAGCAGAAGGAAATTCAAGAGGGGCAGCAAAAGTGGGTCAGCAAGATCCAAGCTTACAACTTCAAGATGAATACGTCAAGGGCAAGTAGAACATAGTGGCAGATGCCCTATCGAGGAGGCTCGCGACTCTACCTCTGATGGATATTACACGGGATTGGATAGTGCAGTTCTTGGTGGAGTATTCCAAGGACCGGCAGGCCTGCAAGATACAGGATGGCACCTTCGGAGATGACAGGTTATGGGTGATGGATGACGTGATATACTATAAGGACAAGATTTACTTGGTGTTGGGGTCACAACTCAGGGAGAGGATTATGCGGGCAGCCCACAATTCTCCTATGGCAATACACCTTGAATTCCTCAAGACATACAGGGCTATCAGGGAGCGTTTCTCTTAGAGGGGTCTCAAGGGGGATGTGTTGAGGCATGTGCGGAAGTGTGTGGTCTGTTAGAGGAACAAGGGAGAGCCATCTCACCCAACAAGTCTACTACAATCTCTCCCTATTCCAGAGAGGAAATGGGAGAGCATGTCCATGGACCTCATCACTGGCCTCCCAGTTGCACAAGGGCACGATTTTATCTATGTAGTGGTGGACAGGTCTACCAAATTCACCCATTTCTTCGCTATTCCATCCAAATCTTCAAACTCACAGATTGAAACTTGTTCTTTCGAGAGGTGTTCCCACTGCATGGTCTTCTAAAGATCATTGTTAGTGACCACAACAGCAAGTTCATCAGGGATTTTTGGCAGGAGTTTTTCAAGTTCGTGGGCACAGAGCTCACTCCCAACACCAGTTACCACCCCCAAACAAATGGATAGATGAAAATTGTAAAAAAATGGCTGCAGGGATATCTACGCAACTACGTGACCGGCCAGCAGCTGACATGGGTGAAGTGGTTGCACTTGGGAGATTACTGCTACAATACAACCTACCACATGTCGATCGGTATGTCTCACTTTAGTGCCCTCTATGGTTATGATGCACTTTCATTTTCTGACATGATTTTTGGAGACATCAGGGACCCGGGGGCTAGAGATTAGATCCTAGAGAACCAAGAGATCCTCGAGGCTCTCAAGGAAAATTTGCAGATGGCACAAAATCAGCAAAAATAGTATGCTAATAGGCGCTGAGTTGAGAGGTAGTTTGAGGTGGGTGACATGGTCTATCTACACCTCCAACCGTATAAACAGTCATCGCTCAAGCATAAAGGGGCAGAAAAGCTCAAAACCCGATTCTATGGGTCATAGAGGGTGACTAGGAGAGTTGGGGAGGTGGCCTACAAGTTGAAGCTTTCACCAGGAAGCAAGGTGCACAATGTTTTCCACGTATCATGC
Source organism: Pinus taeda (assembly GCA_000404065.3). Taxonomy (NCBI): domain Eukaryota; kingdom Viridiplantae; phylum Streptophyta; class Pinopsida; order Pinales; family Pinaceae; genus Pinus; species Pinus taeda. Next base: position 113,896 of record APFE031341998.1, on the reverse strand, counting down.
CTGAAAAAGGCACTGGGGCAGCAGATCACGGCCACTGCAGAGCTGCCACCATTGTATGATGAGGACCAACTTGAGCCTGGCACCAGAAGCCATTCTGGAGGTGCGTGAAAGGAAGCTCAATAACAGGACTGTTAGGGAATTTTTTATCAGATGGGAGGACCTTCCGAAGGAGGATGCAACATGGGAAAGGGTGCAAGTACTACAACATCCAGCACTGAAATTGCTCGAGGACAAGCAAATTTTGGCAGGAGGGACTGCAATACCCCAAATTTATAAACTATAGAAAAGGCATCACAATTTTGGCAATTTTGGACTTGGCAATAATTTTTGGCATTAGCATCATATTTTGGGTCCTTAACTTAGGAGAAAGGGAAATATTTGATTTTTGGTGGGTTGTGGGGGAAACCCACAAGGCATGCGCACTCCCTTAGGTAGCACACTATTTTGGAGAGAGTAAAAAGGGAGGGAAAACGCACTAGTGGAGTTTGGGGCCCACATGGGAGAAGGAGAGCAACAAGTATAAATAAGAGTTGAGGATCAACATTTAGGGCCTTTTGTCAAATTGAAATCTAAACCACTGTTTGCTTGAGCTGTTGGGCCAAGTCAACAACGTGCTGCTAGGACAAGAGAGTTTCCAGGCAGAAATTCAACTCTTCCTTCACTGAACCTTGAGTGTCACCCTACGAGAGATTTCACACTAAACCTTGGAGCTGTTCCGGAGAGTATTGCAGGAGCATCATCATTCCTACTGCATGTAGCAGGGCGCAGAATAGAAATTTGTGCCACTTTGCGGATGCAGCATTCTTGCTTGCTAGTTTACGGGAATTACAAAAGTGGGGAGCCTTGAAATTTGCTGAAGATTTCCTGTAGTTTGGGGGGTTGATTTTGAAGGGAGATTGCAGGTTGAATCTCTCAATTCTGGAGCAGCAAAGGGGCTCACTAGCAAGGTCTGCGCAAGTCTTGGAGGAGCTGGGCTTGAGGGGTGAGAAAGCAAGAGAGTTGAAGTTGATTTTTGTGGCCTTCCAGAGGAGGATTTTGGGGTGGCTTTCAGGGGAATTTCCAGAAGGCTTAGCACTTGTTGCAGAGCTATTTCTCCAGGGGTGCGTATTGCTAGTCAAGGAGGAAATTCGCACTTTTTGTGGATTTCTCAGCTTGGGTTTGAGACCAATTCCTTTTTGGGTCTGTTGGAGATAAATTAGATGAGGCACCAGCTGAAATTTCAGGGGATTCCAAACACTGAGGAGGAAGATAGCATCATTCCTTCCAGCAGCAGTCACAGAAATTTCTGGGTTAGTGCAGAGCCTTGGTGGGCAAATTCTCCAGCACTTGGGCAGCAATTTCATAACCTGGGTTTGACCTCACTTGCTGTAGCAAGCCCTGGATCCTCTGTCCCTCATTTTATTGTACTTGTTCAGCCCAGAATTTTTAATAAAAGATCCAGTTTTGGTGCCAATATATGTAATTCTGATGTTTATGATTGTTTGAAATTTTGGGTGCGGTTCATGAGCATGTTTTTCTGTTATTCACTGTTAATTTCCTGCTAGGAATATTACAGTAAACCAAGACAGGTCCTTAACAGAAGTGTCAGAGTATGAAAAATACTCCTATCCCACCCACTTTTTAGGAAAAATGGCGGAAGAAAATAGCTACTTTGTTAACTCCGAGGGTAGAAGCCTAGAAGGGCATAAGGCAATGAAAAAGCCATGAAGACTGTAATTTGGAAGGTCGCTGAGACAATGAAATAGAAGAAACATGTAGCATTAACAAACCCACATTCCATACCTATTACTCCTTCAAAATATGCATGTGATACATAAACCAATAATGAACACAAGGAGTCTAAAACTACCACACATATATCACTGAAGCTTAGTAATAATATCAAATAAAAAATCCAATCCATCAACATAAACAAAGTTAAATTAGAATAGCGTTCCTTAGGTTAGAATACAAAATATTTCCCGAATATAAACTAGACTGTCGCAGTGTCACCATTATATGTAACAATTCTGTTCTTTGGTAAATTTTAGTTGTAACAATTCTTACAAGGCCCAGGCTTTGGGTGCAAATTAGATCTGAATAGAACTTCAACTGTTCCGTTCGGTTCCTCTCCAACTGAAAGAAAAACAATCACCAGTAAAATATAGTTAGAATAAAGAATATAGGCTGAAAATTCCAGCACATTAATGTAGTTTTGTTTCTCAGACAGGAACAAACATCATGATAGTTAATTCTTTGCATGCAAATCCATGCATCAAATGAGAAACAAATCCAAAGTGAGATGAAACATCTAACAATTACAAAAAAGCATGCAGAAAAGGTACAGTTTTTTTACTACCTCGGCAGAAGCTCGATCAAGTAAGTTCTTTCTGTTATTCAAATCCTTTGTTTTCTCCTCAAGCTTAGACTTTTCTGTAACAGAAAACATGAACTTCTTAAAGACAGAATTTCTCTCACCCAAAAGCAAATCGCACAGATGTATTCTAGCAGATCAAGCCAATGACTTTCCTGCTAGACCTTCAGGAAAGCATATTCAAAGGAAGCACAGGATTTTCGAAACAAGAAACCTTGAAAAAGTTGATTCTCCTCCAGATGAAGCCTTTCTTTTAGCTGCGCAATCCTTTCAGCATGAATCAGTCGCCAGTGCCGCTGTTCATCTGATTCACGCTGGCCCACATCTAATCCAAATCAAATAAGCATTCACATAGACTTGAAAGTAATATCAATCATTGTTCTTGCTACTATTGATTCAAAGGCACTATCCTTCTATCTAGAAACCTTACCACGACACAAAAATATGCTTGCAAGTTGATATTGCTTGTGAGTCCTATTGAATAGTTCCCAAATTAAAGAAAAAGGAGTTTGTCTAATGCAAAACATGAATATCTATGATAAGTGTGATATTTCTACAATTTTATTATGGACTGCATTAATGTCTTCTCAATGGAAAGAATTTTTATCCCAAACAGAACAGTTCTTTTTGAAAGTTTAAATGATCACAAAGATAGCAAAAGGCAATTTAATGGAACTTGTAGATTTTCAAGTTTTAAGTGGACACGAAACCAAAATTTAATGCATCATGTAAACCTGCAATACACAGAAAGGGGCTACACAAACCAAAAGAAACAGGAAGTGGCAATTGGATTATAGAAAATCTCACAGGAATGAAACAGTGGAAGTACATGGAAAATCGGAAAAATAACCCTCCATTAAGACATAAAAATTCCATGGGAATTAGACAGAAGTATATATAAAATTCATAACAATTTCACTTGTAGCGGGTTTCCCATCCATAATTCATAATGATATTGTCAGCTGCAGGCCCATCACTTGAATGACAACTAAGGTTATTAAGTTATTTTAGGCTTTTACAACTAATTATTAAGTTATTTTAGGCTTTTACAGTTCTTTGAATTGTTGAATTGGGTTTGGGTATGTAAGTTGACCATATTCCCATTTGTAACATACCTAAAATCTTACTTGTTCCCAACTGATGGGTGAAGGTATCAGACATTGGAGAAAATAAAATAAAAAATAAAAAATAAAAAAAAACGATGGACACAGCTAATTTCCCAAAATTATTTAACAATTAAGGTTATTTCCTTATTGTAGTTCTCTAGCATTTGTCAGTCTGTAGGTACTGCTACAACTCTGTCTGCATACATCTTCAAACCATGCAGAGAGCAGGTAATGATGCAGTAAGCAACAAGACTGCATTCCACATTCTGCGTGCATTGGAAATGCAGATAAGGGAAGAGCAACTTGGAAATTCAGCTCTGCACTCCACAATTAAGGTGGCAATGCAGGAATGCAAAAACTCAGTCATGAAAAGAAAGAACAACAAGACTCTCCACATTCTGCATTCTGAATGTGGAAATGTGGAAATACAAATAAGGGAAGAACAACTCAGAGTTCCAGCTCCACACTCCACAGTGGATGCAACACGGCGGGAACTCAAACATGAGGAGAAAGAGGAACAAGACACTCCAGATTCCACATGCGGTATGTGGAAATGTAGAAAACTCTGATAACAGCTTTTATTATCTTCCTACTGTTATATCTAGATATATACACTGATATTATAATCCAAACTATTATTAATGAAGACCAAAGCAGGTAGACAAATACCCTGGCAAGAATGTAATTTTTGTATACTAATTAATATATGCGTAGCTAAATTATAAAGAAAAGAGCAGAGCCTTTTTATTATTTCAAAAGGAACACCCTCAATTAGAGAGAACAAATAAGATCAAAAAGTAAACGAAGAGGTTCTTCAAATTAGATTTTAAATAAAATATTCTATATTTCAAACAAGTCATTTAAAATCATGCTATAACCATAGTAAAAGTGGTCAAACACAAAAAAGATGCACACACCCCTATATAATAATGTAAAATTAACACCACAATTGAAACTTTAACAATGAGGTCATGGATGGAGATGAGATTTAGTACGAATCAAAAGTTCTGTTGAAGGATGCAAATCATCGCTACCTTATATGCCAAAGATAAAACATAAGAGAGTCAATAACTAGGGTTTTAGAGTGTAACTAGGGTTTTAAAAGTGGATGCCCTAGAGCATTACCCCTTACTCCATCATAGTCCTTCGTATTTTGCTCCATTAAGACTCCCATTTCCCTTGTAGGGTAAGGAGTTGGTCTAGAAGTGTGTTGGTCATCTCAACATTAAATAAATATTCCATAAACTTTCTCTCTCCTAGATTCATAGGGTAGTCGTTGGGGTTTTAGGGGCAGATTTGTGTGTAAAGTGTTGTTCTATTACATGAAAGTGGCTCTAAAGTCTAAGATAATCTACATAAGCTTCTAAAAGCAAAATCGAGCATTTTAGCTTGCCTTGCATGCTCTAGAAGGGCTGACATCACCTCAATTTATTGTTGTTTATATACATTTAATAGCCCTAAAACATTTTCTTGAATTAACCCTAGCGTCTATTGGAAACCCTTGTTCATTTCTAGTTAAGTATCATTTGTAGGGTTTTTCTTAGGTTGTTATATGCCATTGTATGCCCTAAATTTGAATATCATTCAAACTCTATCTTATGGCAGCCTTGCCATCAGTCTAACCTTAGAGAGTTTGAACCTTATCTTTGAATATCCTAATCATCTTTTGGCCCCTACGAAGCCCTCTTACCTATGCTTGGAACTTCAAAATAAGTCACCTTGATCCCTAGTATTAAAATAGCTTTTAGGTGGCATAAAGAGGCCTCCATTGTGGTTGAAATCCCACTAAACAGCACGAGGAAGGTAGTTGAGGTGACAATGGCAACCCTTCTTTATTGTTGCCATAAGGTCTGGCCCCTCACCCAGTAAGTCCTTCCACCAAACCTGCGATATTTTGCGACAAGGAGCACACATGATTTACCTTGTCACTTGCTTGACGCACCTTGGGAATTTACGGAGGATGACATTATGATGGGGGTCATTATTTCCCACACTTGTGGGCTACTTTTGGCATTTACGTTATGTTTTTGAGCTATCCTAAAATCAGCTTGTGACCTTAGACTTTTTGAACACTTTAAATGAACTTGTTTTAGCCTTTTAGGGCTTTGCTTGTAAAATTATGATAATAACAACCGAAAAAAGAGCAAGGCACTAGTCAAGGTGTTGTTGATCAACCCTTATTCTTTAATAAATTTCTCCTTCTCTTATTCTCTAGAAATTTAGGGTTAGGGTTAGGATCTACGTGAAATATTGATAAGAAGTAATCTTCTTTGAGTCATTTCTCTTTAAATAGGAATTGCACTTAATATTTGTCTAAACACAAAATCTAACATTCTTTGCATGCTAAACCTTGTTTTTAGGCTTGACGTCATCATTCCCTTGTTGTTTTATACATGTTTCAGCCATAGAAACTCCTTTGTAAACCCTAGATCCTTAACATCTAATTGAAATTCTTGTTTTTTGTTGATTTATCATTGAAGACTTTTCCTTTCAGTTGTTATATGACATCACTTGCCTTATCATTGAAAGACTTTTCCTTTCGGTTGTTATATGACACCACTTGCCTTATCATTGAGAGAATTTTCCTTTCGGTTGTTATATGACATCACTTACCTTATCATTGAAAATCTACAAAACCGTAGCTTATAACAACCCTATAATTCACTTATTTGATCTAGGAATAGAATGTCTACACTTTGGCAAAGATTACATCAGCCATCTAGGCTCTATTAGTGCTATATCCCAATCAATAGACCTAATCCATCACCTTGAGCCATTCTTATCGAATATCCTTTAGGTTTAGAGAAGCCTCCCTTGTGGTTGAATACCACTAAACACCTAGAGAAAGGTTGTTGATGTGATTGTTGCTGAAAATTGGGCAGCTATGGTCGAAATTTCATCAATAAAATAATGGACAAAAGTCACATTTTAACCCTTGACCAAGTCAGCCCCAGAGTGGAAATGACCTCTCCTCGACCACATATAAATAGACCTATCATTGGAGGCCATTTCGCATCATCACACAATCTGACCTAAAATTTTTAGGAGTTCACACGTGTGAAGGAGCAAGGAGTCATTTATGTTTTGCTTTGACTAGCAATTTCTCTCTCCTTTGACTTGCATTGACCGAGGCACTTTGACTCTATTTTGACCGAGCTATTTGGATTGTTTTGGGAAGTTGAATATGCCAAAATCTTTGACTCTTTTGACTACATCTTTATCTTTGTTTTTCTGGGCCGTGACTAAGGTTGACCGCACTGTTTGAATAGACTTTGACCACAGTCAAATCTCTCATTTGACCGAAGATTGCAGGATGGTTTTGGATCAGGTTGACCGAATCTTTGACTAAGAAAGAGGTTGAATATTCAGTGGTATCTTTGACTGAAGTTCTACCCTAATTGTGGCTCCTTGACCTGCGTTAACCGCAAGGTTTGACTGTAACGGCTGACCAAGAATTTTAGGAGGTTCATTGACCGAGGTGGACTGTCTTCCACAAGCCGAAATTCGGCTCTCTATTGCAAGCATATGTATTGACTAGATTTGACTCTTTCTCTCTCGCATTGAATTGGTTTGACTTGGTTGACTTGGAAAGTCAAAGCTTTGACTTTTACTAGTTTATGTATGTACTATTGGACTATGTATCTCATTTTGAACATTGATTGACTAAGAAGAAGAAGAATTGATTCTGGGTTTTCCCCCTAGTGATGTTTTGCCCTGATCTTTGACCAAAAATCTCTGTCTCATTGTGCTTGGCTATCTTCTATTGTGCATTATCGTTTATTGTTCCATCTATAATTGCTTAACTATTATTGGGGTGAATGTGTTGAAAATGTAACTATGGTCGGTCTTCATAATTGTTATTTTATCATTATGTATTTATTGTAAAATTGAAAAAGAATAAAAAGAAAACTATTTTGAAGCATGGGTTTCATGCTCATTTTATTTATTTATTAGGTCAAAGCCTCCATTGTAGGCTTCTAGGGTTTTTCTTTAGTCATAAGAGTCATTGTCACATTTATAAGACCCTTCTTGGGCCTTTGTATCATGTAAAGAAAATTATTTTTGAGTCAAAAAAAGTTATTGTTCATCTCCTCACCAAGTCAGCCCTACCTTGATGAAGTCATACCAGTTTGGGGCTATTCGAGCCTGTGGAAGCAATTTAAATAGAAGAAGAGCTCGACCTATTTGGCATCAATCCATCAACAAGTTTGATCTGCAGTGAAGGAAAAGAAAAAGAAGTGAGAAGTCAAGGAGAAAGAAGGTCAAATCAAAGGAAGATCAAAATCGAAGTTTTTGGGCATCCTCTCTCTCACACACCTGAGATTTTTTAGGGTTTTTCGGCAAGTTGCAAGGGTCGAAATTTCTACAGTGACTACAAAGTCCGAAATTTTGAGTTACAAGGAACCAAAGTTGCATATTGAAGCAGTTTTGAAGGAGTTGACCCTTGTTGACTTTGGCAAAGTTTATCTACTTGGAAGGAGAGTTGACTTGGTGATTGGAGGAGGTCCTTCTCTTGGTCAAAAGGTTTTGGATTGTCTCACTTTGACTTGATTCTATTATTGAAGAAGAGTTGACTGGGTTTTCCCTTGGAGAGGGGTTTTGCCCTAGTTGAGTGCCTACATCTTCGGTCTCTTGTTCTTGTGATCTTCATGCACTTTTGATTTGGTAATTGCTTGATGAAAGATAACTTAGTAAAGAAGTAAAAGAAGCCAACACACATCACAAGTAATTATCAAGAAAAGAGGAATCAAAACCCTAACAACTACATGCATTGATTTCTCAACAGAATGAAAGTGAATGTTATATCGTTTTTAAGTGATTATAACAGCATAAAACACGTGAAAAAATTAACATGGCAATCATTCTCTTGTTGCCCTATGTTATTGATCTACCTAGTCAGGCTTTGCACTAAGCCTACTAGATTTTGTGGCATTGGTACCTATCAATTTTAATGCACCATGCCTTGGGTGCCTACATTAGGCCATATATTGCTTTCCTCAATCTAGCCACGAGATGTTCCTTCCTTGGAACCTAAAAACCTTGTGGTTGATACATGTAGGCTTCTTCCTCCAAATATCCATTGAGAAAGGCACTTTTCAAGTCCACTTAATGGACCTTCAAACCAAATTGTGTTGCCATACCTAGAATTAATCGAATGGTGTTTATCTTTGTTGTAGGAGAAAAGGTCTCCTCATACATGGTCCATGTCCTCATGCATTGAGAACGCTTTTGCAACCAATCGTGCTTTGTACTTGTCAAGCGTGCTATCTACCTTGTACTTGACCTTGTACAACCATTTGCAACCAATGGGTCTCTACCCTAATGGAAAATCTATGAGATCCCAAACATGATCTTTAATTGGACTCTTATGTCCAATTGCCATGACCTCCTCCCATTCAATTTTCCTTATTGCCTCCTTGTTTCCTTAAACACTTGTGGCTCATAAACTCCATAAACATTGGCCATTAGAGCAAAGTTGAACATGTTAGGTTTATGTTTTTCCTTGCTTCTCAATAACCATCCCTTGATCATTTCACCCACTCAAACATTTCCAATGGTGTTGAGCCACCACTTTGGCAACTTCATGGAATCTACCTCATCTGAATCAATGTTGTCACCATGATTTGGGCTACATAATGCCTATGTCATCAGAATGTTGATTTGGGTTGTCAGCATTGAAGTCTAGAAACAATGTCAACATTCGAGACGCATGATGCTCAAAATCTTCTCCTCTTTCATGTGCAACTGCTTGAAGCTTAGCACCTAAATCCTTAGCCACAATGTGTTTCTCTCCAGTGATTTTGATCTTTCAAGAAATCTTGAAGGGCCCATCATATCCATCAACTACATCTCTACTAAAGCTCAACTAGTCATTGTCAACATCAACCAATCTATAAGCTTTATGACTGTCACTGTACTCTGTGATCATCAGTTTCATGCTCTTTGGCTCTAACCTCGTTCTTTTCTCATTTGGAATCAAAGCATACGCAATAGAAACAAAGACCTTAAGATGATTGACTCTAGGCCTCCTCCCAAACATGCTTCCTCTAGGATTTTTTGCTTCAACTCATGGAAGCTACGCAGGAAGACAAAAATATTTCAGAGTTAAAATGCACCTTGAAAAAGCACTATAGGGTCATCCAAGAAATTCCTAAAGGTCTACCTCCTTCCAGAGATCATGAACAACAAATTGGACTAATACTAAGAATCACTACTCCTAATGAAAGGTCTTATAGATATCTTCAACAACAAAGAGGAAGATTGAGAAATTGGTACAAGATATGCAAGATTTAGGTATTATTCAACTTAGCAGTGGTTCATTTTCAATTCCAGTAGGATGGTGAGAAAAAAAATGAAAATAAAAAATCATGGAGGATATATTGTTAAAATAGAGATATAAAAAAATCAATATTAAGGATAAATTCCCTATCCCAAATATTAATGCGCTATTAGATGAGCTTCATGGAGTGACTTATTTAACAAAGCTTGATCTTAAATAAGAATACCACCAAATCAAATGAAGAAGAGAAGGCATTCTCAAAACAGCATTAAGAAAACATGAAGCGCTCACTCAGTTCCTGACCATGGCTTTTGGGTTAACTAATGCTCCTACTTTTGAATATGAAATATTGTTGCAATTATTATTTATTATTCTCCTATCAATTTAGAATATTTGTCCTCTGCAATATACTTGCGAAAATTACTAAATAAAACAAAACTACAACTTCACTAAAAAATAGATAACCACGGAAACCAAGAAAATTATGCACACAAACAAATAATGGACACCAATATTTTTGGACAAATGTCCATGGAAAAACCCCAATGTGGGGAAAACCAATTCTGCAAATGAGTTATTTTATTATTCTTCAGCAAATCTGTGATGGAGAAAATTACAAAATCATTTTTCGTAATTTAGCAAACCTCTGAAAAAATATTTTGATCAGTTTTGTAAGTGGACATCACCTCTAGGAACCAACTCAACCTCCTCTTAGCAATTTGGCCTCCCTTTGGCTTCTGCTTGGATTACATGTGTGGCCTTCACACTAGCAACTCGCATTGTTGAGGAACAACTCGGCCTCCCTTTGGAAGTTCGACCTCCACTAGCAAATCAATCCTCTTGTGCAAATAGATATCTCCTGCAAATTCCCCTTACTCTGGCACTTCGACCTCACTGAGCAATTTGCACTACCTGTTAAGGTAATTCACACCCTTACCTGGAGTAACTCGTTAGTTTTTGTAGCATCGGACAAGTGTTCTAGTCTCAACTTTGGTCAAAGAGGCTAAGAAACACATGATCTCCAAAACCTAGAAAAAGGTTTCAGGAGAAAACACGTAGAGATGGCTAAATTAAGTTAATTGATCAATAATTAAATATTTCATATGTCTAACTTAGGAAAAGTGATTAATTAACATGAATTAATTGAGGAAGGTGAGAATGCTCTAGAAACTCAAATGGATTGAGTTTGAGACGATCTTAGTCATTGATGGAGATCTAATCATGGTCGTTGGTTCACCAACAAGAGATTATAAGAGCAACTCGATGGGGAGAGAGATGAAACACTTGTGAGGTCGAGTTCCTTGGAAGATCAAGCTATCCAGTTGTAGAGGTCGAGCAAGGAAGAAGAGTTTGAGCCGGAAGGAACGCAGAGACAAAGAGGGAGAAAAAAGTGATTTCGGAGGAGATTTCCAGTTTCAGAGAGGCAGCTGCAAAAAGGTTGAGTTATTCCATTAGAGGCTGTGTAGGCAGCTTCAAAGGGAAATTCGATTTGACTAAGGAGATCAATTCAGGTGTCGGAGGCTGGGATAATTTTCCAGAGGGTCGGAGGATCACTTCCAGTAGCAGCAAAAAGTAGGACGTCTGATTTAGACGCAGTCCTGGGCAGTCTGGTTTAGCAGAGGCAACGCAGAAGCCTGCGCATGGGTATTACGGGGCCAGTTTTTTAGCAGTAGTTGGTTGCTGGATTGCTTGTGGAGAAGGGGGAAAATCCTTTAATAATTATGGACAAATTATTTGCTAAGGATTGCCAATTTGGCATCCAAATTGTACTCAAAAAATTTACTGTTGCATAATAATAATAAAACCTTCATCTGTTGCACCAATTTTCCCACATTGGGTTTTTTGCGGGGACATTGGTCCAAAAATAAGAATGTCAGACTTTTATGTGTGTGCTCTATTTTCTCAATTCCTGTTTTTAATTTCCGCAAGGTTTTTATTGTGAAGAAATTGCATTGTGATTTGTTCGTTGTTTGTCGTAGCAAATAAACTGCATAATTAATCAGTTAGAAGAATAAATGTCCAATTGTTGTTTTTTCAAGGAATTTTCACATGGTATCAAAGCAGTGTTGAAGACAGATCAAGAGCTCAGTAGTGAAAAAAAAAGAAAAATTTCACAATTCAGAGGGAGGCTGAGAGAATTTCTTCCAGATTTGCGTAGAGGGCCAACCAGGCAGTTTGAATTATTGGGCAGGAGGGTTCGATTTCCAGTTGCAAGTGCAAGAAAAGTTCGAACAAGCCAGTAGCAGTTCCAGCGAGCAGTGGTATTGCCGGGAAGCAATTCCGGTGAGCGAACCAGAGATTTTGTTGAGCAGATCTGGGCGCAGTAGCTCTTGCAGCAGTTTTGCAGTAGCAGAAACAATGTCAAGCAAGGAAGAGCAAAGCACACACAGAGGAATTTCTCAAAGGGTTTCTAGATTCAGTGCTCTGGAGGAAATCTGTGATTTCTAGTAGCTGAAGGCAACAACAATATGCAGAACTACACATTCCAAGAGGGAGTGCGAGTATCTGAGCAGGCAGTCGAACTAGAAAGGGAGGAGATTCTTATTTATTTTCTCAAATTTGAGTTTTGCAGAAATGGCCTCAACAGGACTTCAAGATCAAGATAGGCTGAATGGTGCCTCAAATTATTGTATCTGGAAAGCCAAAACGTTTTTCCTGCTAGATGAGCATGGTTTGAAGATGTATGCAGAGAACTACAATAAGGAGATGGCCAAGCTAAAGCAGTTGATCCTCGATGGAGTTCGAGATCATATAGTCTCACGCTTAGCAGCCAAGAATATGGCCAAAGAAATGTGGTACGAAGCTGCTACGCTTTTCCAAAATCCTTCCAAGAACTAGAAGATGTTCTTGAAGGAGAAGTTGAGGACCACCATGTTGCATAAGGGTGAAGGAGTCACTTCTTATTTCACTAGAATTCAGACTGTCTGAGATGAGCTTGCAACCGTTGGAAAAGCACCTCAAGAGAGTGAGCTTGTGCATACAGTTCTCAACAGTTTCACCCCGGAGTGGGCGAATTTCATCCAAGTCATCACTGGACGACATAATCTACTCGGTTGGGATCGTGTTAAAATTGGCAACTAGGGCTAGACTCCATGTGGGTCATCTAATTTATGGCAGCTGATATTTTTCTTAGATTCCTCTCATCAAGAGGTGTAGGATTGATCTAACGTTCATCTGATTCTGACATGTGTTCATGGAGATATGAATTTATTTGTACTTCTTGACAATTTGTCAAGGTTGACCAGCAAGTAAATTACTATTTCACACCCCCAGCTAAACCTCAATGTGGCATATACGTAGAGGAGATCTTGAGGCATTATGACACTAATCTCACCATCACATTCCTCTCTCTCCTAGTCTCTTGGGTATGCGTAGGAGGAGGAAGACACTCACACGTAGGAGAAGGAAGGACGCAGGCCAATTTTGGGACAGCGTTGACCTAGGGCTGACTCTGGAACAGCAAGGGTATATTATGCATGTGTTTGACCAACGAAGAGGAAGTTGACTGCGTTCTTGGGTTGGGTAGCCTCTCCTAGGCTCGCTGCATTGCTGGACAGCCTAGCGTCGACCTGTTGGAGCACATGTTTGGGACAACGTTGACTAGTTAGGGCTAACTACAATATTGTTGTAGCATTGACTGTTGTTTGACCTCTTTGCGTTGACTATTTTGGGCTGCTATTTATTGTTGTTGGAGGCCGAGTTCTCCTAGGTTGATTTAAGGTCTTTTGGGAGTTGTTTGGCCAACCTTGACCTTGTTGATCAAAGATTGTATCGTTGTTGTTGTAAATCACAAATTTGTGACATTATACTCTCTCTCTCTCTCTCTGCTGAATTATTGAAGAATATAGAAGAATTGATCAAAGGGTTTCCCCGCATTGGGGTTTGTCCCTGGCTAGTGCCACATCTTGTGTCTCTTGTCTTGGCTTGTCTTCTAAGGGCTATATAATCAGAAGGTATAGCCATCTTCATAAGGTAAGGGCTATATAATCTATGTGGCTGGTCAAAGGGAAGTTGAGATAAGTCATGATGTCACCTTTCACGAAGATATGGCTCTTAGAAAGGTTGACAATCTTCCTATACTAAGGAAAGATAAAGAAGTTGATACCAGGAAGCCGGATGAGAAGGGAGATGAGACGATGCCCGATATGGAAGATCCTATGGATCCCCCACCGCAAGAGCCTTCCTCCTCTAGGAAGAGGCCCTCATGGCTTAGGGGGACTCTTGAAGATGTCGAGAGACATATTGCACCCAGAGGGACTTTCCATGAAAGTAAGAAGCTAACCAGGTATCAGGGATACTTAACCATTATGAGCACCATCATTCAAAATTAGCCTTCATTGTTCGAAGAAGCCGTGAAGAATCAAGTATGGAAGGATGCTATGAATGAAGAATACGAGTCCATCATGAAGAATAATGTCTGGGATGTGGTCCCCAGACCCCAAGACAAAACATTTGTCACCTCGAAGCGGCTTTACAAAATAAAGCATGGAGCTGATGGGAGTGCTGAAAAGCATAAGGCTCACTTTGTTGCTCGAGGCTTCTCTCAAAAGGAAGGTGTGGATTGTGATGAGATATTTGCACCTGTTGCCCAATACACCACCATCCGCTCGATCATAGCCCTTGTCGCTTCGCAAGGATGGAACCTACATCAGATGGATGTCAAGACCACGTTCTTGCATGGTTCGATTAAAGAAGAATTCTATGTGGAACAACCCGAGGGATTTGAGATTCATAATAGGGAATCTCACGTATGCAGGTTGAAGAAAGCTCTCTATGGGCTAAAGCAAGCACCCCGAGCTTGGTATGAGAGGATCGATAGCTACTTGATGAAGTTGGGATTCACTAGGAGTGAAGTCGATCCAAACCCTTACTTTAAGGTTGAAGATGATAAGCCTCTCATACTAGTGTTGTATGTTTACGGCCTCTTCCTGACATCTGCAGACCCTCTCATTCACAAATGTAAGAGGGAGTTGGCTTCTGAATTTGAGATGAAAGACCTAGGACTGATGCACTATTTCCTAGGACTGGAGGTCTGGCAAAAGCAAGGAGAAATTTTCCTATCTCAAGGAAAATATGTGGTGAAGATATTGGAGAGATTTGGTATGGTGGACTGCAAGCCCGTGACTACCTCGATGGAGCTTAACTTCAAGAAGTTATGCGGTAGTGCTGTCGGACCTATTTTGGGAAATGCTTCCAAGTATCGTCAACTCATAGGAGCATTGATGTTCTTGGTGAACTCCCGTCTAGATATATGTTTTGCAGTCAATACGTTGAGCCAATATATAGTTGAGCCTCATCACTCACATTGGATTGGTGCCAAGAATCTTCTGAGATATCTTAGGGACACAATCACTCATGGATTGAGATACACTATCGGAGATGTGAGGCTACATGGATATTCCGATGCTGATTGGGCAGGCAGTGTGGAGGACAAAAAGAGCACTTCTGGGTGCTGCTTCTCTTTGGGTTCTGCTTCGATTTCCTGGATGAGCGAGAAGCAGAAGTCGATGGCTTTGAGCACCGCTGAGGCAGAGTACATTGTTGCGAGTATGGCCTCCTGTGAGGCTGTTTGGACATCCAATGGATACTACCGTGATGCTCTTCGACAACCAGAGTGGGATTCGTTTATTAGAGAATCCCGTATTTCATGGTTGCTCCAAGCACATCGATATCAGGTACCACTTTGTTCGAGATATGGTACAACGAGGAGCAATAAGGATCCATCATATTGGAACTGATAAGCAGGTCGCCGACATTCTGACGAAGCCCCTTGGAAAGGTCAAATTCTTGACTATCCGAGAACGACTAGGAGCCGTGGAGAGACCCTCCATGTATGATGCATACATTGAGCTCTGGGAGCTCCGGGGGGCTTGGGGTACTTCTTGGAGCGACGAGCGACCATAGGGTGACTCACCATCCCCTAGTGGTGCACAATGTATAGGGTGAATGATTCAGCGTTCCCCTGTGATACCCTATGGCAACATGTAGGCAAGATGAGTGGTTCATCCTTCTCCTGCCGAGACATCCTACCCATGCAATCTGGGACTCATGGGAAGTACCTCTCATCTCGCCAATGAGTAGGGAAATGAGGATAGGGACCATAGTAATACTGATGGACACATCATGTATCTACCATACTCCCTATGCTAGGATGACACTGATCTGGGATCAATTGGAACTGACTTCGGGTCAGTAAAAGTGATATAGCTCACTCTCTTTTGGAACTGACTTCGGATCAGTGAGAGTGGTATGAGACACTCTCTTTATTTGGAACTGATTTCGGATCAGTAAGAGTGGTATGACACACTCTCTTCATTGGAACTGACTTGGGTCAGTAAGAGTGCTATTGGACACTCTCTTTTATCTGGGACTAACTTTGGGTCAGTAGAGGATGGTATGATACATTCTCGATCATTTCTTCTTCTTCATAGTTCAGCAGAGCATAGCAAAGTCAAGCAGTGTGGGCAGTGCATTTGATGGCAGAGATAGTACCGACAGAGAGATGGATTAGCAGATGAAGTTCTCCCTAGTTGAGAGGGAGTGTTAAAATTGGCAACTAGGGCCAAACTCCATGTGGGTCATCTTATTTATGACAGCTGATATTTTTCTTGGATTCCTCTCATCGAGAGGTGTAGGATTGATGTAACGATAATCCGATTCCGACATGTACTCATGGAGATATGAATTTATTTGTATTTCTTGACAATTTGTCAAGGTCGGCCAGCAAGTAAATTAGTGTTTCACACCCCCAGCTAAACCTCAACGTGGCATATACGTAGAGGAGACCTTGAGGCATTAAGACACTCATCTCACCATCTCATTCCTCTCTCCTAGTCTCTTGGGTATGCGTAGGAGGAGGAAGACACCCACACGTGGGGGAAGGAAGGACACAGCCCAGTTTTGGGACATCACTGACTTAGGGCTAACTGTGGAGCAGCAAGGGTATATTATGCATGCATTTGACCAGCGAAGAGGAAGTTGACTACGTTCTTGGGTTTGGCAGCCTCTCCTAGGCTAGCCGCATTGCTGGACAGCCTAGCATTGACCTGTTGGAGCACATGTTTGGGACAGCGTTGACTAGTTAGGGCTGACTGCAGTATTGTTGTAGCATTGACTGTTGTTTGACCTCTTTGTGTTGACTGCTTTGGGCTGCTATTTATTGTTGTTGGAGGTTGAGTTCTCCTAGGTTGATTTAAGGCCTTTTCAGAGTTGTTTGACAAACGTTGACCTTGCTGATCAAAGATTGTATTGTTGTTGTTGTAAATCACAGATTTGTGACATTGTACTATCTCTCTCTCTCTCTCTGCTGAATTATTGAAGAATATAGAAGAATTGATCAAAGGGTTTCCCCGCATTGAGGTTTGTTCCTGGCTGTCGAAGGACAAGGAGAACGTAGCCCTTGCATCAAAGGGGAAGGCAAAGAAAGGTCCTAATCAGGGACAAGGCTTAGAGGGAGGAGAAAAGAAGAAGGTTCTACCAAAGGTCAAGTGCTTCAGATGTGGTGAGTTTGGTCACTATCGTACCCAGTGTCCGACGAGGAAGAAGGACAAGAAGGAGAAGCAAGAATAGGCAACAGTTTTGGCAGAGATCGATAATTTGTGTTCTTGGTTGGAGGGCGAATTTGCTTTGTATGCAATTATACCTCCAGGAGAGAGGTGGGGAGACATTGAGCTCTAGACTCCAAAGTTGCAGAGATTTGGGCAGGGGTCCACAGAGGAGTTGCAGTAGTCGCAGTTTACTCCTTACATGGATCATCACTCTTGTTATAGGGGCCCACAGTATTCAGTAGCAGATGGATCAGTGTTCAGGATGGCGCAGTCAGATCTTAAGAGGCAGTTGCAGTTAGATGTTTTGGGGTACAACAGTAGCAGCAGTGCAGACAAATACTCGGTAAACAATGCAAAGGCTAGTTGCAATCAGAGACTCAGGTGATAGTTGCAGAGCCAGTCCATAGGCACAGTTGATTCAGAGTTTTGTTCTCAGTTGCAGTAGCAGCAACAGCATGAGATCAATTGCAACGCAAAGCAAAGTTGGCAGTATTGTAGGAGGCATCATAATGCAGTGTCAGCAACAGTGCAAATGCAGGGTGACTCAGCTACAAGAGTGGCAGATGAATCAGTGTATGCGCAGTCGTTGGTGGGCAGTGGCAGGTTGTCACAGTTGCCAAACATCAGCAGCGTATGGGTAGGATGTTATGAGACAGTAGAACACCTTCCACGCTAAGAGAGAGTGGTAGTTTTTGTAGCACCAAACAGGTGTTCTAGTCTCGACTTTGGTCAGCGAGGCTAAGAAACACATGATCTCCAAAACTGAGAAAAGGTTTCGGGAGAAAACACCTAGATATGGCTCAATTAAGTTAATTGCTCAATAATTAAATATTTCCCAAGTCTAACTTAGGAAAAGTGATTAATTAACAGAAATTAATTGAGAAAGGTGAGAATGCTCTAGAAACTCACACGGATTGATGGAAATCTAATCCTGGTCGTTGGTCGCCAACAAGATATTATAAGAGCAACTCGATGGGGATGGAGATGAAACACTTGTGAGGTCGAGTTCCTTGGCATATCGAGCTATCCAGCGGTAGAGGTAGAGCAGCAAAGAAGAGTTCAAGCCAGAAGGGATGCAGAGATAGTGATTCCGGAGGAGATTTCCAGTTTTAGAGAGGCAGCAGCAGAGAGGTCGAGTTATTCCACTAGAGATTGCACAAGGACTACACAGGCTGCTTCAAAGGGCAATTAAATTTGACTAAGGAGGAGGTCGATTTAGGTGTCGAAGGCCGGGATAATTTTCCAGAGGGCTAGACGATCACTTCCAGCAGCAGCAACAGGCAGGACGTCTAATTCAGAGGTAGTTTCGGGCAGTGCGAGTTACAAGTTGCGCAGAGGCAACGTAGAAAGCCTGCGCAGGGGTATTCAGGGGCCAATTTAAGCAGCAGTTCATTGTTGGATTACTTGTGCAAAAGGGAAAATTTCCCTTGATAATTTTGGCCAGATTATTTGCTGAGGATTACCAGTTTGGCATGCAGATTGTACTCAGAAAATTTACGGTTGCATAATAATAATAAAACCATCATTTGTTGCACCGGTTTTCCCACATTAGGATTTTTTGAGGACATTTGTTGAAAAATAACAGTGATATTTTTATGTGTGCGGGGTCTATTTTCTCAGTTCTTGTTTATGTTTTCCGCAACGTTTTTATTGTGAAGAAATTGCAGTGTGATTTATTCATTGTTTGTCACAGCAAATAAACTGTATAATTAATCAGTGAGAAGTATAAATTTCCAGTTGTTGCTTTTTCAAGAAATTTTCACACTCGCACAACTAGAAAATCAGCCTCTTTGCAGAAAAAATGATCTCCAATAAACTCTGGAAATCGTTATGAAGAATCTCTCTGATAATCTTGTCTCCAACCACTGTTGATCTCTCTCTACTGATGCTCTTGCACTGCCTCTGCGCACTTGCTATCACTACAAATATGTGTCTCAATGTGTTCTCCAAATGCCCTTCGATTTCCTCTTATAATCTTTCATTGATGAATCAACAGCCATGATCTATTCACAACCAATGGCTAAGATTGTCTTGACTTCTTCCATGACTTTTCCAGAAGTCTCTAGAGGAAAATTGATTTACCCTAATTAATACTGATTAATTAAGTTATTTCCCTAAGTTTGACTTCAGAAAATTAATTAACTGCTTAATTAATTCTAATCAAGGCCTTTTCTCGCAAAACCTTTTCTGAGTATTGGAGAAAATGTGTTCCCTAGCCTCATAGACACAATCTGAGACTAGAACACTTGTCCAAGCTACACAAACTAACACTCCCTCTTAGCAAGGAAGTTGTTATGCATAACACCCAACTTGTCTCTGAAGAAGATGAATCTCGCTTTCCCCAAAGCATTCATCAATGTGTCTATTATCTGTTGATCCGTGGGTATATACTGTAGTTGAACAATCATGTGTTGTACACAATCCCTGATGAAGTGGTATATGATGTCTATATGCTTGGACCTGCCGTGAAACACCGAATTCTCTGACAACCTTATACAACTCTGATTGCCGCAATGCATCATTGTAGACTCTATCCTCTGACCAAACAAGGCTACTAGCAGCTTACAAAGCCATAGAGCCTCACATGTAGCCATGCTCACTGTTATGTGCTCTGCCTTTGCAGAACTCAGTGCCACAAACTTTTGCTTCCTGTTGTACCAAGAAACTATTGATTTGGGGTAGCATCAGATGTGCTCTAGCCACGAAATTTGGTGGAGAGTTCGGGGCACATGAGATCTCCAATACCCATAAAGGGTTTGGGAAAATTCTAAACAGTTCAGGAGATATTAAAATAATTAATATTTTTAATGGAGTCCCTAATTCTAAACTTAGGGAAATTAAAATATTAATGTGGATTAATATGAAACTGTGTTAGAATGGTCCAAAAAACATGGATCAAGCCAAATCTAATCTTAGCTCTTGATTAGGGACTTAATCTCAGCCATTGATATGTCAACAGGAAAAGTATAAGAGGAGGCTTGAGGGTCACTTGGAGAACACACCAAAGTGATCAATCATTCTATTCTCTAGAACGGGGTTCGCTAAGAGAGATAGAATTAGTGATCAAGAGTTGCAACTAAGAGACATTGAGTACAGAGAGACAGAGAGGCAGAGATAGTGTTGGGAGAGCAACGCAGTAGCCGGGGAGAGTGACGCAGAACCAGCCAGGGCTCACGCAGGGCCATGTAGAGGCAACCGGGAGTTGCGCAGAGCCTCAGAAAGGCCAGCGTTGCTGATGCAGAGGGTCAGAGGGCTAACGCAGGGCCTCCTAAGGCTGACGCAAAGGCTCAGAGGGCTGACGCAGGGCCTCCTAAGGCTGACGTAGAGGGTCAGAGGGCTGACGCAGGGCCTCCTAAGGCTGACGCAAAGAGTCAGAGGATTGACGCAAGGCCTCCTAAGGCTAACGCAGACCCATCCGGGGTGACGTAGGGCCAGCGCTGGGCAGAGAGGGGTTGACACAGTCCAGAGAGAGGTTGACGTTGGGGTTTCTGGGGCAGATTGGTGCTGAGGAGCTGCCGGAAGGATTATCTGAGGTTTCAGCTAGGAGATTTGTCTCAAACTGAGAGGTATTACTGCCAAGGAAATTCTTTGTTGGGTAGGCTAGTTTCAGCACCCAGATTGTACTCTGATATTGCTTAATAAGGAAACCCTCAGATAGTTGCACTGGTTTTCCCACATTGGGTTTTTTCGGGGACATTGGTCCAAAAATAATGGTGTCATATGGTGTGATTGTTTATGTTTCCTTTAGTTGTTGATCTGTAATATGTTGAGCATGCACTAGTGTTTATTTTCAGTATTTACATTGTAAATAACTTAAGTAAAATAAGTAGGTAGGAATAAATCAGATAAAGTGCATGGAGGGTTTATAACTAAGTAGACTCAGAAACTTCAACAAAAACAACTCCTGATCCCTTGCTGAAGCAACACCCTAAAGTGCTTTTCCAATCCATTGTGTTCCCTGCCCAGTCTGCATCAGTATAGCCAACCAACCTGAGACCATCACCTCGAGCATACTTGATCCCATACTCTATTGTGTCGCGTAAATATCTCAACACAGGTTTTGTTGCCATCCAATGCACTCTCTTTGGCTCCATCACGAAGTAACTGAGAGAGTTTACTGAATAGGATATGTTTGGCCTGGTGTTGAATAGATACATGCGAGAGCCTATCAATTGTTTGTACAAGGTGGGGTCCACATCCTTCTCCCTAGATGTTTCTATCTTCCTCCAATTACTGATCATGGGAGTAGACATGGCTCTGCAATCCTCCATCATGAATCTCCTCAAAATCTCAATACAGTATATCCCTTGACCAAGGAAAATTTCACCATCTGTTTGCCATGCCTCCATGCCTAGAAAATAATTCATGAGCCCCAGTGAACCTATCAAGAACAATATGTCCACATATAAGACAAGAATGAGAACATCTCCCCCAACCACCAAGTAGTAAATGTTCGTGTCCGCCTCACTCTTCACAAATCCCATGCCCTGTAAGCATTTATTGATGCGCTCATACCACTCCTAGGGAGCCTGCTTGAGCCATACAAAGCTCTCTTCAACCTACACATGTGGGTCTCTCTATTGTGTGCCACAAAGCCCTCTGGTTGTTCAATGTAGACCTCCTCCAGTTCACCATTCAGAAACATTGTCTTGACATCCATCTGATGGCTCTGCCATCCCATCTCTGTTGCTAACGAGATCATAGCTCGTATAGAAGTGTACGTGGCCACAAGAGAAAATGTCTCCTCGTAATCTATTCCCTCCTTCCAAGAGAACCCCTTGGCCACGATCCTAACTGTGTATTTCTCAATGCTGCCATCTGCATCGTGCTTGATCTTATAGATCCAATGTGATCCAATCACCACCCTATCTGTCAGTCTGGGTACAACCTCCCACACATCGTTCTACATGATCAAAGAATATTCCTCAACCATAGCATCACGCCACACCTATTGTTGTGCAACCTCCTGATAGCTGGAAGGCTTGCTATCTACCAACTGACTGACCAACGCCATGTAGCCAATGCATCTCTTTAGTTGTCTCTGCTCTCTCTTGCCTGTCCTAGGAGTCCCCACAAACTCTTGAGCATCTTTGTGTCTGTTGAACCTCCCGGTTCCTCCTGCCAATAGTGGAGTTAGGAATATCCACCTCCATATCCTCCTGAAGCATCTCTCTGATCTATAGCATCTGTTGCTCCATGCTCTATGAAGCCTCAAGAACACTCGCACCTAAACTCGTGCTTATACTGGTCACTATACTCATGCTCTGTTGTTGCCCCTAATTAGGTTGCTCAGTTTTAGAAGCCTCTGCTCGTTGCTCACTATGATTTTCAACTGCTAGCAAGTCTCTGGACCTCCTATACACGTAGTCCTCCATGAACTTAACATCTTGCCTGACTATAATCCTCCTAGCTCGTGGGATGAAGATCCTATATGCCTTAGAGGTAACAAAATAACCTATAATCCTAGATCCTATAATCCTAGATCATTGTAACCAACAGAAAAACCTCGCTTTGTAGTTTGATCCAACTTCGATCTCGTGTCCCTTGGAATGTGACAATACGCAAGGCAACCAAATATCCTAAAATGATTGACATCTGGCTTCTTCCCGGCAAACGCCTCCTCGGGTGCCATCCTACCAAGCGCTCTATGTGGGACTTGTTGGACTCAAATTGTCAAAGTTTCGGGAAGCGGAAGTACCAACTTTTTTTCAACAAGGATCGGATCACATATCAGCAGTCCATGTGTCATAGTCATCCCATTTTGCAAGTTATATATTGTAAATGATCTTAGTAAAACCTTGAGTCTATGTAACAACCTAGGTAAGCCTATAATTTGATGACTAATTCCATCCTAGGAAGTTTCTTAACCTCACTGATTACCTGTGTTTTTCGAAACGGCTAATCAGAGGAGTTTTTTCCCTCCAGCTTAAACCCCCAAAGCTAGGGTGAAATTTATTGTCGAATTATTATGTGAGTCCTAGTGTTTTAATCAAGTCTAATGTAAAAGTGGTTTGGGAATAATTTAAGCTAATTGACTATATTATTTTATTACAAATCACTTGGTTTACTAGATCATATTTAGTCGCAGATGGGTTGTCTTGAGGGTCTAAGACGAATGTGTATTGCCTCTTTGAGTCTTGTAAATGAAAAATCATATGTATTAGAGGGTTAGAAAATAATTAATCCCCTCGTGTAAATTAATTAATTTTTTTGGCAAAATAAAATTAAATCTTAAGCCAATTAATTAATTAATTAGAGTCAATTAAATTGTCTAGGAAAATAAATTCTCCAAATTGAAAAAGTCATGGGTCTTGAAAGAATCAATTTTTAAAGGTCCTCCACCCAAGGAATATTGTCTTTTTCAAGAAAATTTGAACCCTTGGACCTTCGTGGTTCAGTCAAAGTCAAATTTTTGAGGAAATTAGTTCTAAATAATTAATTTTGAACTAATTAAAATGGAATTAAATGATAAATTCGAAAATTCCTCAAAAATAAGAAATCAAGGACCAAGATTAAAAGATCTTGAAGTATTTATCAACGGCCGAGATTATTTTGACAAGGATCAAAGAAAATAGCCATTATTTTTCCATTTGGAGGATTTATCTATAAATTAAAGAGTTCATTGAGTCTCTAGTCATCTTAATCTCTAGCTAGAAAATTTCTGTTGAAGCATTTTTGTAACTATTGTCCCGCTGTGAACTATTTTTTCAATCATAATAAAGACTTTGGGGTACAATTCAAGGTGTTCTTGCTTATTGATTTGTGGTATGTGTTGACTATGGGCATCTCTATGTTGCGCTGAATATTAGTAAGATTTGTTTTTTCATTAGATGGAGATAGAACCATACTATTGATAGTTTTGGGCTAATCTTAGGTGGTTTGATTCCCCGTGTGATCTAACAAATTATTTTGAGATAAATCCATAGTGTTTGCAGGTACTTCAGTCCTTGGCCTCCAAGTTCACAAACTTCGGCAAGAACCATTGTTGCTTGGATTCCAAATATTTATATGTTGGATTAAATCTTCGTTAAGGCTATAGTATAAATTGGGGTTTCTAATGTATTTATAATCATTCTTCAAAGGAAAAAACTCCATAAAAATATTTTTCTCAAAATTTTAAAACTTTTAAAACCCTTGTATATTTGTAGATCTTGTGAATAATTTTGTAGATCTAACTTGTAGATTATTTTTTCTAACTTAGGTTTTGGGAATTTTTAGTATTTTGTATATATTTGGGGTTTGGGAGCTTTTATTTTCATTTTTTACAAGTTGGATCAAGGGATCAAGTGAGAGATCTAGGCCCATGAGGGTAAGATCTAGTCTCTAGACAATTTTGCAGGGACATTCACTGAAGATTTGACGGAAAAATTCAAATCTGGAAATTTTTGAAACATTTGGCCGCCTCTTGCCATTTTAGCCCCCGATCTATCATTTCAGCCCATTTTTCCCTGCAAATTTGTCTCCCTTAGCCTTGTTCTCCAATTCTTAGCCTCTTTTGCCCCAAAATTGACCCGAAACCCTAAGCTGAAGTTTTTAAGGCTAAATACTTGGCAATTTTGCAGGATTAAGACTTCAAAATTCTTATTTTTCAAGAGGAAAAGTAATCCCAAAGTTTCAATATTTTCAACAGTGGGATCTTCAAGGCCTTAAGCCTGGTGTTTGACCTCTAGACCCTTGTTTTCTGCAGTTTTTTTTTTTGTGTAAGCTTGGTAGTACTTCCTTTTTCTATTAATTTTCCATAAACAGGTAGTAAAATATGTCTATCAAAATACCTCTGGTGGCCTCAACCTACCCGCAAGTAACCAGGTCTGTTGGCCACCGATCCGCATCAAACGTTGTCCAAAATTTAAACAGTTTAATTCTAAGGCTACATTTGTTGCTATATCTACTATATACTTCATACTTGAAAGTAAATGTTATTCGACATAATAACAAAATTTAACTATCTAGATTTTTGCTTCAATCATCTGATGTTTCTACTGGAAGCCGGGTCTTTTGCACTTGACTTGGGTGCTTCATTCTACAACAATGTCTAGATTTGCTTTTCCATTCTCTTCATGCACAGATTGTGATGATATTGTTGCATTTCAACTGACTAGATTTCCTTCTAGAGATCTTTTAGGCTTGGTTCTTCTTGCCTATCCACTTTTGGCTCTTCTCTGTCCTTGTAAGTTATCATTGCTTTGACCAAAAGGTTTTTCATTACCCAATATTGCTGGATGGTCTGCCTAAACAATGTCTAGCGACTTTGAGTATGGCCTGGGCCTTGAATTATTGGCTCCCAATCTGCTATTGGGATTTCTTCATTTTCTATATTGGCATTTAACTCCCCTTCCCATTCAGCGATTACTTCTTTTACTTCTGTCGAGGTTCCTACATAGTAGGCATTGATTAAATTCTGCATACTTTCTTGTCCAGTTTTTCTTCCACTTTTTCTTTGTAGTTTGCTCGCTGATGCCTCCGGCCTTTCATTTTTTTTTCTGTCCTTTTTCCTGCTCTTCTGCTCCCTTTTCATCCCTGTTGTCTGCCTTCTTTTACCATATTTTTCTGCTTTCTTTTCCTACAGTCCCTGCACTCCTGCAGCCTTACTTGTTTCAGTTGTCGGAGCTTTGGGGTCTGGTGAACACTGGAATTAATACTACCTGTAATGTGAACCAGAAATAAAACATTAAGATCAAGAATAATTTTATCCATAGTGTTCTTCCTTTGCTTTTTGGTCTGTGTTTTAGGCTTATCACTTCCAATTTTCTTCTCATTCTCCCCATCGTTGCCAGTTTGCAGCCACTCTGTTTCAGCGTCGCTCCTCGACTCTATGCCCCCCATGATTCCCATTCCCCAGGGGCTCCCCAGGTAACCCCCTCCTCGCTCATGGTCTAGCAGGCTAGAGGTTTTATTACCTTCTTCAGGGGAGCTAAGCTTTTTCTGCCATTCTGCCACCGGGATGGACCCCCTCTTCGTTTTTCTGTGCTGCGGCTTCCCTAGAATGCCGACACTACCCACTGAATTCCCAAGTTGCTCTTTCTCCTTCCTTGCACTGCCCTTTTGTTCTGGAGTTACCCCTTTCCTATCCCTCTATTCTATACTTTTATCCATGTGCTGAGAGTTTCCCACCCGACTCCATGTTATCCTCCCTTGGCTTTTTTGCCAATTCCGGTGCCTCTCTTTCTCCCCTCCCATGTCCAAGGGGCAACAGCTCCCCTGAAAGCTCGCAGAAGCCTCTAGGCCTTTCTTCTACTCAATTCTGCAGCGGTTCCTACTGGCGGGCATTCTTGTTTTTTCCTCGGGTTCATTTTTCCCCCCAGGCCTCTCGCAGTACCCTTTTTCCCCTCCCACCCATACAGGAGAACCATCCCTTTATACCATGACATTATCCACAAGCCATTACAGAGGGAAACACAAAATTTACCACTACTTTCAGCATCTATGAGTCCCGATAGTCTTGCTCTATCCCAGGACCAACCAGACCCCTTACGGGTTCATTTTTTCCCTCCCACCCTTCCAGGAAAGCTATCAAGTCAAACCCATACGATCTTAACAGGCAATTATCCTTGAACACTCAAGATTTTTCATTCCTTCTCTCAAATGAAAGACCAGATACTCTTTTTTTGGCACGGAACCAGTATTTTCCTAGTACATTGAATACTTCTCTCCTTATTTTCCAAATTCTTCTCAATTTGCATGTCATTGTTACCCTATCAACACAGGGGGGAGCTGTAATTACATACCAGGTGTTGCAGACGAATTCCGGTTGTTGGTCGTCACCCCTTCTCTCCATGTTCACTAGCTGCTCCATCCGCTCATTCTTCCTCAGCTTGTTGCATGCAATTACCCTTCTGCCTTGCCACCTTTTTTCTTAAATTGTTCTCCCACCTACCTATCCTCATTACCAAGGTACCCTCCACTTGTCGCGCTTCAATTTCCGCCTCCCCTTCCCTTGTGTGTGGCCCTCGATCAAGGCGGCCACTTCTCATCCATTTATTGTCCTCCATCATCGCCTTAACATTTCTGGTTGCCCTTGTCATCTTCTGTTTTTCGTCTCCCTTCGTCAGTTGTCTTCCCTTCCTTCCATCTGTCTTCCCCTCCTTCCTTCTAGCATCCATTGCCCTTCGCACCCCGATCCGGGATTCTGTCCTTTTTCTTACTCTTTTCTCAAAAATTTCATGAGACTATTCAATCCTTCTGTTTGATTTATTTCTTCGCCTGGTATATCAAAGTTGCTTCTGGGTTTGCCACATCCCTAGTTTGCTAAGCAGTTTGTTGGCACGTTCCCCGATCTTAGAACATGTGTCAGGATGATGTAGTCTATCCCCTGTATCAGGTTTCCTGTTTCCTGTACTAGTCTTGTCGTTCTCCAACTTTGGCTTATCTTTTCCCATTGGGTTCCTTATTGAAGTTTCTTCACTATGTCTATAACCAGTATCGAGTCTCCTTCCACCGCTATTTTCTGGAAATTTTATCTTCGAGTTATTTCTAACCCTTGTTCAAGCGCATAGAGTTCCGCTTCATTGTTGCTCGCTATTCCGCAATCCATTGCAAACAGCCTGATGGTGTTGCCCTGGTGGTCTCTGAACACTCCTCCTGAGCCTGCTACACCCGAATTTCCTTTGGCTGCACCATCGAATTTTAGTTTTATGAAATCCTCCATGGGAAGCACAAAGTGGACTAAGGATTCTCGAGGAGTCGGTTTCTGTTTCCAGGAGTTAGGCATCAGCATTTGTGGACTCAAATTTAACCTTTCCATTATTCGACGTTCCTGCGGCATGGTTTCCCATTCATCTGGGTAACATTTCTCTACTAGAATCGTCTCCCTAATGTTCTGTACTATCGTTTCCCATAACTCCAATGTTGTTCTTTTTTCCCCTTTAAAAATTCTATGATTCCTCTCCTTCCACACTACCAATAGCAGGAATCCTAGGGAGATATTCCAAGCCCAGTTCAAGATGGGGCTCTGGTATATTTTCTTTCGCCATTTTTCCATTGTTGTTTTTGTGCTAGTTTGATCCCTGTCTGTGTGACTGAATAGTTTTTCGTGATTCTGCCATAGGACTTTGTTGTAATTGCAAGCATTTAAAATGTGTTCCATCGTTTTTGTTTGTCCTTCACATGTGCAGCAAACCGATGGGCCCTGCATCCCTCTCACTTGTAGTTGATCCCATGTTAGGGCTCGGCAATGGTAGACCACCCATAGGAAGAAGTCTATTTTCGGCCACAGTTTGTCCTTCCATATGCGTTCCCATATGGGTAACCCTTGTTGTTGTTGGTGTTCTGCTTGCAGATGATATCCTTCTTGGATGGTGAACATACCTTTTATTTTGTATCTCCACCTTATAATGTCCAGTCCTTCTGCAATCGCTATTCTTTTGGAATCCATCTCCTTATCGTAGGTTGCCAACTGTATAGAGTCTGGTGCTTCTAGCCAATGTTGTCTTCTCTTCCATTTTCTCCATTCTACTCCTGTCTCTGTTTCCCAGAAGTTTTTCACCGTCTGATTTGTTGGGCTGTTTGTATTTAGGAATATTTTCGCTAGATCTAGCCTGCTGAATAATTTTTCTCTCTGCTGCTAAGCCTCTTGCCAGAACCTAGCTTTGTCTCCTCCCCTAATTTCCCAGAAGCTATGGTTTCTTATCATTTCTTTGTTTTCTGTTGCAAGGTTCCATATTGCCAACCCCTTTATATTTTCCTGGATTCTCAATCATCCTTCTGTCGATCTAGGCATCCCATATTTTCTACCCCATATTTATTTCCACAGATTTGTTCCTCCCTGTATCCATCTCCACCATAACTTAGCCCCCATTACCTAGTTTAGAGTATACCGATCTCAGAGGCCCAACCTCTCCGCTTTGTTTGATTTAATTACCCAGTTCCAAGATAATAGTGCCCATTCTTTTGTTGTTTGTGGCCCTTGCCACAGGAATTTCTTGAAGATATTGATCATCTCATTACATATTGTTTTAAGGACTGCTAGGCTTGAGAGCTGGTAGATCAGTATGACTCTACTTGCCATGTTTAATGTCCTGAATGTCCAATTCTATAGTTGTCCTTGAATCTTTCCCAGGAGTACCTTCCAATTTGTCACTCTGATCGGGTCAAGACTTGGTGAAATCCCCAAGTATTTTGATGGGAAGGTTCCTATGCAAAAGCCCATTATTCTTGCCAGGAATGCTTGGGATTCAGTTGTTGTGTTGAAGAAGAAGATATTTGACTTCTCTTTGTTGATCTGCGTTCCTGAGGCATTCATGAAGTCTTGCAAGATATCTAACAGGGCCCTGCTTCCTTGAGTGTAGCCTTGACAGAACATCATGATGTCGTCAACAAACTGTTGATGAGTTAATGGCAAATCATTTCACCACATGCGCGGACCTTTAAATTGTCCTGCTTGCACCTTTGCTTTAACATATCTTCCTAGTCCTTCAGCTGCTAATATAAACAAGAAAGGGGAGATCGGGTCTCCTTGTCTTAGCCCCCTTGTTGCGTTCAATGTCGTTGTCGGTGCTCCATTCAGGAGAATTGAGAACACAGGGGTCGATATCAATGAATAGATCCAATTTATCCAATGGGGGTCAAAGCCAAAGGCTTTCAGGATTCCTTGGAGATAGGTCCAGCTTTACCGATCGTATGCTTTCGATAGGTCTAGTTTTATCATCATTCCTTTGGCTTTGAGATTGTTAAGGGAGTGGATTGCCTCTTGAGCAATTACTATCCCATCCACAATTTGCCTTCCTTTAACAAACCAGTGTGCTCTTGGGAAATTAGACCTGGGAGGATCGGTTTGAGGCGATTGACCATTATTGTTGACAGAATTTTGTATATTACATTGCATAAATCTATAGGTCTAAACACCTGGGCTCTTCAGAGTGGTCAGATTTTGGAATAAGAGCTAGGAAGGTTGAGTTCAGGGCCGGGTGTATCTTTTTAGTTCGTCTTGACTCCTCAACTACTTCTAGGATATCTTCTCCTATAATCGGCCATGTTGCCTAGAAAAATTTTGCGGTGAAGCCATCGGTCCTGGTGCTTTATTCTTTGCTAATCCTTTGATTACCTCTTCCATGGTTATTGCCCTCATTAGTGCTAGGTTCTAGTCCCTGTTGACCAGATGAGGGATGTGCCTAGTTATCTTGTTTATATCTTTTGTCCTATCTGGATTTGGTTCTGTCATTATATTTTGGAAGTGATGGACCAATAAGTTCTCCATCTCTTCATTTTGTATTAGGTGATTTCCTTCTTGGTCTAATAATGAAAAGATCTTGTTATACTATCGATGTTATATCATCGCTTTGTGGAAGAATCTAGTATTCCTTTCTCCCTCCCATAGCCACTGAACTCTCGATTTTTGTTTCCATGGGATCTCTTCTTGTTGCCTCCTTTCCTCTAGACTATTCAGCAGTTGTCCTTCTTCCTCCGCTAAGGATTCCGAACAGCCATTTGTTATTATCTGTTGTTGCACCCTTTTCATCCTCGCCTATAACAATTCCTGGTCGTGTTGAATATTACCAAATTCTTCCTTATTCCATTTTTTTATTTTGCCTTTGATTTCTTTAAGGCATAGCTGGAATGTATGCATTTTATTTCTCCCTTATTCTGTGCTTGATCTCCACCATTCCTTCATTTTTTCTAAAAAGGTCGGATTGCGCAGCCAAAAGGCTTCAAACTAGAATTGTCTCTTGTTCTGCCCTTGTTTTTTTTATTTTGCCTTTGATTTCTTTAAGACGTAGCTGGAATGTATGCATTTTATTTCTCCCTTATTCTGTGCTTGATCTCCACCATTCCTTCATTTTTTCTAAAAAAGCCGGATTGCGCAGCGAAAAGGCTTCAAACTAGAACGGTCTCTTGTTTTGCCCTTGTTTCAATTCTACTTCCAGTCTAATCAGCCAATGGTCAAATCCCATACATGGCAGGATTGACGCTTCATAATATACATCTCTACTTATTAAGTTTTCAACTGCCAAGAATCTATCTAACCGTGACGCAATTTGGCAATTTCCTCCTCTTTGATTATTCCAAGTGTAAGTTCCATTAATGGTGGGGATATCTACAAGGTGGAGCTCTTCTTGCAGATCCCTATATTGTTCCATTTCAGGCTCTTCTCTTCTTATCCCTCCTATTTTTTCCTCCAGAGAGGTTATTAAATTGAAATCCCCTGCTATTATCCAAAGTTTTTCATCATGCATTTGGCTTAGTGTCCCTATGAGTTGTATAAAGTTTTCCTTCTCTGCAGGAATTTGCGGCCCATATACTGCTGAGATTATGATCAATTCTTTAGTCCCTATATTCTGGAAGCGACCTGTAAGGATTCTCTGCATTCCTATCCAATAGGCTACCTTTACCTCTTTCAAGTTCCATAGGATAGTGATGCCCCCTGCACTTCCTTTTGCATCCAATGCTACTACTTCATATCTTGGTTTCATTTTCCGTAGGATCTCCTCTAATTTTTCTCCTGTTATCTTTGTTTCCTGGAGGAGAACTATTTGAGGCTTTTCCTTTCTCAACCGATCCTATAGGTATCTCTATTTTCCTCGGTTGTTAAGGCCCATTATATTCCATGATAGGACTATCATTGATTAATTTTATTAAGTTGTTGGAATATCGCTGATAGCAGTACTACCCTTCCAATGTTTACAAACATCTCTCCCATTATTTGGATTGACTCTTGTAGATTTCTCCTCCCTCTTTTCTTCCCTCCTTTACTTATATTTTGTTGTTCCTGTGAATTTTCTTGTTACATGCCCAGTTGCTCTACTATCTCTACTTGTCTTTGTCCTTGGTTAGCCTTATATTGCTGAAAGGTTTCCTTGTACAGTTTCTTTTGGTCCTCTGGG
Source organism: Pinus taeda (assembly GCA_000404065.3). Taxonomy (NCBI): domain Eukaryota; kingdom Viridiplantae; phylum Streptophyta; class Pinopsida; order Pinales; family Pinaceae; genus Pinus; species Pinus taeda. The sequence goes on along the minus strand of APFE031341998.1, from coordinate 81,794 downwards.
ATGAATCTTTCATCCAAATGCCTCCACTCATTTAACATTGTTTTCAAAACTTCCTCTTCCATACTTTACACCTCCCCCCTGACTGTATCTACTTCCATTATGGTGAGATCGATTTGTTCCTACTCTTCTTTTTCTATCATATCTATTTGGGCTTTTCTCTTTGGGGTTGTTTTTTATTTGCTCGGGCTGCTTTCTTTTCTTTTTCCTGATAATCCATAATTTTTGTCTCATTTTCTACTTCTTCTTCTTGCAATACCTCATATCAATTTTTACTGGTCTGTTGCTTTTGGTTGTTATTTCCTGGGTTTTGCTATCCTTTTGAGGTCTTCCTTTTGTGCTTGACCTCTTGGAACCCCTCATTCGCCTCCTGTGGGGATTTCATTTGTTTCTCTTTTAGATCCGGTCGTTCTTCTTGGTTCAAGAGGCATTCTTTGAATAAGTGGCCATACTCATGGCACCGTCGGCATCGGAACGGGATATGCTCATAATCCAAGGTTTGTTGCCAGAGTTCTTCATGATATTCCATTTCTATTGATTTAGGAATCGGCTCTGAAATATTCATATACACGCAGATCCTAGCATATCAGGTATAGCGGCCCCTTCTTGTGGTTTCTGCGATTTTGACAAATCTTTCTATTGAATTTTCGATTCCTTCCAGTATTTCTAAATCCCAAAAATCCATTGGAAGACCAAAGAGTCGTACCCAGACAGGGGCTACCAAGAATTTCTCTTTATCAAGGTTGTAGCATTCTTCCTAGTATCTCATGAACAATCCTGCATTATAATGAAAATATGGACCATTTTCAAAAACTCTTTCCTTATCTTGCAAGTTTGAGAAGATTACCGTGAAAGTTTTACATGGCCTTTTGGTTGCCATTTCTGCTGGATCCACTTGATCAGGTCCTTCTCCGTTGCCCAGACACCTATGAATTTGCATATCATCACGTGGTCCTTCATGTAGCTGCAGTATCTCTCCAGTTTGTTAAGAGGTATTACGAATCTGGGTTTCTCTGTTGCACATGGCAGGCACAGCCCTCTACTTCTTGCCTGCCATCTCGCTCCAAGGACAGGGCCATTATTGGGGCCTCCCGCTTCTTGGGAATTTCGTTGTTTGTTGGCTTTCCCACTTGACTCTCCAGTTGTTACATTCCAGTAGGAGGGGATCCCCCCCCCCGCTCCCCCGTCTGCAGCTTGCATGTCTTTTCTTGATGTCGGCTTTCTGTTGTTTTAGTCGCTCCTCCTATAATGTCAGGGTTTGTGCAGGTTTCCAAACCCTAGGGTTGGTTAATCTTTTGCATAGCGCATGCAGCATCTCTCTAGCTTATGTAATGAATTTATTTTGTTTTCTGCAGTTTTATTACAACAAGCAAATTACTAATAATTAGGCCTTAAAATTATAAACTAAATGGTCAAAATCATTTAAAATTGCAAAATCTTCATTTTCACAAATTTTGGGCTCTTGGGCATTTGAGTTTTGGCCCAGCTCTAATATTTAAGCTTGCTGGATTTTTCTGCATAGCTGAAATTTTCTACATATCTGAAATTTCTGAATCAAACACTCAATAAGGGCCAAAAATTGGAATTTTAAATTTCCGGCAGAAACTTACTATTTTTAGACATTTTGGGCAGCATATTCAATATTTTTAGCTTGTGGATCTTTGACTAATTTACTATTGTAATAAGTTTATCAGTTTTGAAATTTCTGAATCACATATCCTAAAAGCCCTAAAAATTGAGAATTTCAAGAGTGCATTTTCACTATTTTTGGGCATATTGACCATCTATTTTTGGCATCTTTAACTTGCTAATTTATAACTATTCACTACCGTAATTTTAAAATCAGATCCCAAATATCACTGAATACATTGTCATAAATTGTGCTAAATAAGCTAATTTACATTGTTGGTCGAATTGGAAATTTTATGCTTTATGTGTTGGGCAAGTTTCAACTTTCAGCATCTGAAGTGGTTTATGCACTATTGTTATACATTGATAAGATCTGATTTTTCTGAAGTTGTATTGTTGGTATAATTCTCATAAATCTGTGATCAACATCTTCACTTACTATTGTTAGCATTTCGCATCTTGGGTTACTTGGTATCTTGTGAAATATGGTTGAAATTTGCACGTGTATCTCTAAGCATTTTATCTTGTTTAAGATTGCAATTCACTATTGTTAAGTACTCTTCAAAACAATCTAATTAAGTACTTAAACTACTTAAGAAAATCTTAACTCAAAATAAATCTCACTCATAATCTCTTGCATAAGCATACTAGATCTAGATTTGCACTAAAAAATTACCTCCTAGCATAAGTTAGGTAGATAGAGGCATAGGACAAACATTCTATCTAGCTTGAGGGGCCTCAACAACTCTTCGATCGTTAACACGGTGACCTTGTAGTCGTCAGAGCCATAGTCTCTGCAGCACCGGAGGCATCGGGTGATAGAAGCCTAACAAAAGGTATCATTAATCAAGCCCTAGCCTACTTCCAGTTAGCCTCCTTCCCACAACCTAACTTGGAGCCCAGCTTCAAAATAATTAAAGGAAGGTTACACTTAGACTAGGCATTTCACTAAAATCTACTAAGATCACTGCATCTCAAATAGGTCCTAAGATTTGCATATCATATAGGTTAGTCAATCTTTCAAGCAATGGTGTCCATTCAGTCATTTGGTTCCAATTTATAAAAAGCAAGAATTTGTGACTCCATTAAGGCACCAGTCTCATAAGAAAATATAATTTAATCAATAATCTAGCTTAATTTCAACCAAGTGGCTAAGCCACTCATTCGTGTCTCCCAAGTAAGTTGATTCTCAACTTGCTTTCCTTCACTTCATTCCATAGGGACTACCCCTCATAGCTTGTGGTTGGCAAACAGCTAGTACAGAGTGGGCAGGGATTAGAGTGGCAGCCCTTGTCTTGAGCCTTGTCGCGGTGCCTATACAATCTGAGCGACAACAGGACCCAGTTCTGAATATAAACCGTCATACTGCATGCCTTTGCCCATAAATAGCATGGGAGATCTTGGTCATAGAGCATCGCTCGTGTTGCCTCTAAAATTGACAGGTTCTTCCTCTCAACAACCCCATTCCCCTGCAAGTTGTAAGGAAGCGTCCACTCTCGCCTGATTCTTGCCCTGGTAAGAAATCTTGGAATTCTTTGTTGGTGTATTCACCATCGTTGTCAGACAGAAGAGTCTAGAACTTTTTGCCTGTCACATTCTCCACTGGAGTCTTAAACTCTTGAAAGCGACTAACGACCTCATCCTTGGTCTTCAAAAAAAAGATCCAGGTATTCCTAGATAAATCGTCGATAAAAGTAGCGAAGTACTCGTATCCCCTGAGAGACTTCGTTGACATCGGATGTTGGGAACAGTATCCCCCAAGGACAATTTCGGTGCTAAAAGCCCATGTTTTGGGTCAAATTTTGTAATAAACTTGTAAAGACTCCGCATTTTGTGGTTGCAGAACCCGAAGGTGTCATGAGTCATAAAGGGTTGTCCGTCCTTATTTTTGTAAAGTAAAGTCGATTGTAAAAGATCTACCCATAGTCCACGGACCATGGGATTGTATAAAAGAAGCTAAGTAAGCTCTAGGTAGTTCAATAGTTCAGATAAGTCTTGGAGAGTCATAGCTTTGAAGTAAGAAGTCTAAGTTTCGGGTCGTAGCGTAAGTAGAGGCTCTGCAGCTGAGTGCGCAGAGGCCTAGGGTGGAAGTCCGCAGCTGAGTGCGCAGACCCCTGCAGCTGTGTGCACAGAGTGGATAGAATCTGTAATCACTTGAAAGACATCAATAAAGAGAAGTATTCTGCAAATTTTGTGTCTTGTTTTAGGTTACTGCATCTTGACATGTATGAATTTCATTTATAATGCTTATATGATGCACGAATGTATGTAATTACGTTGGTTAAGTGAACGCAAGTAAGAACATCTATTTACGCGGTGCTAACTATGATTGTTTAATAAGATATGTAAAACGCTTAGACTAGTTTGGGAATCTGCATAGTACACTGCCCTAGCAGCGCGAAAGTACCTATGTCGCAGGTTAGGGCTGCGCGAAGGTCAATCGTACCTTTTCGCAGAGGTACTGAAGGGCAGAATAGAGGGCTAGTGCGGCAAGCCCTAGAACTAAGTGACTTGCACTAAGGCAGGAATAGAAGGAATAAAACGACATCACGACCATCTTAGGGTGTGGAAACTTGGTTCCAGAATCCCCCCCGATACTGCTTCATGTGAGACTTCGGTCCGCGCTTCGCGGGCTGATCCCGAAAGGGCCAGTAGTGTAGGTATTTGTTTGGCTAACTAGCGCTGAACTTGAGTCAGACCCCCACAAGCCAACAAATGGTTCCGTTGTCAACACTGGAATTTGCATAAGAGATGTGTGATGTCGTATCACTGGAATCCAACTAAGAAAGAGATCAGAGACTAGTTGGATAGAAAGATCCACGAATTCGCGGCGCTAGAAAACAGAAACCCGCGACTGACAAAAGAACAGTGGCTGGACAGGTACCTATATACAGAGATCCACGAGATATTTTTATGTTCCTTTCCGATTGAGCTATACGAGTGGATCGTGAAGCTAGCAGATAGCCAAGGAAGGTAGAAACTTGACGATCCTATTGTTTGGACCCCGGAGCTAGTACAGAAATTGGAAGCATCTGAGGATAAGATCCCCTGCGTTGTCGATCATTGGCTTGATCGAGTCATAAGAGGATTTGTGACTGAATTCGTGGTTGATACCTCAATTAGCTACAGCGAGGCGGAGCGGCGCTTTTTCAAAGGACCGCGACGTAAGTACTTGAAATCTTTGAATACCTAGATTAAAATGTTATTGTGCGAAAAGCAGGTTATGCAGCTACCTTGATGTTTGGAGCTACGAGAAGCGAAAAAACTTACAGGAACGAAGGAAGAAAGGGTCCTAAATATAGGCCATTGATTTCACCTCCACAAGGTGACGAAGGACTAGCGCAGGCTTCTCCGCGGAGTGCTATTCAGTTAATAAGACAAGGATTCCCGCGACTGCCACCTCCACCCACACCACCTGCAACTTCGTCCCCATTGCCTACGACTTCACCCATACCACCTCCGTCTCCACCGCAGTCCAGTAAGGCAAATTCAGTGAAGCTGCCTTTGTTTAAAGGCTTGGGGAATGAGGACCCGGACCAATTCTGGTTCGTCATAAAAGCTGTATGGGAAGCTCAGGGCATTACAGATGATCACTTGAAGAAGGTAACACTAGTTAGTGCATTGTAGGACCGCGCGCTAACCAGGTACATCAAGTACTCTAATGATAATCTGAATGCTGGAGTGGCAGACATCCAGACCGCACTGAACAAAGAATTCAATAGGCCTAAATCTGAAGCACAGTCAATTGTGGGGTTCAAGGAAATCGCAATGCAGCCAGGCGAGACACCTTGGGAATTAAATCAAAGATTGAAGTGTAAAATCCGCGAAGCTAACATGAACTTAACAGACGGACAGCATCACGAATGGTTTGTGGCTTCGCTCCTGCCACACTTAAGGGTTGCATTGTCACAATAGAAGATAACAACTCAAGCAGAGGCCTTAGAGATTGCCATGAGACTGCATGAAACTCCAATGCAAGATCCAAATCTGGGGGTTCAGCAGATCCATGTGCAGTTGAAAAATCTTTGCCTTGAGATGCAAAGTTTGAAGCAGGACAGAACAGTTCGACCAGAGGTGCGCGAAGAGGTATGGTGTCTGAAATGCAAGGGTCAGCGGACAAAGACCATTGTCCGGTCTTTGTGAACTATATTGCAGGAGGAGGACCAATGCCTTTGAGGCCGAAAGCTCAGGCAGGACCAAGCGCGGGACCTGCATTGTGGTGCGCTATATGTTAGTTAACAGGAAAACATGCCACGAATAACTATCATTCGCTGCAGAAGTTTATACAGACACCACAACAACTATTCTGCAACTTTTGTAGGTCAGTAGGGCATGATGAGCATAATTGCAGAAGTTATGAATTGATGATGGATAGAAATCCTGCCTATAGAGTTCAGGCATAAAAGCAGCCCTCTGACCAGAGCGCAGGGATGGCGCGGACAGGCTTTCAGGGGCGCAGACGAGGCCGAGGCAGAGGAGGACCTGGCAGAGGTCGGGGACAATTGATCTGCTACAATTGCGGAGGACCAAGACACTATGCCCGCGATTGCACTAACCCAACACGTCCGTCGTGCAAGTATTGCACTCTGTTTGATCATGAAATGAAAGACTATCCTACATTGATAGCAAGGATACGTGACAAAGGGGCGCTACCACCTCAGCCGACTCAGAACCTGCAAATGATGAGGTCTGAGCCGCGCGAAGAGGATCCGAACGTGAATATAGTGCTCCGAAGTGGAATCGCAACAGGAGATGACAAGGGGAAACAGCCCGAAGACAGTACATGGGTCCGCAAAGCTTCGGCAAAGGAGGTTGAGTTCGATATGGAGCGCGCACGTGAAACATTCATGGAAGCGAAGAAGAGCTTCGCTGAGGCCTCCACCTCAAGGAGCAAGAATAAGCCTAATCAGGAGATGGACCCTTCTAGGCTTACAACCTTCCTAGAGACCTGCATGAAGTTATTGCGCAATAGCAAGGTTGTGAACGGGTTACAGGAGCTCATAAATAGATGCGTCAGAAACGCTCTGGGTGAGCCGCGCGTAGTACAAAAGATTGGTAAGCATAAAACAAGGACGGGACGGGAGATGAGGCTGACCTCGGGTCAGACGCGAACGTCCTACCGAAGCAGACTTGGGAGCAGATGGGGAGACCCGTGCTGTAGTGGCCTCCGATTAGCTGAGGATGGCGAATCAACGAAAGATCATCCCCATGGGGCGGCTGTAGGGGGTGACTGTAGATATTGAAGGCGCAAGTGCGCTGGCTAACTTCGAGGTAATAGAAATAGTGGATGACAGTAACCCCTATCCTACGCTCATGGGAAGTGATTGGGCTACTGATATGAACGAGGTAATCAACCTAAAGAAGAGAAAAATGATATTTGAGAAGAAATCGCTCTGTGTAATAATACCCCTAGATCCTGCTGAAGGATCGCGCTATATTGAACCAGTCCGCGATTATGAGAGCGATGACGATTTGGACTGTATCTATAAGATAACAGCGCGACACCAAGATTGGGTGAATCCCACAGCGAATGGACGAATTACATGGGATCGCTAGAGTTCCTGCACCTCGGACTCTGATGAAGAATTAGAGCGTTGGCAGAACTGGTTACATGAAGTAACTACACTGAGCTATAACATGATGACCCAGTCGCTGCGTTGTGTGTCGTCGGAGGTAAGAAATCTGCCTACTTATGATGGCTTGAATGATGTAGATATATTTTTGGATGCATTTGAGAGGGAGGTACCAGAGAAGCAACGGTTCTAGACGTTGCACTGGGCACTGCGCGCAACGCCTGTAAGGTGGGGTACGCATAAGAGAAGCTTTGATGATTGGCGCGAACATAGGAGGATGATGAGAACACGCTTTGGGAAGCCGAAGGTGTGAATGATAGACAAGTATGATGGGCAGGATGATCCGCGTATGCACTTGGCCAAATGGGCTCAAGCTTAAGGAGAGAAGCCCCAACCTGAATGGGTGCATTTGTTCTGTCTCACCCTGGACGTCGTCTCGATGAACTGGTAAGTAGAAACAGAGCTTCGCCATGGTACAAGTGAATGGAATATTTTGCACGAGGGATTCATAATGACATTCAGCTTTGAAGACGGGTTTGACTGTACTGATGAGGTGCTACAAGAGGTGAAAGCAACAATCTTTAGGATACCGCAGGATCCTTTGGACCTGATTCAGCCTAATTAGACCCCTCTGTTGATTCACGCACTGGAATGCTATAACGTAACCGCGGAAGAAGAGGATGAGGATCCGCGAAAGATTAACATCCCTGAAATAGAAGGCCACCGCGAGGTTGAAGGACCGCAGATTGAGAACCCTGATATAACCGCGCTGCTGAAAACAAAACAAGCAAACATTGGTACGGAGGCAGAGCCCAAATTCGCGAAGATTGGAGACCACTGGGATGACGCGATGGTGGATAAGGTCGCTGAATTGCTTCGTGAATACCAGGATTTATTCCCTACCAAGTTTACAGATCTAAAAGGGATAATTGGAGACCTAGGTGTTATGAAGATCACGTTGAAGCCCGACGCAAAGCCGGTTAAGCAAAGACCTTACCGTCTCAATCTGAAGTATAAGGAGAAGTTCCGCTTAGAACTAGACAATATGGTCGCGGCATGCATCATTGAGCCTGTGGAAGAATTTGACTGGGTAAGCCCAAAGGTGGTATAGGAGAAGAAGCAGAAAGATGAAATAAGGATATGCGTGGGTCTCAGAAAGCTGAATGATGCTTGCGTACATGATCCTTTCTTGACTCCATTCACTGATGAAGTGTTGGACAATGCAGGTGGCCAGGAAGCATATTCCTTTACTGATGGGTTCTCGAGGTACCACCAAATCAAAATCACGACGAGGGATAGGAGCAAGACAACCTTCACGACTGAATGGGGTTGCTTCCAGTACACTGCAATGCCGTTTGGGTTGAAGAATGCGCCTGCGATTTTCTCGCGCGTAGTTGTCGTTGCGTTCAAGGAATTTATTCATAAGTTCCTGGAAGTGTACTTTGATGACTGGACTGTGTTTGCGCTGGTGAAACGCCATGTAGCAAGCTTGCGCCTGATGCTAGATACCTGTCGCGCTCAATTTGAAGAAGTGTCTGTTTTGTGTTCCTTTTGGGACCTTGCTAGGTCATGTGGTTTGCAGACAGGGATTGATGGTAGATCCCGCGAAGATCGCGGTGATACTAAATTTGGAAGCGCCAAGGAGTGTGAAGCAGTTGCGCGCTACCCTACAACATACAGGATATTATAGAAAGTTTATCAAAGGGTATGCCCAGATCACCGTGCTTATGGAGAAATTGTTAAAGAAGGATGTCACATTCTATCGGAACGAGGACTGTAAGAAGAGCTTGGATGTATTGAAAGAAAAGATGGTCACCGCGCCAGTCCTAGTCTTCCCAGATTGGAAGAAGGAGTTTCATGTACATGTCGACGCGTCATGTATATAGCCTAGGAGCAGTACTGACATAGGTTGGTGGAGAAGACTTGGACCATCCTATAACGTTCGCAAGCAGAAGATTATCTAAGGCAAAAAAGAACTATTCCACCATCGAGCGCGAAGGGTTAGCCATGGTATACGTGCTCCAGAAGTTTAGACACTACTTGCTGGGAGGCCATTTTAAGATGTACATAGATCATTCTGCGTTGAAGTACCTGGTCAATAAGCCTATGTTGGGGGGGAGAATCTGCAAGTGGTTGTTATTGTTCCAGGTATATGATTTTGAGGTTATTGTGAAGCCTGGACGACTAAACACGGGACCAGACCATCTGTCGCGCATCGAAACTGGGGAAGAGCCCACTAATTTGGACGAAGGATTGCCCGACGCGCAGCGATTTGTAGTGCGCATCACGAATGGTCATTTTGAGGATATTATACACTTCCTAACGACAGGGACTGCCCCGAAAGGATACACCATCCAGCAGAAGGAGGAGTTAGTGGTGCACGCGGCAGATTTTTCTATCATTGCTAGGCATCTGTACAAAATGGGGTCTGATGAGATACTGCGACGATATGTACCTGAGTTTGAAAGAAGTAGCATCCTCGCGGAAGCTCATGGAGGCGCCGTGGAAGGACATTATGCAGGGAGAGCGACCGCACATAAGGTTCTACACGCAGGGTTGTGGTGGCCAACCCTCTATCAGGATTCAAAAGCGTATTGCAAAGCGTGTGATGTGTGTCAAAGGACTGGTAGGCCATTGCAGAGGGATGAGATACCTCTGAATCCATAGATGACGTTACAACCCTTTGAGAAATGGGCGATAGATTTTGTGGGAACCATTCAGCCCCAAGGAAAAACGAGAGCGAGGTACATTATCACTGTGACGGAGTATTTGACTCGTTGGGCGGAGGTACAGCCTGTGAAGGATTGCACAGGCGTGACTGATGTGAAGTTCCTCTTTGAGTATGTACTGACGCAATTTGGCTGTCCAAGGATCTTGATGAGTGATCGCAGTATGCACTTTCTGAATGAAACAATCAGCGCGCTAACGGAGGAATTTCAGGTATATCACCAGAAGAGAACACCTTATCACCCACAGGCTAACGGGATAGTGGAAGCACTCAATAAAGTGCTGGAGAACGCGCTGACCAAGGTTTGCAACACTCAGCGAAGTGATTGGTACCTACGCATACCTGCAGTACTATGGGATTATCGGACGACATGCAAGAAGTTGATTGGACAAACTCCCTTTAGGCTGGTCTATGGTGTTGAAGCGGTGATGCCCATGGAATACATTGTGCCTAGTCTGCGCATCACGACACTCACGAGTACGCGGAGCCCTGGAGGAAAGGCTCGCACAACTGGATGAGCTGAGGAACAGAGATTTCTAGCTGGATTTCACCAACATATCCAAAAGCAACGCGAAAAAGCATGGCATGATCGACACATTAAGCTGCGCACCTTTAAGGTAAATGACCTGGTTTTGTTGTATGACAGTAAGTTTGATAAATTTCCAGGGAAGTTCAAGATGCACTAGTTAGGGCCCTATGTCATTAAGGAGATTACTGATGGAGGAGCGATACAGCTGGTCAAACTGAATCGAGATCCCTTCCCAGGAAAAGTGAATGGAAGTCGATTGAAGCCATACACCGACAGTCCGGCCATGTGACTAGATGAAGGTAGCACAGTCTTAGCGCTCTAGGTAGCTGAAAGGAGGTGCGGGACTATAAACTACACTGCCTGGATTGGGGAGCTGCGCGATTGGAGGATTGTGCGAAACAAGGAAGTGTCACAGGGTTCGCAGCAGCGCGAAGGGAGGTGCGCTACCTAGGGAGAAATCGCGCAAGTTGGTCAGAAAGTGACCGTTAAAGTCACTGTTCATGATTTGATGGTAGAAATGCGGCCAAATGGAGCAGGTGGTCGGCATTTAAGATGAAATTTATGGGTCAAATCCTTGAAGATCTTCTTCCAATTCAGCATTAATGAACCGAATTTGGGGGGAACAATCGGATTTGAATTCAAAATGACCTGTAAATTACAAGTGGCTATCCAGCGAAAAAAACTTGGCATTTTGAGAATTGAGTTGTTGAGCTCTCAGGCGCACATGAATCGTGAGCACTACGAACTTCTGATAGCCAATAAAGTATTTGAGACATTGCTGAAGGAGACACAGGAGTTCTTGCATAAAATCATGTCGGCACCCATAGAAGCTATAGATACCGAAGCAGAGGAGTCAGTGCCGGAAATGGGGATAGAGTCAGAAGCAGCTGCTCCAGCAGTGGCTGAAGTATTAGCAGAAGTCCCTAAATCGCTGCAGACGTCGAGACCAAAGCCGACCCTAACCAAGGAGAGCGCGAAGAATAAGAAGGGCAAGCAGCCTACAATACCGGTGCGCGCATCGCCAAAAAGAAACCCACCAAAGCCCACCGCACAAGAGAAGGGCAAAGCCATAAATTTGGAGTCGGAGGAAGAAGAAATTGAAGACATTTCGATGGATAAGGAGGATGTAGGAGCCGAAGTGGAGGAGGTTGAAGCCAGGGTGCTGAACCTATCACTCGATTGCCTGAGTATGTCCCTCCGCGCAAGCCCAAGACCAAGGTACCGAAAGAGATCAATGAGAGCAAGGCCCCCGTACAAACCCCTATGCTGCCGGATGAGATTGCTTTCGAGGGTGCCGCTGCTAAAACTCAAAGACTGGGACTTGGCTGATCACGAGAAGTTCCCACACCTGGCGACTGAGCAGCTGATGCGCGGCATCATCGATACAAATACCGAAATGACCGCATTGGAGCCGCGGAGGTGGCTCAGAGGAGTGGACAAGGCAAGGTTGCTCAACATGCTTTGGGTGTTGCACTACAACTGTACCCCGGTGACAGTATTGGTCATCAAGCAGCTGCTGTGCTTGGTGCATGATGGGTGTTTGTGGCTGGAGGAGCCAATACCCATCATGGATAGATTGATTCACAGGATAATACGGTTGTCGTATATAGGAGAGAATCCGGCCATGATATTTGGCAGAAAAGGTGGTGAGCAGGCCCTCGCAGAGTCTATGAAAGAAAAGTTTAAACTAGTGAAGAAGCCGCGCGGATATGCCATATCCAGCATTTGTGACCCTGCTGTAAAGGTAGCTACACAAATCTGAGCAAGAAAATTGATGAGGAAGTGTTGCACCGATGAGGTGTCAACGCCTGTGTCGCGCTAGCAGCCCAGTGCGCCAAAGGAATCCAGTTCAACTGGTCGGACTACCTTCGTGGTGAGTTTCTAGCAAACTGTCGTGAAGCGCAGGAGCTCAGCAAGACGTTCCACTACGCGTGGTCTTGTTGTCAATTGTGCTGGTAGCGTGGGAGCTACAAAAGGACAGTCAATTCCATTCGGTCGCGCCAGACCTACCAAAAGCAACGAAGTACGCTTTGTTGTGGGCGACCAAGGATGCATAGCGTGTCAAGGATAGCAAGATCTTTTGGATCTTGATGGAGATGAACATTTGCATGGCCATCAATCGCAAACCGCGGTTGTCGCCTACGGTGTACACCAACCTACACAGAATTTAAAGCAAACTTCCATCATGTATCTATCAAGGCGCGGAAGAACCATGCGCAAAAATGGTACGACTTGCCTTACCTGGCAACGGATGATGCCATTGATGTGGTACTAGATCAATGGCCGGCAGAGTGGCACGCTACAACAGACTTGGCGGTGGGAGGGAGCAAGTTCGTCACACAGAGGAAGAAGGAGGCGGCCAAGCTAAAGATGACTCAGCTAGCCGAAAAGAGAAAGGAGGCCACTGACAAGGCCCAGGCGGAGCGCGAGGCCGCGCAACAGAGCGAGGCTCTGACAAAGGCGCGAGGTCGCCTTCACCTAAGACAAAGGAGGAGACAGACGAGCAGCACCACACAGACCCACAAGAGACGTCCGCCCGCATCAAGCGCCCAAGGGAGCAGGAGAAAGGAGGGTCCAGGAAGAAATCAAAGGCTACCAAGACATCGCTAGACCCTATCACGCTAACAAAGGGTGATCTACACGACATAGGTGACACGGTGCGGGATGTCACTGCGGAGACCCTGCAACAGTTTGAGCAGCAGCAGCAGATAATCTTGGGGGCTATCCAGACAGGTTTGCAGGAGTTGCAGACCCACGCGTCACAAGTTGGCACGGTGTCTACCAGCCTTGCTATCAGCAATTCAAAAGTTGTCGAGATGCTGCACCCGAAGGCCTCCAATGCGATAGTGCTACCTGATGGAGCACTAACCACGGAGAACAAAGCTGACAGGACCACTGTCAGCGCCTAAAGGGAGTAGGGTTGAATTTGGCAGCGCTACCTGGTGAAGCGCTCCACCTCTTGCAGGATGGAGTGATTGCAAAGCTGAGGGCCCGTGAACACCGCGCCCTCTAAGTGATTAGTGAACTGTGCGTCAACAATGAGCAGATGGCACTACAGCGAGACTCTGTCATCGCCGCTATGACCGAGGCAACCAATCAGAACAAACGCATTATGCAGGTCGTCGAGGAGGCATGCCGAATGGTCCCAGAGTTGGCCATTCTTGAGGAGGAGCCAGTCGAGGTACGCATCTGCAAGCTAGCTACGGGGGAGCGCGACACTCGCACTGAGATGGCGAAGGTTCAATTGGAGTTGAACCTACAAATCACAGAGTTGTTGAAGGCCCAGCCTTCCAATCCACCAGAGGTACAGGAGCAGTAGGCAACCGCTGTCATAGAAGCAGTAGTGGCGGTGGACAGTGCAGTAGCAGATTGCACGCAACTTTTTGAGCAGTCGTTTAAGGTCCTGACAAGCTTGCAGAAGGACCCCAATGTGCAGCGACTAGAGACGAAAGCACGCGAGCTACAGCAGTGCTATGATGAGGTTAAGGGCACAGCGCGAATCGTCGCACTGACAAAAAGATTAGCAAAAGCTACAGGAGGCCAAACAGTGAAAGGAACAGGTGGATGCAACACTGCACAACGAAGCAGTGTTGAAGGCACGACTAAAGCCCTGGCTGGATGAGGCTTACACGGTGACAGGATCTATTGAAGGCAAGCTTGTGACTCTGCAAGCGACTCAGCAAAAGCTTCAGGCCGACAGTTCAAGAGTAGTGACCGAGCAGATGATCGAAGATGCGAAGCAGGCGGCCGCACAGTGCATAGCTGAGGTTGCGGTCATACGAGTCGAATTGGAAAGTCTTCGCGCCAAGATCTCCACGCCTGCCGAGTAACTCGAGGGCAAGTCACGATGTTTGTGTTGGGGGCCTATTGGGAACGGGATCCCCCAAGGACAGTTTTGGGGCTAAAAGCCCATGTTTTGGGTCAAATTTTGTAATAAACTTGTAAAGACTCTGCATTTTGTGGTCGCGCAACGCAAAGGTGTCATGAGTCATAAAGGGTTGTCCGCCCTTATTTTTGTAAAGTAAAGTAGATTGTAAAATATCTACCCATGGTCCGCGAACCATGGGATTGTATAAAAAGAGCTAAGTAAGCTCTAGGTAGTTCTATAGTTCAGATAAGTCTTGAAGAGTCATAGCTCTGAAGTAAGAATTCTAAGTTTCGGGTCGTAGCATAGGTAGAGGCTCTGCAGCTGAGTGCGCAGAGGCCTAGGGTGGAAGTCCGCAGCTGAGTACGCGGACCCCTGCAGCTGTGTGCGCAGAGTGGATAGAGTCTGTAATCACTTGAAAGATATCAATAAAAAGAAGTATTCTGCAAATTTTGTGTCTTGTTTCCAGTTACTACATCTTGACATGTATGAATTTCATTTATAATGCTTATATGATGCGCGAATGTATGTAATTACGTTGGTTAAGTGAATGCAAGTAAGAACATATGTTTATGCGGTGCTAACTATGATTGTTTAATAAGATAAGTAAAACGCTTAGACTAGTTTGCGAATATGCACAGTACGCTACCCTAGCAGCACAAAAGTACCGAGTTGCAAGTTAGGGTTGCGCGAAGGTCAATCGTACATTTTCGCAAAGATACTGAAGGGCGGAATAGAGGGCTAGTTCGGCAAACCCTAGAACTAAGTGACTTGCGTGAAGGCAGAAATAGAAAGAATAAAACGACATCACGACCATCTCAGGGTGCGGAAACTTGGTTCTAGCATCCCCCCATACTGCTTCGAGTGAGACTTTGGTCCACGCTCCGCGGGCTGATGCCAAAAGGGCTAGTAGTGTAGGGATTTGTTGTTGAACCGGGGTCAGGCCCCCACAAGCCAACATCGGCCCACATATATCTGAATGCACAAGGTCAAGTATCCCCTATGACCTATTATCATTCCTTGGAAAAGTTCCTTTAGCTAACTTCACCAACACACATCCTCTACAAACATCATTGCGCTTTGAGCTCACCTCCAGAACACTCGTCACCGTCTCACGAAGCAGTGTAACTGCTCCATGATGAATATGGCCCATCCTCCTATGCCATAGCTCCCTCTGGTTCCTCGAACTGTTGTTGCTAACTAGTGCCTTTAGAGTGTCCATCTGTAGCCTGTACAATCGGTTGCTCCTCAGCCCAATCGTTATAGGTGACCTGCGATCCTTGTGCATCAGCAACACCTTTGCCCCTCTAAAGATAGCATCGTATCCTTTGTCCTGAAAGATGGATACGGAGATCAAATTCAACCCCAAGCCTAGCACATGCAACACGTCATGGATAAGTATTTGCTTGCCATTCTCCCTCTGAAATAAAACGTTCCCTCTTGTAACTAGGCTACACTTGGACTTGTTCCCCATCTGAATCTGGAACCTAATGTCCTCCTTGTAACTAGAGAAGTACTCTCTAACTCTTGTCATATGGAGTGATACTCCACTGTCAATGTACCAGAAACCCTTTGAAGTCGAGCTAGACAGACAAGTAATAAATGTGTATTCCTATTCCATCCTGCTGGAGAGCTCATTTGCGTCTAATGAAGTTGCTACTTGCTTCTTGCCCTTCTTCTTCCTCTATGGGCAATCACTAATATAGTGGCCAAACTCGTGACAACCATAGCACTTGACCTTCAAAAGTTCTGACTTCTCTCCTTTTGAGTTGGATCCCTTGCTCGACCCCTTCTTCACCTTTCCCTTTCCTAGTAGTGTGACATTTTCTTGTTCCTTCACCACCTTCAATGTCTTACCGCTACTACTAGTGCCATTGACCAAGTCGAGTCGAAGCTCCTCCTGAGTGAAATTCTCTCCATGGGCAATCCCATCCTGGAAGTGTATCTTGCCCATAAATCACTTTGACAAACATACTCCATTCCTTGGAAAACCCATTGAGTGCTATGCACACTAGCTCCTCATTACTACTGCAGTTAACTCATCTCTGATGGGTCGAACTCTGGTGAGGTAGGAAGTCACATCTTCTCCTTTATGTTGCTTGATGGTCCTTAGCTTCTCTTTGAGAATCATCTTCTTGTTCTCTGAAGGCTTTTAGTAAAGCTTTTCTATGGCATCCCACATTTGCTTTGTTGTATTCATCTCTGTGATATGCGTAACAATATGGTCCTCGACTCCATCAAGGATTATCCTCTTCGCTTCGGCATTCTCTTTTTTGTAGGTGGCTTCGGCATACTCCTTTTTTCCATACTCATCCAATAAGAATGGCATTTTGGCTTTCCACACGTCAAAGTTGGAGGCTCCATCCAACCTGTCCTAATCTCTCAAACCTGCTGCAGCCATCTCTGGAAAATCTGGAAATGTAGCGAACTCAAATAAACTGAAGAAATAAATGAAGAATTCGAACTGAGTTAAAACCCTCGGCTTTTCTCTTTTTGTGCCTGCAGAGATCCTCCTTTTGCCCTCAGATCTGCTCTAATACCATGTGAAATATTGTTGCAATTACTAGTTATTATTCTCCTATTAATTTAGATTATTGTCTTCCGCAAAATACTTGTGGCAAATATTGAATAAAACGCAACTGCAACTTCACTAAAAAATGAATAACCACAAGAACTAAGAAAATTAGGCGCACACACACACAAATAATGGACACCAATATTTTTGGACAAATCTCCTTAGGAAAACCCTGATGTGGGGAAAACCAATTCTGCAAATGAGTTATTTTATTATTCTTTAGCGAATTTGTGATAGAGAAAATTACAAAACCATTTGTCCTAATTTAGCAAACCTCCGGAAAAATATTTTGATCACTTCCGTAAGTCAATATCACCTCCAAGAACGAACTCGGCCTTCTCTAAGCAATTTGGCCTCCCTCTGGCTTCTGCTTGGCTCACACGTGTGGCCCTCACACTGGAAACTCGCACTACTAAGGAACAACTCAACCTCCCTCTAGAAGTTCGACCTCCACTGGCAGTGCAATCCTCCTGTGCAAATCGAACTCTCCTGCAAATTCTCTTTACTCTGGCACTTCGAACTCAATGACCAATTCACACTTGCAAGGGCAATTCGCATCCCTACCTAGAGCAACTCACACCACTAGAAAATCGGCCTCTATGCAAAAAAACGATCTCCAATAAACTATGGAAATCACTCTGAAGAATCTCTCCGATAATCTCATCTCCAACCACTATTGGTCTCTCTCTGTTGATGCCCCCACGTTGCCTTTGTGCCCTTGCTATCACCGCAAATTCGTGTCCTGATGTGTTAACCAAATGCCTTTCGATTTCCTCTTATCATCTCTCGTTGATGAATCAATGGTCGTGATCTAATCACAATCAATGGCTAAGATCATCTTGACTTCTCATGACTTTTTCGAAAGTATCTAGAGGAAAATCAATTTACCCTAATTAATACTAGTTAATTAAGTTATTTCCCTAAGACTTAGGAAAATTAATAAACTGCTTAATTAATTGTAATCAAGGCCTTTTCTCATAAAACCTTTTCTGGGTATTGGAGAAAATGTGTTCCCTAACCTCATAGACACAATTTGTGGCTAGAACAGTTGTTTGAGCTACACAAACTAACATTGAAAGCCTTATTAACAAAAAAAATTGACCTTGTTGCACACTTTTTGTCAAAGTTCCAAGGAAGCAGAAGTACAATTTTTTTCAAAAATAGATCAGATCATCTATCAGCAATTCATGTGGCATTATAAACCCATTCTACAAGTTATGTAATGTAAATGATGCTAGTAAGACAGTGAATGTACGTAACAACCTAGGTAAGAGTCTATTATTTTGGCGATAATTTCATCCTAGGAGGTTTTTCATCTCACTGATTCATTTGTGTTTTCAAACATGGATAGTCGGCAAAGTGTTTCCGTCCAACCTCACCCCAAAGCTAGAGTGGAATTCTTCATCAAAGTCTTAGGTGAGTCCTAGTGTTCTAGTCGAGTCTTATGTAAAAGTGATCTGGGAATAATTTAAGCTAGTTGGCTAAATTATTTTATTACAAATCACTTGGTCTACTAGATCATATTGTCGCAGATTGGGTATGTGTCTTGAGGGTCTAAGCCAAATGTGTATTCCCCCTTTGAGGGTTGTAAATGTAAACATCTTATGTAAATGAGGGTGGAAAAAATAATGAATTCTCTCATGTGTCAATTAATTAAATTTTCTAGCAAAATTAAATTAAAATCATAAGCCAGAAATTTAATTAATTAAAGACAAAATTAAAATGTCTTAGGAAAATTGACTTCTCCAAGTGAAAAAATTGTGGGTCTTAAAGGAATTGATTTTCGGAGGTCCTCCACCAAGGAATATTGAATATTTCAAGAAAAATTGGACCCTTGGAACCTTGGTGGTTAAGTCAAAGTCAATTTTTTATGGAAATTAGCTCAAAATAATTAATTTTGAGCAAATTAAAATGGAATTAAATGATAAATTCGAAAACTCCTCAAAAATAAAAATTCAACGGCTAAGATTAAAAGATGATCAAATATTTTTCGACGGCCATGATTATTTTGACAAGGATCAAGGAAACTAACTGTCACTTTTCACTTGGAGAATTTATCTATAAATTAGAGTCATTTGAATCTCTAACCATCTAATTTTTGGCTAAGGAATTGTTGTTGAAGCATTTGTGTTAACTATTGTCCCGTTGGGAACTATTTTTTCTACCATAATAAAGACTTTTGGGTGCAACTCGTTGATTTGTGATATGTACTGACTACAGGCTTCCTATGTTGTGCTAATATATGATTATTTTGAAATAAATACATAGTGTTTGCAGGTACTTCAATCCTTGGTCTCCAAATTCACAAACTGTGGGTGAAGATCATTTTCCTTGGATCCTGAAGCGTTTTTAGCCATTTATAAAAGAAAAAAGCCATAAAAAATTATTTCTCAAAAATTTAAATTTTCAAAACCCTTGTATATTTGTAGATTTTGTAAATATAATTTGTAAAAATTATTTTTGCTAACTTGGGTCTTGGGGTTTCACAAATTTTTGTATATATTTGGGGTTTGGTTGTTTTATTTTCTTCTATGCAGGTTGAATCATGAGATCAAGTTGTAGTATTAGATCTAGGCCCTTGACGGTAAGATCTAGTCTCTAGAAAATTTTGCAGAGCTACCCACTAAAGATTTTGCAGCAAAATTCAGATCTAGTGGAGAAAAACAAATTCTGAAGCAAGGATTTCACTTTTCAAGTCCCTTAGGCCCAGATCCAGCGTCCTCCTTCTCTTGGCCAACATCATCCTTTGTTTCCCTTGCGTCATCCTCTTTTGCCCTTTTAGCGCAGGTCGTAGCCTTCAGAGGCCTTGGCCTCCCCTTCTAGGCCCATCATTAGGGCTTTAAGGCCTTAGAAGGCCTAGTTGTGGGTCGTAGGCCACACAGCTTCCCTCCCTTGACCCTAACGGCTGCCCTTGGCGCTAGTCGTGGCCTTTTAGGCCCTAAATTACCATAAAAACCCCAGCGTCCAGCATTTGCTGCCTTTCTCCCTCAAGTGTTGCCTCTTTTTGGCCTTTTCCTTCCGCTTTGGCCCCTGATCTGTCATCCTAGCCTCCTTAGCCCTCAACGCTAGCCTTGGTAGGCGTAGCGTTGGCCTTCCTTGGCCTATTTTCCCTAGTTTGCCCTTGTTCCATCTCTAAAAAAATTCAAGACTGATTCTTTGGTGGTTTTGCAAGAGAAATTTGCTCAAAAGCTTGTGTTTTCAGGTGTAAAATCATTAGAGAAGTTTTGGGCTACTTGGGAAAGTTGATCTTCAAGGCCTTTGGGCCTAAGGTTTGATCTCTAAACCCTCATTTTGTCTCTGTTTTATTAAAGCAGTAATAGCAGTGATATAATAGCCCTAAAATCACTTTTGAATTAGTCAAAATCACTTAACATTGCAAAATCTAAATTTTCATGAATTTTGGCCACTTGAGCATTTTAGATCTAGCCTAGATCTAAAAATTTGCTTGCTAGAATTTACTGCATAAATCACTGAATCAGATCTGCAATTTATGATTACAAAGAAGGCCTAAAAAATTGATTTTTTCAAGTTTGGTAAATTTTTCCTATTTTTGGGCATTTAGGATATTGGTTGTAGTATCATTAGCTTGCTTATTTGTTAGTTTATTTATTGTTGTAATAACTTATTTCATATCTGATATAGCACTGAATATTGCATCTTAAAGAGGTTTAAAACTCATATTTCACTTTGGCAAGTTATTGGGCATTTTACTAATCATTGCGAGTCACTATTGGTTTGATATCTATTGAATCTAAGGTGTTTTCCTTGCTGCTGTTACAACTTTCTTACTGCTGTCCTGACAGTCACATATAGCATCTTAAGAGGTCTGAAAATTATAAATCTACATTGGCTAAGCTTTAGGAAATTTTCTACCTGGCAAATTTCATGGTTTAAAGTGATTTTCTTATTGCTGTCCTGGAACTAATAATTGTTGAGTGTTCTTGTTGATTTTGGAATCTAAAATTGTTAACTTGACACTTGACACACTCAAGACTCTCTAATTTCATTGATGATCTAATTTGTTTAAACTTTGAGATCTAATTGGCATCGTTGTACTTAAACATCTAATTGAGGCATTGTTAAGAAATTATTGGACAATTTCTCTAAGTTAAAAATCATAATCTTGGTTGTTTATCTTAAGCACTTGGCATCTTAAGTTTTATTGATTATCATTCTAAATAAGTATCTCAACAGTGGTTATTTGGAATATTGTTGAATATCGGCACTTATATCTTTAAGCACTCATTTTGTCTTAAGATTGTTATCTAATCATTGTTAAGTAATTTGGCTATAAGATAATTCACACTAAGTACTCAAATGACATAAACAATCTTAATTCAAGTAGACTTCACTCAACTTATCTTGCATAAGCATCCTAGGATTTAGTTTGCATTAATAATTTACCTCCAAGAATAAGCGTGGTTGATAGACTCCTAGGGCAACCATTTTCCAATTAGCTTGAGGGATTCAACTCTTTTTAGTGGTTAACACAGTGACTTCACCGTCGTCAGAGCCACAATCTCTGCAGCACCAGAGGCACTGGGTAGGTGGAACACAGGAGGAGGTATCGTTAATCAAGCCACTGCCTGCTTCCCGTTGGCTTCCATTTCACAACCTACTTTGAGGATTGTTTCTCAAAATGTTAGGATATTCCGACACATAGAAAATAGTTAAGTATAACTTGGTCTAGTGTAGAGTTAGGTAAAGTGTGTTTTTTTACTATGTACATTTGTAACTTACAATCCGACGGTCACGATATGTTCTAGACATGAAGTGATCCGACGGTTCATTCTCTCCTCGGTATTACCGACACTTGATTCGTGACTTAAAACCCGATTGGCCTATGATCTCTATTTAAAGAACATGGAGGTTCATTTGTAGGGTGACCGTTCATGAGAGAAGTTTATGTAAATTTTCTTTCTTTCATTAATAAATTGCCTGAAGTGGTCGCGTTGCCTCAGGCCGTGGACTGTTTCCCTCTTTGAAGGTTTTAACAACGTCAAGAACACTGGTGTATTGATCTGCGATCTGTTTGTGAGCAGTGTCCTTTGGTGTTCTATCTGAGGAACTTACCCTATAAATTCCTACATGGTGTCAGAGCTATTTGAGGGTTGCATTCGTTGGTGATCCAAATCAGAAGCCAGTACAACTACATCCGACTATCGTTTCCTAGATCTACTGTTTCTGACTGCTTTCGGGCCGATAAGACTGTTTTATTGTGTTAGGAGCATCTGTTCCAGTGAGGTACCCATTTCATTTCACACGAAAAGGTTTCCGGTAGCCCTAGCTACGTCATTTTTAAAATCTGGAAGTATATTTACAGTTTTAGTTATTCATCTCTCTGTTTATTTTGGTTTATTTAGCTCTCTGTTTTTTATTACCGGATCTATACCTTTCATTTCTGCATATGCTCTTTGCCCCGCAACTCTGTGTGATCTGGGCAAATCAAAAACAGAAAGGAAGGATTTTTCTCATGTGTATGCTCTTTTCCACCACGCCTTAGTGTGATCTCGGAAAATCAGAAACATTGAGGAATATATTTAGTTTCCGACGAAAGCTAACTTCAAGCCATAAGGTTTGGTTTTTTTTTGCATGTCCATGTTGGGTTGTGTGGTTTTTTGTTTTGTAGGCAAAAAGAGCTTTTTCAAATAAGCATGCACCCCAAAGCTTCAGTGACTAATAAAAGAATAAAAAATAAATTAAAAACCCCCCCTTCCTCTTTTCCAAAAATTACTAACCTTTTAAACTAACTCACTTGGTCCAAAGTTACTTCATGAGAATAGAGGTCTTGGGTCCAAGTCTTTCCTTTTGTTGAGTCACCTTTTCAGAAAGCACATGTAACTTATGTTTAAAATTATTTTATGTAAAAGTGTTCTCACCCATTATAAAAAGTGAGTCACTTATAATTCTAAAGTCTCTTTATCTTTTATTTAAGCTACAATTTAGTGGGTAGCTCATAAAGTACCATTGTAAAAGTGACTTTCACTTATTTATAAAAGTGAGTCACATAAAATCTTTTTTTTAAAGTGAGCTAATTAGATTAAGTTTGGAAAGGGGGGGCGATTTTTTTTTTTAATATAACATTATCATTCATTTCCGCACATTCACACACTTCATCAATATCTTCAACAACTTTTCTTCAAAAAGTCGTAACTTTTTTATCCGGAATCCGTTTTCAGAGCCATTGTTTTTAATTGGCCTAATTTTTCGAGCTCTTCCCATTGGAACACATAGTTTCAACATCTACAGCTTCAATTTCTGTTAAAATGGAAATTCCATGCCAAGTTATTCTTGACAGCACCAACTACTTCCAATGGTGGTCCTCCATTGTGGATTTACTTAGAAGCAAAGGTCTTTACCGAATAGCCTCGGGCCAAGAAACTAAACCTAAAGATGAAGATAAGGCAGCCAAATGGGAAAATAGGCAAGATCAAGCACGTAGGTTGATAGGGATGTCTATTTCTCCAGACTTTAGATTCCATATCACAGAACTTGATACCCTTAATGAAACAATGAAACAGCTCACTAAACTTTTTGGAATTAAAAAATGAGATTAGAGTCCATCAACTTGAAAATGAGTTGCTTATGTTGGACACCAATAATTTTTCTTCCATTGAAGATTTTTTGTCCAAGTTCAAGACCCTCAGAATTCTCTTGGAAGGTGTCAAGGTTGAGAAAGAAAATGGTAGTCCTATCTATTCCATTCTTACTAAGTTGGAACCAGCCTATTCTGTGTTTGTTTCCACCTTCCATTCTACTAGAGAATCCTTCATTTCTCAAGGAAAAGACTACAAGTCCCCCTCTTTTGATGCCTTTTGTGATTCTTTAATATGAGAACAAGAAAAACTCTTACATCTTGGTCTTCTTAATCTTGGAAACTCTTCTAAGAAATCCTTAGTTGCCTAGCAACAACCAAATTCAAAGAATCCTAAAAAACAGTATCCTAAAAAGAATGGTCATAAACCAAACAAGGGTCCTAAGCAATTTTAGCCTCAAAATGAAAAATCATTTCAACAAAATGATAAGGCAAATAAAAACAAAGGGAAGAAGACTAATAGACATTGCAACTTTTGTAATCGAAATGGCCACTTAGAATCCAAATGCTTTAAGAAGGTGGAAGCCTTTGAAGAAGGAATGAAGAAGCATAACATCCATTTGGAGCACTCTTCAACTTCAACTTCATTTTCAGGAATAGCACTTTCTACATGTGGTTGTCAAGCATCTCGGTCTGGTTAAACACTAAATGTATCTTCTTTTTCTCATTTTCATGAGTGGCTCATTGATTCTAGAGCTTCTTATCACATGGCCAAAAACAAAGCCATGTTTTCTTCTTTAAATGATTGTAACACCAAAAATATATATGTTGGTGATGATAGATCTCTTAGTGTTGTAGGGACTGGAACTATTCATCTAGAAAATGTTTAATGATGTATTATGTGTTCCAACCTTATCCTGCAACCTTCTATCTATATATTAGATAACTCATTCAGGTGAAGGTAAAATCGTTGAATTTTCACCTCTCGATGTTGTAATTAGTGACCTAAGAGATCCTGGATAGATTTTAGCTACTGGCATTGCTGATGATTCTACAAGGTTGTATAAGTTTAACAACTTTGGGTCATCAACACTTCCCTCTGTATTTGTTGCTCATAATGACGAAGTGAGCAAACTTTGGCATGAACGATTTGGTCACTTAAACTATCGTTCCCTTCAAAATCTATGTAAAGAAAATATGGTGACAGGTCTTCCTATGGTATCTTGCAGAAATGGTGTTTGTTTCGGATGTGTACTCAGAAATCATCAGAATAGTTTTGAAAAACGTTCCTCTTGGCATGCCTCAGCCCCTTTACAACTTGTGCATAGTGATTTATGTGGTCCACTTCCAATTGTTTCATTCTCTGGCTACAAGTATTTCTTAACTTTCATTGATGTTTCTCCAAACGCACTTGGGTATACTTCTTAAAACTCAAGAGTGAAGTCTTTAACATGTTCTTGGCCTTTAAGGCCTTTGTTGAGAAACAATTTGGACATCAAATTCTTAAGCTATGATCAGATAATGGCGGAGAATATGTTAGCAACAAATTCATCAACTTTTGCACTGAGCATGGAATTCAAATGCAACATATTGTTCCATATACTCCACAACAAAATGGTGTAGCTGAAAGGAAGAATCGTACCTTAAAGGAAATGGCTAATTGTATGCTTTAATCTAAAGGACTTAGTCTTAATTTTTGGGCAGAAGCAATTAACTGTGCAAATTACATAGTAAATCGCACTCCTACTAAGGTTTTAAAGAATATCACTCCAGAAGAAGCATAGAGCTCAATTAAACCAGATGTAAGTCATTTGCATGTTTTTGGAAGTGAAACATAGGCCTATATTCCAGATGAGAAACATAAAGCTTTAGAACCTAAGAGTGAAAAATGTATTTTTGTTGGATATTCTGCAGATGTTAAAGGATATAGACTTATTCCACTTAAGTCCAAAAATGTCATCATTAGAAGAGATGTAAAGTTTGTTGAAAATATATCGGCCTACGAGCCTAGTTTGGCGGATGTGCCACCTCTTTCTATCCCTTCTACTTCTGAAAACATTTCTTCTTCATATGATGACAGCGAGGATGACAATCCTCCCCCACCTTCTTAGGAACATCCTTCCACTCCTTAGCTTCCAAAACGGGTCCGTGTTACTCGGGATACAGCAGGTGCTCTTGCAGGTGATCCTACAGATCAACGATGTACACGTTCTCAGTTCGATAGAGCCTCTTCTTTACTGGCTCAAGCTTCAGCGAATTGTGATCCTGACACCTTTGCAGAAGCTTTAGGCCATCCAGATTGGGACGCAGCTATGAATGAAGAATATCATTCATTATTGGCAAATGATACATGGGATCTTGTTCCTCTTCCAAAGGGATGAACACTTGTTAGATGCAAATGGGTTTACAGAACCAAGTATGGACCAGATGAAAAAGTCGATAAACATAAAGCTTGTCTTGTTGCTAAGGGTTTTTCAAAAGTCGAAGGCATTGACTACACTGAAACTTTCTCCCTTGTTGCCAAAATGAACTCTATCTACCTTGTTCTTTCCCTTGCTGCCTCTTTCAAATGGAAAGTCCATCAGATGGATGTTAAATCTGCCTTTTTGCATGGGGACTTGCATGAAAAAATCTATATGGAACAACCAATTGGCTTTATACAACCAGACTCCAGCCTTGTATGTCGGCTTAAGAAATCCCTTTATGGTCTCAAGCAAGCCCCTCAGTTTTGGTATGCCAAAATGGATAGCTTTCTTTTAGATACCGGCTTTTCTAGGTGTCATTTTGACAATATTGTCTACACCAAGAAAGTGGGTAAGTCTCTTATCATTCTTGTTCTTTATGTTGATGATCTTATCCTTACTGGTAGTGATC
>APFE031341998.1:34228-54471 GCA_000404065.3 Pinus taeda | reverse complement strand
GACATCTTCACAAAAGCTCTCACAGAGGTGAAGTTCACTAAACTTCGATATATGCTTGGAGTTCAGGAAGTTGTCACTAAGGGGGGATAGGCTCTAGTGCCTCCTTCCTTCTCCTATTGTGTCATATTTGTAAATCCTTCAATCCTATCCCAAGTTGTTCTTAAGGGGGGATGTTAGGATATTCCGACACATAGGAAATAGTTAAGTATAACTTGGTCTAGTGTAGAGTTAGGTAAAGTGTGTTTCTTTACTATGTACATTTGTAACTTACAATCTGACGGTCACGATATGTTCTAGACATGAAGTGATCCAACGGTTCATTCTCTCCTCGGTATTACGGACACTTGATCTGTGGCTTAACACCCGATTGGTCCATGATCTCTATTTAAAGAGCATGGAGGGTTATTTGTAGGGTGACTGTTCATGAGAGAAGCTTATGTAAATTTTCTTTCTTTTATTAATAAATTGCCTGGAATGTGGCCGCATTGGCTCAAGTCGTGGACTGTTTCCCTCTTTGAGGGTTTTAACCATGTCAAGAATACTGGTGTATTGATCAGCGATCTGTTTGTGAGCAGTGTCCTTTAGTGTTCTATCTGAGGAACTTACCCTGTAAATTCCTACACAAAACAGTTAAGGTATAGGTTCTATTTAGATTAGGCATTTAAGTTAAAAATAACCAACATCCTTGCATCACATCTAGCTCTTAAGAATTGCATATCATGTAGGATAGTCTATCATATTAAGCAATGGGTGTCCATCCAATTACTTAGTTTCAATTTATAATAAGCAAGAAT
The DNA here is from genome assembly GCA_000404065.3 of Pinus taeda. Taxonomy (NCBI): domain Eukaryota; kingdom Viridiplantae; phylum Streptophyta; class Pinopsida; order Pinales; family Pinaceae; genus Pinus; species Pinus taeda. The sequence continues at coordinate 53,677 of APFE031341998.1, read as the reverse complement.
TGTGACTCCATAAGGCACTGGGCTCATACTTGAAAAACTAATCTAATCATTAATCTTGCTAAAATTTTACCAAGTAGCTAGGCCACTCATTTGTCTCCCAAGCGAGTTGGTTCCCAACTCGTTTCCTTCGCATCATTCCATAGGAACTACCCCCCATAGCATGTTGTTGGGAAACAGCTAGAACAGAGTGGGCGAGGATCAGAGTGACAACCCCTACCCCGAGTGGTTGTCGCAATGTCTATACAATCTCGGCGACAACAAACCCCAGCTTAGAAAATCTATGTTGGCTTTCTTTGATGATATAATTATCCGTAGCAAATCATGGGAAAGCCACATTAAACATGTGGATAAAGTTCTACAGATTCTTGAAAAAATAAATTGTATGTAAAAAGATCCAAAAGTGCTTTTGGGAAACAAGAGTTAGAGTATCTAGATCATATCGTTTCAACGGAAGTAGTTAAGGTGGACCCTCCAAAATCCAAGCTATTACAAAATGGCCTATTCCTAAGAACTCAACAATCTCAAAGCATTTTTGGGACTTACAAGATATTATCATAAATTTGTCAAGAATTGTGCACAAATTATAGGCCCACTCACATCTCTCTTGAAGAAGAATTCATGTGCACGGAATGATGAGGCTACTTTGGCATTCTCTCTCTTCAAGAATGCAATGTCCTCTACAACACCAGATTTTGGTAAAACATTCATAATAGAGTGTGATGCATCAAAACAAGGAATTGGAACAATATTGACACAAGAAGGGAGACCATTGACTTTTGAAACAAACAATTCAAGGGAAAAGATTTGGTGAAACAAACAATTCAATGGAAGGAGTTAAGGTGGACCCTCCAAAATCCAAGCTATTACAAAATGGCCTATTCCTAAGAACATCAACAAACTTAGAGCATTTTTGGGACTTTCAAGATATTATCATAAATTTGTCAAGAATTATGCATAGATTATAGGGCCACTCACATCTCTCTTGAAGAAGAATTCATGTGCACGGAATGATGAAGCTATTGCGGCATTCTCTCTCTTAAAGGATGCTATGTCCTCTACATCACTACTATTGGCAACACCTGATTTTGGTAAAACATTCATAATAGAGTGTGATGCATCAAAACAAGGAATTGGAACAATATTGACACAAGGGAGACCATTGACTTTTGAAACAAACAATTCAAGGGAAACGATTTGGTGAAATCTACATATGAAAAAAAATGGAAGCAATTTTACATGCAATAAAAAAATGGCAACAATATCTCATTGGGAGGCAAAAGACAAACAATGATAGCCTAAAGTACATTTTGGAGCAAAAATTGTCATAAGGAAAAGTAACAAAAATAGGTAGCAAAAATGCAAGGGTTTGATCTTGAAGCAATATACAAAATGGGAAAGGACGATGTAGTAGCAGATGCTCTTTTAGAATAGACGAAGCCTCAATTTTATATTCTATTGCATCTTCTATATTGGTGCGGCTAGAAGAAGCTCATTACGAATGCAAAATGACAAAATCCTAAACAAAAAAATACAATGTAAATGAAGGGATGAACCATATTAAACAAAGGGAATGGAAGGGAGATATACTTTGGACAAAGTGTAGAATATTTGTATCCCCTCAATCAAAGTTTAAGTAAGAAATATTAAGGGAGTCCCATTAGCTGTTTGATGGCAGTTCCTTAAAACATATCAAACAATCAAAAAAAAAAAAATTATGGAACAAATGAAGAAGGATATTAAAAAAATTGTAAGGGAATCTTAGGTTTGCCAAAGAAATGAAGGAAAGATAATAAAATCTCCATCATTACTTCAACCATTACACCTACCTGACCAAAGGTGAAAAGAGATGTCGATTGACTTTATTACAGGGTTACCAAAATCTGAAGGTAAGGATGCCATTTTTCCTGTTGTTGATAGACTCAAAAATATGCACTTTTTTGTGGAATTCAAATCACAATTACAACCCTGATGGGAGTGATGGAAACATTGCTCACAGGGGGGGTGAAGGCTCGTCGCCTTGCCCCCCAGCCTCTCATGGAATTAAAGAGGAGGATGGCATGGCCAACTCCCCCCATGCAATCACATATGATACAAGTAATGAGGACCCAACGAATTAATATGGCGACCCTTGCGACCTTTACGTTTTCTTGCCCAACTCAAAACTACTCTGCCATTTTCTGCTATCTCTATGATTTCACTAGGCTCCAGGTGGGATTTCCCCTCAGCATTTGGTTATTTGACGGTCTAGTGAAGGAAGACCTAGGCTAGTTCTCATCACACCGTTGGTTAGACAATTCATTACCTCCTCACGACAATAGGGGTGCATACGACGGGATTGAGTGAACTCCAGCGATGGGGTTGGCACCAGGACTTAGCAGAAAATGCTTGGAAAGAGCACACCTTCAACACACTAGTAAATTCTCTGTTGGCCACCACCTCTAACTAGTATTGTTTGTTCAATTATGTGTTTTTGATTCTATGGTCCAGGTTTTGGGGGCTATCGTTGAGGCTAAGCAAACTATTGTTATTTCCATCATTCTCGTCCTTTTGGCTCCTCCCTATACCCAATACTCCTTCTCACTGCCTTTAACAGTTTTGTTTCCATTGTTGCCACTCTTTTGGTCCACACGGTCGTTGTTCCTTACACTCCAACCTGCTTTGTTTTAACCTCCCTCTAGTCCATCCCTTGTTTCGCATCCAACTCATGAATTCCCTTGTGTTGGGTTCTAACCCTCACTTAGCATTATGTCGAGGCAAAGAATGCACCCAAGGCGCAATTCTAGGGGTCGAGGCTCCTCGGGCATATCTAAAGCCCAGTCCTAATCTTACTCAATCGGTACAAATTATCTTTCTATCACCACTTCTAAAGTCCAAGAGGAAATCCATTATCCAACAACTTGAAGCCTAAGCAACAACTGACTGGTAGGCCCATTTAGATTCAGAAATTCAAGTGGCCTTTAACTGGGTCCTAGACCCTAGCCACACTAGGGGTCGTAGGAACTAGTATTTTCATTCCATCACCCTACACTGGCAAATCAAAACTCTGTCGGGCTGCACCATCAAAGAGAAACATTAGGATCGCAATGAAAGCATGACCTCCCTCAACGACATCTAGCATATTCAAAAACACTAGCGCTCATTCTAGTCAACCCGGATGCCCGACTGATCCACATAGAGAGGCATCTTCAATGTGGGAGACACCCTCCAAGCTCCAACAAGCCTCAAAACGCAAGATCTTGCCCCGCAAACTTCTTCTGATGACTAATGCATGCATTGGTCCCCTATTCTTTATGTTTATGTTTAAGGAACTCAATTTTATTTTCTTATATGGTTTATAGTTGTGGCTTGCTAGCATTACCCTAGTTGATTCTAGGTAAGGTTTTTGTAACAGTGCCAGACATCTATCTTAGCGTCGTGATACTCAGACAATAGGTTCATTTTGGCTCATTTTGATAGACATAAGACCAATACAATACCTCTATTGTCATTGGTCTCATTTCCCATGTGGTAGGCCACAATAGTGACGATGTTGCCTGATATGTTTGGTATGCTTGATTTATGATCTAATGGAAGAAAACTAATTAACAAAAAAGTACATATACAACAAGCTAAGTGGAAAAAGTGTTCATGAAGGAAATCCATAGACTTCATAGTTTTCCTAAAATAATAATAAGTGAAATAGATCTAAAATTCATATGAAATTTTTGGAAAGAATTATAGAAGATGAGTGGAACTGTTGATGTTTGTGTTGATTTTTTCAAGGAAAAATCTGATCTTCTAATCTAATAATTAATTCTAAGGATTTCTTAATCAAGTTGCTTATATTGTTGGAAATACTAAGAGGGGGGTTAACCAATGTTTCACTTCAATTAGTTAATTTTAATCTTCAAAGCAGATCAAAACATAAATCAGCATCACAGAACAGTTAACAACACCATTCAACAATGCACAACACCAAAGACAATACACGAGATTTTTAGCTGGAAACCCTTCCAGGAGAAAAACCACCAAACGTTATAGGTCTTTAAAGATTACATCAACAGGAAGCTCCAACTTCCAAGGTTCTCCAACAACAACTAGGAGGAGGCTCTAACCCCCTGATTTATCAACTCCAACTGAAAGGATGCTTCAACACCTTGATTTATTAACTCCAACTAGAAGGACGCTCCAACGCCCTAGTTTTATCAACTTCGACTAAAAGGATGCTCCAACACCGGAGTTTACAAGTGCCAACTGGAAGGATGATTCAACACGCTGCATAGGCTCCAACCTACCCTAACACCACCCTGTCACCTTAAAGTGTTCTCAAGCTCCAACCTAAAGGAGACTCCACTCTTCCCATTGCACCACCCTGCTCAGCAAACCACCACTTGCCCTAAAGACTCTGACCTTCAATTCACCATAGTGGACCATGTTTCACAATTTTCAGACTACTCCACCACAAAAGGATCAAGCCCTATACACATATCGTTGTCAAACATCTTGCTCAATGCATCAACAATATTCTCTGCTCGGCTAAATACATAAACCTCTTTTCTCAATACGCAAACCCTAATGGCATCAACGTATATGAAGTCTCTAGCAACTCTACCCAACAAACCCTAGCAATAGCTCCAACCATACATAGAGACAAATTAACAATCAGCCTAATGATGACATCTGCAAATACAACTCTAGCAACAAGGTATCAAACCCTGGTAACAACTCATATCAAATTCAGCATCATTCAAAAGGTCCTTTGCAAACCACTGGCACAACAGCCAGCTCTTTTCTCAGCAATATTCAATCAATGCATAGTCAACTGACAAACCCTAGCTCTACAGGATATATTAACATTGTAATATCAGCATTATCAAGATAATCTAATCACTATTCAATCATTGTTGACAATGAAACTGAACTGCCACTAATTTGTCCAATAGTCACTGGTAAGCAAAAACCTCGAATACTTCCAACAGCAACAATAATACTCAAACCCTAAAATATCAGGATCAACAATATACTCATCCAATATCCTCAAAAAAAATTAGCAAAATAGCGAGCTCAACTCTCATAGATAGCAAGCTTTACTACATTAATAGTTTCCAAACCCCAAAACAAAATACTCAACCAATAGCTCTTCCTCGTCTCATTCTCAATCCTGAACAATACTAATCTTGTTATTTCGACAAATCAACATTCACCTGGTCACAGTAGTAAACTCATAGGCAACTCCTACCAAGAGCCACAGATTCTATCCAATACTTTAGTCCTCCTCAATTGTAGGGTTACAAGCCTCCTACACATAAAGGTTAAGCCATCGTACACACAACAAATGAATTGAATGCATTCAACAAGACAATGCAAATCCAACTCTGGCTGATAATAGATGGTAGAGCTCCCCTTGCATTGGCAGCATGCTCGATTCAAACTCTTGATCACTTCAGATCTAATGATCACCAGAACAATGTGACCTTTAATGCCAGAACAGAATGAAAAATCTGCAATTGATCTTGCCACACATAAGAGCTATGCAATCACCATTTTGTTGTGCCAGAACAGAGGTGAAAACACATTCAGAACTACAAGCAAAATTATATCGCACCAGGACTGAGACAGCACACACCCACCAGATCTATTTTGTTTCCACATACAATTACAAAGAAAATACTTTATTAACTTATCGGGTCACTGTCAATAAAACAAGTGAAGACACCCTCGCCGCACCAAATATAAGATAAACGCATTCATTGAGGCAAAATGATCAATCCATAAACTTTCGATAATTACCATGTTAATTTTAGATAGCAATGGTATCAACAATATACTCATCCAATATTTCCTCAAAAAAAATTAACAAAATACTGAGCTCAAGTCTCATAGATAGCAAGCTTTATTGCGTTAATAGTTTCCAAACCCCAAAACAAAATACTCAACCAATAGCTCGTCCTCATCTCATTCTCAATCCTGAATAATACTAATCTTGTTATTTCAACAAATCAACATTCACCTTGTCACAGTAGTAAACTCATAGGTAACTCCTACCAAGAGCCACAAATATGTCCAATACTTTAGTCCTCCTCAATTGTAGGGTTACAAGCCTCCTACACTTAAAGGTTAAGCCAACGTACACACAACAACTGAATCGAATGCATTCAACAAGACAATGCAGATCCAACTCTGGTTGATAATAGATGGTAGAGCTCCCCTTGCGTTGGCAGCGTGCTCGATTCAAACTCTTGATCACTTCAAATCTAATGATCACCAGAACAACGTGACCTTTAATGCCAGAACAGAATGAAAAATCTGCAATTGATCTTGCCACGCATAAGAGCTATGCAATCACCATTTTGTTGTGCCAAAACAGAGGTGAAAACACCTTCAGAACTACAAGCAAAATGATATCGCACCAGGACTGAGACAACACACACCCACCATATCGATTTTGTTTCCACATACAATTACAAAGAAAATACTTTATTAACTTATCGGGTCACCGTCAATAAAACAAGTGAAGACACCCACGTCGCACCAAATATAAAATAAATGCATTCATTGAGGCAAAATGATCAATCCATAAACTTTCGATAATTACCATGTTAATTTTAGATTAAAAAAGGTACGTTCTATGCTTAGCACAATTTACTTCAATGTTCCTTTAGCAGCCCAATGACAATTTCCAATTATTTCTAGTAGCAATCACATTAACTTAATCACATTGATAGTAAATGCAAATAACACATAAAAACAGCAGAAAACAAGCCAAGACAAGAGGGCACCAGATTTGACGAAAGCCAGGGAAAAACCCTAATGTGGGGAAAACCCTTTGATCGAAATCTTCTTAATATTATTCAATAGTTCATCAGAGAGAGTACACAGATCAAATTCACTTGCCCAATACACAGTCAAAACAGCCCTGTCAAAATCAGCAGTCAACTTCAACCCTAACGAGAAAGTCAATGCTGGTCAAATCAGCAACAAAACTTCTCCTTTGCAGCACAGTCAAAGGTAGTAAACTTGTCCTCCAAGAAGGGTCAAATTCAAGCCAAAACAGTCCACCTAGCCTCAGACAAAATCGGTCAAACTTCAATCAATGCTGCAGTCAAACAGGCCTGTGGTCAACACAGGTCAAACTACCCCAAATGCCTCGATTTATGTGCCAACAAGTACGGCCTCAAGGAATCGGAATTCTGCCCAAGAAAAAGTAGTCAAATTCAGTCAAACTAGCCTTGGTCAAAGTTGGTCTGCAATCTGGAATTTCGGCCTGCACTTTGTCTCTGAAATTTTCAGCCTCCTTGCCACACGTGTGAGAGAGAGAGAGAAGATCCCAAGTTGTACGAACCAATCTGATGTGGAGAGAGAGAAGGATGTGAGGGAGTGATGTCCAAATGAGGAGAGAAGTCACTCCTATTTATACAATTCATTGTGCGTGAGGAGACACATCTATTGCGCTTCTTGAGCTTACATTTGATTGAGGTCGACCTTGACAATTTGTGCATGAGAGAGAATAAATTCCAAATTCCACTTCTGCTTGTCTGAATGAGATGATCTGTATATCAAACTCGAACCTCTCGAAAGGAGGAATCCAATGCAATAATCATCTCCATCATATGAGTTGTCCCAAGGTGGAATTTGGCCCTAGTTTCCAATTTTAACACTCCCTTTCAACTAGGGAGAATTCCACCTACCAATCCATCTGTCATCATCATGCCATCCTGTCATCATGTACGATCTCTATCATCATTGCTCTGCTGAACCATAAAATAATAATGAAGAAGAAGTGATCAAGAGTGAGTCAAAAGACCTTACCACTCTCCACTGACAAAAGTCAGTCCTTGAACACCATGCATCCTAGTCATAGGAAGTACAGCAGTACACAATGCGTCCATTAGTAGTGCTATGGTCACTAACCACTTTTCCCAACTCATTGGCCAGATGAGAGGTACTTCCCATGAGACCCGGACTCCATAGGTAGGATGTCTATTGGGGCATCGGCAGAAGAAGGTGAACCACTCATCCTGCTCACATGTCATGGGAGAAGGTGAACCACTCATCCTATGAATATGTCAATTGTAGGGGAAGGTGAACCACTCACCCCACATACATGTGTCTGCAATCGTAGCAGAAGGTGAACCACTCACCCTACACACATGTCAACCATCATGGGGTATCATAGGGGAAGGTGAATCACTCACCCTATACATAGCACACCACTAGGGGAAGGTGAACCACTCACCCTATGGTCGCTCATAGCTCCAAGAAGAACCCCAAGCCCCCAGGAAGTCCCAGGGCTCAGTGTCCAACTCATACAAGACCCTCATAGGAGGGTCTTTCCACGACTCCAAGTCTTTCTTGGAAGGTTAAGAATTTGACCTTCCCCAAAGGCTTCGTGAGAATGTTTGTGACCTGCTCATCCGTCCTGATGTGATGGACCCATATTGCTCCCAGTTGTACCATATCCCGGATAAAGTGGTACCTGATATCAATGTGCTTGTAGCAGTTGTGGAACGCAGGATTCTCTGAAAGGTGAATACCACTCTGGTTGTCGCAGAAGATCACGGTGGTATCTAGCACGTGCTCAAATAGCTCACTGAAGAGCTTCCTCAACTAAACAACTTCAAAACAAGCCATACTCACAGCAACGTATTCGGCCTTAGCGATGCTTAAAGCAACCGATTTTTGCTTCTTGCTCATCCAAGATCTTCAAGCAAACCCTAATGAGAAGTAGCACCCAGACGTGCTCTTACGATCCACCACACTGCCAACCAAATCAGCATTTGCATATCCATGTAGCCTCAAATTCTCAGCAATGTATCTTAGACCATTGTGGATTGTGCCCCGGATATATCTCAAGAGATTCTTAGCAGCAATCCAATGAATGTGATGAGGCTCGACCATAAATTGACTCAACGTGTTCACAGCGAAGCATATGTCAGGACAGGAGTTTACAAAGAACATCAAGGCCCCCACATGTTGACAATACTCGGAAGGGTTCGCTAATCAAGGCCCAGCAACACTTCCACATAGCTTCTTGAAGTTGAGTTCCATTGGAGTAGATACGGACTTGCAATCCACCATCCCACATCTCTCAAGTAGCTTCACAATGTATTTTCCTTGAGAAAAGAAAATCTCACCTGGCTTTTTCCAGACCTCCAGTCCTAGGAAATAGTGCATCAGTCCTAGGTCCTTCATCTTGAATTCGAAAGCCAATTCCCTCTTGCATTGATGAATGAGAGGATCATCACTTGTCAGAAAGAGATCATCCACATAAAGGACCAGAAAGAGAGGCCTGTCCTTTTCAACCTTGAAGTACAGGTTCGAGTCAGCATCGCTCCTTGTAAATCCCAGCTTCATAAGGTAGCTATCTATCCTCTCATACCAAGCCCTAGTGGTTCGCTTCATCCCATAGAGGGTTTTCTTCAACCTGCATACATGTGTCTTACAATCTTGAGCTTCGAACCCCTCGGGTTCTTCTACATAGACTTCCTCTTTAAGCCAGTCATGCAAGAAAGCAATTTTGACATCCATTTGGTGCAGGCTCCAACCTTGTGAGGCAGCAAAGGGCTATGATCGAACAAATGGTGGTATATCGGGCTACTGGTGCAAATATCTCATCATAGTCTACTACTTCCTTTTGAGAGAAGCCTCGAGCAACGAATCTAGCCTTAAAATTTTCAGCACTCCCATCAGCTCCATGTTTGATTTTGTAGAACCATTTTGAAGTGACCACTGACTTGTCCTTGGGTCTAGGAACCACATCCCAGACATCATTCTTCATGATCAACTCATATTCCTCGTTCATCGCATCCTTCCAGACTTGGTGTTTCACGGCTTCTTCGAATGTACATGGCTCAGATTGTACAATGGTACTCATAGCAACAAAGTACCCTTGGTACCTGTTCAACTTCTTGCTTTCACGAAATGTCCCCCATGGTGCAATATGTCTCTCAACATCTTCAAGAGTATCTTTGAGCCACAAAGGTCTTTTTCTTAAAGTAGAGGGTTCACTAGGAGGTGGATCAATGGGATCCATCGGACTTTCAACATCGGGCATCAAGTCATCAGTCAGAGGTTTATCCTAATTTCCTGCATCATCATGACTGTCCTTCCTAGGGATAGGAAGATCTCGGACTTTCCCAAGGGCAGAATCTTAATCGAAAGTGACATCGTGACTTATTTCCACTTCTCTTTGACCATGCAAATAAATTCTATATGCCTTCAAAGTTTCATTGTAGCCCACAAACGTTCCTTTCTTCCCAGATGCATCTAGCTTGTTTTTTTCTCTTTCAACAGATGAAAATATACGAGACAACCAAAAATTTTAAAATGAGAAACCTCAGGTTTCTTACCAGTGAAAACTTCTTCGGGTGCCTTGAAGTCGAAAGCTTGATGTGGGCATCTATTTTGAACATACACAGCGGTGTTGGCAGCTTCTCCCCATAAGAACTTCGGTAGGCCTTGGTCATGGAGCATGGCACGGGTGGCTTCTATGATAGTTCGATTCTTCCTTTCGAAAACTCCATTTTGCTCAGGAGTATATATAGTAGTGGTGTCCCTCTTAATGCCAGCTTCTCTACAATAGTCATTGAATTCATTTGACTCATATTCGGTCCCACTATCGGTCCTCAATATTTTGATCTTCTTCCTTGTTTGATTATCGACCAAGGCTTTGACATAGCAGGACCATTTGAACACTTCGTCCTTCTTCTTCAAGAAATAGATCCATGTTTTGTAAGAGAAATCGTCCACAAAAATTGCATAGTACAAATATCCACCCAAAAATGTTACAGGCAACATACCTAATAGATCAGACTGGAACAATTGAAGAATATCGGTAGTTTGACTTTGACTTGAAGGGAATGGTCCCCTTGTATGTTTTCCAGCTACACAATCGTGACACGCTCCTTCATGATCAAAGTTGAATTCAGGCATACCCGTGACCATCTTCCTTACATCAGGTAAGGTTTTATAATGAAGGTGAGTAAATCTTCGGTGTCATAACTCGGATTGAAGAGAAGTATCGCAAGTCATTGCTCCCAACCAGCTTCCTCCAACCTGATAGAGACCTTCAACTCTAAATCCAAGAGTGAATGCATCTTTCGGGTTCCTTTGCCGAACACAAACCTTCCCATCAACGAATGTCACCTTGAAACCTTTATCTTCCATCGCAGAAATAGAGACTAGGTTCTTTTTCAGATCAAGTACATACAACACTTCTTGTAAATGAAGGGTTTGACCTTGATTTATGTGAAGAGTAATAGTCCCAATTCCTTTCACGGAATAAGTGGCATTATCCCCAAGTATAATCTCCATTTTTGCCTTCTTTTCAATCAAGATTGAGAGGGCCTCTTTGTACGAAATGAAGTGCCTTGAGGCACCACTATCAATCAACCAATGATCCAATGTATCCGGAGGAGAGGCGGTGCTGAGGGCAAAAATAAGATAAAATTCTTTTTGCTTTTCTACAACATTAACTTCTTCATACTTGCAGTTTCTCGACTTCTTGGGAGGACGACCATTTCCACATCGAGCAGCGGGAGCATTCCTCTTTCCGTTGTTGTTAAACCTGTTTCTCCTTTGATTGCCATTGCCCTTGAAGTTGTTGTTATTATTGTCATCATCTCTTGGAGTATCCTTCTTGTGAGGATACTCTCTAGCAAAGTGGCCAAACCTATTGCAATTGAAGCATCTTGCTTTTCTTCCTTCTTTGAATCCAGGCTTGAACCCTTAACCTTGTCTTCTTGGACCAGCATTGTTTTTCCTTTTAGCATGAGCAGAGAAGGCGGTAAGATTGTTCTCATTTGAAGTCTTGTCTCTTTCCATCATCCTTATTTCTTCTTGAGTGCATCTAGCCAATAATTCATCAAATCCCAGAATGTTGTCATCGTTGAGGATGGTATAGTGTTAAACACATCCCATTCTCTTGTAAGGCCTACAAGTGAAATAAGAGTGAGCTCCCTGTCACCAATAACTTCTCCAATATATAGGAGACCATTCTGGATTTCGGTAATCCTCATGAAGTAGGATTGAATGGATTCTCCTCTATCCATCTTGATGTCTTTCAACTTGTTCTTGAGAAAGAGAACTTGATTTGCATTATTGACTTTGAACATTCCAACCAACTTATCATGCATCTCCTTAGATGTTTCCAAATCATAAATATAGGAAACCAAAGGCTTGTGAATAGAATCAACAATAATTTTCTTAGCTTTAACCTCACCTTTCTTGTACTTTGTTTATGCAACGGTGGATGCATTTGAAGGAGGCTCCACTACTCTTCCTTTCACATAGTCCATAGCATCATTTGCTTCCAAAGTCAAATCTAGAAACATCTTCCATGCATGATAGTTGGATTTGTCCTTCAGCTTGTCCTCTAATTTGAAGTAAGATATAGTCGTCATTGAGACTAGTTCCAAGTTCTTGTCCAACAGCTGTTGAAATTTGGTACCGGAGAACAGGTGGTTCCCTAAGGCTTTGATCTTTGGCCTAGGGAAAAGTGTCCAAAAGAATTTAATTTTTCTCCTAAAGTGACTTCATAATTTTTATAAAGTCAAATCTAATTTAAAAGTAACTTTAAGTGATAAAGTTACTAAAGTCTAATTTTAAAGTGACTTTAATAAAGTCAATGTAAAATTAGAAAGGAAAAGTGACTTTGGACATAAATGACTAAGTGGGTCTTTATTAAAATGGGGTGAAATAAAAAAATAGAAAGTGAGATTTAAATGAGCATTTAATCTCAGCCCTAGATCTCAATCTATTTCAACCATTGGATTTAGGGATTCCCAAAAGTCACTTAGGGTTATAAATTAAAAGAGGGAAAGGAGGAAAAGGTCATTTATTCTTTCATGAGCAGATTGAGAGAAAGAGAGCAAGAGAGCAAGGGAGATTTCTGGACAGTGAGCAGGAGGCACCAGCTTGGCACACATTCCAATGCAGCGTTTCGGCAAGTCCGTACAGCTGAGTTAGCACACAGTGAAAGGCAGATTTTTGACACGTTTTTCTAGAAAGGCCTTACAGCAGTTTTGGTTCAGATTCCAAGGAGGTTGTACAGCAAGTGACTGTACCTTGGCACGCTTTTTTAGGCAGAAATCCGTACAATTGTACTACTGTTTTTCTGCACATAAATCAAGGAAAACCGTACAGTGGCATTTATGGCAACTTGCACGCTTTTCTAGGTAGTTCATACAGCAGCATTTAAGGCTAAAATTTGGGCACAAAAATCGAGGAGGTCGTACAGCATTATTGTTGTTCTGCTTTGCTGTTTACAAGTTTTTCCAGTTGGCTATGAGGCACGGAAAACGAGATAAGTTGTAAAAGTTTGCTTGCTGATTTTTTGCTGAATATTTCTCTCACTGTAAAAAGCATTTTCCAGAAATAAGGAGGAGCTTTCGAACTAGTTTTCCCCAAGAGTTGTAGGGGGTTTTTCCAGGGTCACCTTGACCAAAAATCACTGTGTTTAAATGTGTTGAATGGCTGTTTGTATGTGCTGATATTTATTTCTGCATTTTCCAGCATTCTGTAATATTTCCAGAATTTGTGTTTTCAGCAAAATTTATTTTCCAATTGTTGAATGTATAGATATGGGAAAGGGCATTTAACTATTTTGGAGAAATAAGGTGAAACTGAAAACCGGGGTGGGAAATGAGAAATTTCTACAACAGCTTCCCTTAGTGATTGCTTTTCCTCACTCTTGCTTGGGCTTTATCTTCACCTAAGCTCTGATACCATGTTAATTTTAGATAACAATGGTATGTTCTATGCTTAGCACAATTTACTTCAATGTTCCTTTAACACCCCAATGACAATTTCCAATTATTTTCAATAGCAATTGCATTAACTTAATCACATTGACAGTAAATGCAGATAGAACAAAAAAGCATATGCAAAAAACAAGCCAAGACAAGAGGACATCAGATTTGGCAGATGCCAGGGAAAAACCCTAATGTGGGGAAAACCCTTTGATCAAAATCTTCTTATTATTATTCAATAGTTCAGCAAAGAGAGAGAGTACATAGATCAAATTCACTTGCCCAATACACAGTCAAAACAGCCTTGTCAAAATCAGCGGTCAACTTCATCCCTAACCAGAAAGTCAACGTTGGTCCAATCAACAACAAAACTTCTCCTTTGTAGCTCGGTCAAAAGTAGTCAAATCGTCCTCTAAGGGTCAAAGTCAACCCAAAATAGTGACCCAGCTTCAAACAAAATTGGTCAAACTTCAGTCAATCCTGCGGTCAACGCATGTCAAACTGCTCCAAATGCCTCAATTTTTGTGCCAACTAGTATAGCCTCAAGAAAACAGAATTCTTCCAAAGAAAATGCAGTCAAATTCGGTCAAACTAGCCTTAATCAACATTGGTCTACAATCTGGAATTTCGGCCTAAACTCTGTCTCTAAAATTTTCGGCCTCCTTCCCACATGATCCAGGTGGATATTGGTGGCCACCCACCAAGTCCACTTGGAACCACACCATTGTTTCTTTCAGCTTTTCAGTTTCCTTAATTGTAGCACAGTTTACTATTTTTAGCAGTTTTTCGGGTCTTGAACTTTCGGAGCCATTTTGAGGCCCTAAACAACGTCTTTTGGGAAAACTGGGAGCAACATGGGTCCATGGACCGATGTTGCTCTTCCCAAAGTTGTAGTTCTCAGATAGATTTTTCTAACGATTGTGCGCGTCAAACGGAGATCATATGCCAAAATTATGACCCCGGGAAGTTGATGTACCAATTTACCCAAACGAGGCCCACAGTTTAGCGTTTCATCTTCTAGGGTTAGGTTTTTGGATGTTTAGGGTTTCCCATTGTTTCTCAACAATAAATAGGGCTTTGAGCCTCATTGTAACACAATCCAGAGGCATGTAGCCACCACATCTCTTCTCAGAGATAAACTACCATCGCCCTAGCTAGTTTATTTCCATTTCTGTTTGAAAGCATATATCAGTATTTTACAGTAATGAAATGAAGTATTATTTCCGCTGCATATCTATATTTATGGTTGTCTCTGTAATTTGTTGTGTTTCTATTTAAATCCGAATCAGTGGTATCAGAGCGGTCTGCTCTTTCTCTGTCTTTCTTTGCATGTCCCCAACGAGGTCGAGATATAAGGAATTAGGGCTTGAATTGGTCGAACCTTTGCAGGACCAGCCTTGCAAATCTCGACAGCGTCCCATGGTGGATGAAAAGAAGGACGAGGGGGTAGGAGATCCTATCAAAATCTTGCTCAAAGAGGCCCTCGAGCGACAAAGGAACGCGATGATGGACAACTTTGCCCAGATCCTTCAGCGGCTACCGAGGAGCAACATATCTACTTCCAGCAACTACTCTGGAAGCGCCACACCCTTTAAGGTACAAGTTAACTTTGACGTTCCCATATTTGAGGGTCAGATAGATGCAGACGCCGTAGATAAATGGTTAAATCTGCTAGAAGGGTATTCTTTTGTTCATGACTTTTCCAGCCGGGAAAAGATTACTTTCGCTCTTCTCAAAGCCGCCCCCAACGTCAAGGACTGGTGGGAAACCTACTGCGTGTAGAAGGATGAAAGTATGGCGTCACTGTTTTCAACCGCACCAACTTGGAATTCATTCCAGACTACCATCAAGGAGCAGTACCACCCTGTCGGAAGCTATGAGAATCAATACATAAAGTGGATCACGCTACGGCAGGGAAGGGACCAAGACGTGACGGAGTTTACCAATATTTTCCATACCCTTCACACAAAGTTGGGTATCAAGGATTTGGAGCAGCATTTGGTACTCAAATACCGCGGCTGCCTGCACAAGTACATCCAAGAAGAAATAGAATTCCTGAACATCTCCTTGCTCGGCATGGCATACCGATATGCCGTCAAGGTCGAGCAAAAGTTTAAACAAAAGAAGCGAGACTTTAGATCTGCAAATCCAAAGCAAGGGAAAGGTGCCCCCAAGCCGCAGAACAAAGGACAAAGCCAAGGCGGGGCGTCCCAAGACAACCCGTCGAAGCTACAAGCAAAGAACAGCGCCGCGAAGCCGAAAAAGGACACGAGAAAGTGGTGTGAGTTCCATAAGAGCTCCACTCACAACACAAGTGAGTGTCGGGCCAAGCAGTCACTGGTGGCCGAGCTAAAGGTTTCAGAATCAGATGCATATTCCAACTCTGAGTCAGAACCCGACAAGGGGAATGACAAAGGGAAGCAGATTATCGATGCAAAGCCCAATGCCACTGTTGCCACCAAAAGATCCACAAGGAGGAACCCGAAGATCCAGAGGAGGAAGAGTGTCTCTTCCACTCCCAAATGTGAGTAAAGGGCTCCCCGCTACAGTTCATTGTCGACAGCGAGAGCCAAAAGAACCTCATTTCGGTAGAGGTCGTGAAGCGGTTGGGCTTACCGACCACAACACATCCACATCTGTACACCATCGGGTGGCTTCACCAAGGACGGGATCTTCGCGTAAGCCAGCAGTGTAGCCTTCCATACAACATCAAGCCCTTCAAGGATGAGGTATTGTGTGACGTTGCTCCCCTTGAGGTTTGTGATGTATTATTAGGACAACCATACTTGTGGAAGCAACATGTTGTGTATGAATCAAGGCCCCGTGTTGTTATTGTTACTTTGGGAAACAAGTTGTACAGGATACCAAAGGTAGCACCCCCTACCACCATCTCTTTGGTTACTGCAAAACAATGCAGTAAGCTCATTTCCAAAACCGGAAAATTTGTTTTCCTGGTGATATGCCCTCAAGGAAAGAAGAAGATGGTGGCCACGACCTCTAAACAAGGTCCCTCCACATGACAACTACAGATGGACAAGGTCGTGGAGGAGTACGAGGACATCTTCACCTCCCCCGCAGGAGTTCCTCTGCACTGCCAGGTCAAGCACTCCATCGATCTGACCCCAGGTGCGTCGCTGCCCAATGGACCAATTTATCGGCACTCTGTTCTGGAGAACGATGAAATCAAGAGGCAGATTCATGAGCTGTTGCAGAAAGGTCACATCCGTCTGAGTTCATTGCCTTGTGGGAGCCTGATCGTGTTGGTACAGAAGGATGGGACTTGGAGACTCTGTATTGACTATCGGCTGCTGAATAAGATCACTGTCCGAAATAGGTACCCGATCCCACGGATTGATGACCTCCTAGACCAACTAAAGGGGGCAAAATATTTCAGCAAGATCGATTTGAAGTCAGGATATCACTAGGTACCAATCGAACCCTCCGATGTGTGGAAGACTGCCTTCAAAGCCCAAGGAGGGCCTGTTCGAAAATGGTTGGTTATGCTTTCGGATTGACGAATGCTCCTGCAACCTTCATGAGGCTAATGGATGACATCTTGCGGCCAATTCACCAACTCATTTCTAGTGGTATACTTGGATGACATCCTGATCTTCAGCCAGAGTTGGGAAGAGCACCTCCACCACATCCGACAAGTTCTCCAAACACTGCGGCAACACAAGTTATGTGCCAAATTGGAGAAATGCACTTTTGGCATGACCCAGGTTCAGTGTTTGGGATACATTATTGATGAAGGGGGGGGTGCATGTGGATCCAGCCAAGATCCAAGTCATTCAAGATTGCCCATCTCCAACCACTCTGACAGAGCTCTGCAGCTTTCTAGGTCTTGCCAACTTCTACCGCAAGTTCGTGTTGGGATTTTTTCATATAACTTGGCCCTTGAGTCAAGTCACCAAGGGAGGAGTGAAAGCAAAATTCTTTTAGTATGAATCTCAACAGAAGACATTCACAGAGTTGAAAGATCGCCTCTACTCGGCACCAATGCTCGCATTACCACACTTGCAACAACCATTTGAGGACGAGACAGATGCCTCTGACTATGCGATTGGGGCAATCCTTACTTAACACGGGCATCCAGTGGCATATCACAGTGAGACACTTTCAGACACAGTCCGGAAGTATCCCACTTATGACAAAGAGATGTGTTCCATTGTGCAGGCCTGCCGACAATGGAAGCATTACATTTTGGGGAAGGAAACAATCATCCACACAGGCCAACGAACCCTGCAGTTCATACAGACCCAAGGGAAATTGCAAAATGATCGCCACCAGAAGTGGTCCACATACTTGCAACAGTTCCATTTGAATATCAAGTATAAGAAGGGCAGCACCAATAATGTTGCAGATTGCCTCAATCAACCACCGATCATGGTGTTAACCACCATGCTCAACTCTTATGGGCACGAGACTTCTGATTGGCCACTTCTCTACAAAAGCGACCCAAAATTCGGCCACACATACCAGGCACCCCTGGAGGGTCAGCATGTTCCAGATTTTCACCTCCAGGATGCCTTGTTATGCCACCTAGGTCACCTTTGTGTTCCTTCAAGCGAGCGTGCCAAGATGATTTGGGAAGCACACTACAGTTGGGCTATTGGGCATTTCAGGGTCGAGAAAATGGTGGCAGTACTACAGAAGTATTTCTATTAGCTAGATCTTCGACAAGATGTCAGGAAGTACATCAGATCATGCAATGCCTACGCCATTGCCAAACCGACCATTAAGAAGCAAGGCTTCTATACCCCACTGCCTACCTCTAGTCGACCTTGGGAATCCATCTCCATGGATTACATGTCGGGCCTTCCTTCTACTAAGCAGGGAAATGACTGTGTTTTTGTGGTCGTCGACAAGTTCTCGAAGATGGCCATTATGGCGGCCTGCAAGAAGAATATCACAGCAGAAGCCACTGCTAAACTCTTCTTTGAGCGAGTGTGGGTACACTTTGGGATCCCACAGTCTATCATCTCAAATCGGGACAGCAAGTTCCTCAATACATTTTGGTCCAGTCTCTGGTCGATGCTGGACACCAAACTCACTAAGTCCACAGCCTTCCATCCTCAAACTGATGGCCAGACAAAGGTTGTGAACAGGATGATTGTACACATTCTACGCATGTACAACTCAAAGCATCCACACACATGGGATGAGAGCCTCCCCTATGTTTAGCACAGCTACAACCGGGCTCTCCACAGCTCGACTAGCCACAGCGCTTTTCAGGTGGGCTTGGGATTCCAGCCACTATGTTCCATTGATGTGGCCATGCCATTTGCAACTACTCAAGCAGATTCGGCTTATGTCCAGTCCGAAATAGATAAGGCAAACAGTTTCATTGAGCACATCCAACATATTCACCAGCAGGTCCACGACATTCTGGAGAATTCAAATGCCAAGTACAAGCAGCAACATGATCAACATCGGGTGCCACACAAGTTTCAGGTGGGCGACAAAGTCTGGTTGCATTTGCAAAAGGAACGCCTTACCGAAGCCTACCGGAAACTCAGACCACTCTGATATGGTCCTTACACCATTACCAAGGCTATGGGAGACAATGCATTTGAGCTCAGCAGTCCCCCATCCCTTAGCCTGCACCCAGTGTTCAATGTGGACCGCCTTCGGCCATACTTCCCACCATTACTAGACACATCCGACATTGCAGAACAGCTCACACCCACAGAGTTAAATCCAGATTGCATGGAACAAGCTG
>APFE031341998.1:0-24679 GCA_000404065.3 Pinus taeda | reverse complement strand
TTTTTGATGTATTTTGAGCTTTTGGAGGCTCAAATCTCAAAATCAGGCTTCTCCCAAGTATTGGTAATTTTTCTTTTTGCATGCCCTTTCCAAAAATGCCAAGTTTTCAAAATTCCAAGCAGTCCTCCAAAATAGTCTCACCCGGGGTGAGACCGTTTCACGGGAAAAACCTGTAATTTTACCAAAAATTTGCAAAAGGCTCCAAAATTCTCAAAATTTTCAGATTTTGATGCTAGATCAAGGCTGATCAGTACCATGATGAGTGAAGGATTCCTCAGCCAAGATGGAGAGTGGATTTGTCCTTTTCTTCTTCTTCCGGGCCTTTGACAGCTTTCGTTGGAGAATTTTCATTCTAGCCTTGCAAACATGCAATCTTGCCCAATAGTGTGTTTTCATGTTGCGTAACAGCTCTTTGTCACGATTTGCCTTCTCCAACAATCTCTCCAAATGTGAATTCACCCTGATAAGCATAGACTCCCGATCAGCATGCAATGGGTCACCGGGCCTCCTACGATTCAAAGTTCGATCACTGCGGATCCTCCATAGCTCATCAAGTTCTTTTTCTTCTTCTAATTGTTTGGTGCGCTGTTCTAGATAAGTGTTGGTCCATTGGGCCATTTGGAGCTTTTGCTACAACACGAGGTTCTCCCCCTCTTTCTGCCTGATAATCTCATAAAAATTTGAAGGGGGAGAGCGGGCATCACGACCAATGAAATCATCATGTGCCTTGTGAACTACCTCATCCTCAATCATGGGCTGCTTGCCCTCTTGTACTGCCTGTGCCGATGAAGAAAGCGAGGCCCCTTCCACCTGGTGTGGAGATAACACTCGCTGCTCTGAAGATGATGACGAGACCCCTTCCACCTGGTGTGGAGATAACACTCGCTGCTCTGAAGATGATGACGAGACCCCTTCCACCTGCTGTGGAGAAAGTACTCGTCGAGCTGCTGCAAATAAGGTCCTATGACCTCTCTGATATGTGACCCGAGGAGAAGAAGCCATGTGTCTAAGAATGCTGGTCTCGGGCTGATGTGATGGCCCTCCCTCCTTGTGAACTGCCTCCGGCCCTGGATGTGGCTGTGTGAAAAAATGTCGGGAGATGAAATCTTCCCAAGGAATGCCCTGCTGGCTCGGCTGATGGGAAACTACTAGCTGAATAAGACCATGATGGCATAGGCTCCGAAGCTGCTGTGCTGGGGTCTGTCTCTGAAAGATAGTGGCCATCCTCTGAGTGTCGTGAAATAAGTATGCTGAGATGTTCATGATTCTCACTCAGGTGAAGTGCATCATCATGCGGATATGACAAGAAAATACTTGTGAGAATCTCCCCTCGCATGTGAGGTAGTGCATAATGAGTCTCATGATATCTATATACTCTGCTCGGAGGAACTTGATAGGAAAAGTCCTTGACAAGTTACGCACATAGGTAGGCCTGACATATGGCTCGTAGTATACTAGATCCAGCCACTTGCGCTTCGGCCACACCTCACCCACATTGGGTATCCCAGTAGCCTCTGTAATAACCTCTGGAGAAAATACAAAATTCACCCCTGCAAAGGTGACCTGCCTGTCATGGAGATGTAGGACAAACAACCGGGCCAACTCTCTGTGATGCTGAATGTGTGAAAGCCTCTCACAAAACTGATAACAAGCCATGTGCTGAAAACAAGATACTGCCAATGGGCAAGCCTGTAACTTCGTCAATGATGTGGGCTCTTCCCTCTTGTGGTGACCTCCCTTGCCTCCCCTACGAGGCCTCCGCTCTGTCTCAATCTCAGTATATGATGATCGGTCATCACCTTGCTCATTAGTCTCAGTAGTTGACATGGTGTTATTGAGCAAGGTGGAATAAACAAGTCAAAATGACGGCTGCCCTGCCTGCAAAATGCTGTGAAGTATGCTTGACAAATTTGAGAGGATTTGGAGAAGTTGAACTGTTTGGGTGAGTTTTTGTGCAGGCAGCCAGAATGGTCGCGCACCACCCAGGAATGGTCGCGCACCTTCCCAAGCTCGGAATTTGCTGCAAATTGCCCAAATCGCTCTCTTGCCTTTCTCCTTGTAATTTCTTGCTCCCAAATGCACAATGAGGGTTTTCAAAGAGGGAATTTACCTTTATATGCTTTCATTTGAAAAAATTTAACTCAAAAATCCACTTTATAATGTTTATACTTGCTTTTCTTTTTAACACTATTTAGAGTCTTTTTGTCCTTAAATGAGCTCTTTTGATGCGTTTGACTCTGTTCTTTTTGCAGGTTGACCATCTGATGGACTGTGGCGAAGGAACCAGGGTTGTTGCCGGCACTTTTGCAAACCTCTGAAAATTTCTTTATTTTTACAAATTTGACATGACCTTGGACTTAAAAACAGGGTTTTTAAATCCAAGGTATAAAATGATCTGTAGCTGATGAAAATAACAATGAAACATATGTACATAGCTCCTTCTGGCTTGCTGGGCACTCACTGACCTTGACTCATGACCTTGAAGTGATTTTGACTCAAAACCCTAGACCTAAGACCTGGGACCTCAAGACAAAAACAAAAACAAGTATGACTCAATTACATTGTAGTATGACCTGATCCAGCAAAGCCAAGAAGGGAACAAAGACCAGCTCCTCCATTCAGTGTTATGGCATGCCTAGTGGGATGAAAAATTGACACTGATGAGACACCTAACTATGCATATGCAAAGAGCTATTGATCACTGATGGAGGGCTCAAGACCGACACTAACACTTCCAATGATTCCTATTGCATGCATGATGTTAGGTCTAATACCTATTAGATAAAGCAGACTTCCAATCATGGATTTGTAAGTTGGTTGGTTTACTGCTCGTGATTCATCATTAGAGCTGAGACTGCATCTTTTTACCATTGGAGTACATACAGGTTTAGAATCTTCCATTCCATACTTCTTCAAGATCTGCTTGAGATATTTGGTTTGTGAAAGAAAGGTACCATCTTTTTTTTGCTTAACTTGTAGACCAAGAAAATAAGTAAGTTCACCAAGTAAGGACATTTCAAATTCTTAAATTCTAACTCTTGGATTCTTCATTGCTACCAAAAATGATATCATCAACATAAACAACAATAATTAGCAATTTATCATTCTCAATATTTGTGTATAAATTTCTATCTACAGAACCTTCTGCAAAACCTTGTTGTTGTAGATATTTGTCAAGGCGGTAATACCAAGCCCTTGGAGCCTGTTTCAAACCGTAGAGAGCCTTTTTGAGCTTGCATATGAATTTTTCATCATTTCTAAGAATAAATCCTTCTACCTATTCAATATAAACTTCTTATAAATCTCCATTAAGGAAGGATGATTTTACATCCATTTGATATACTTTGAATTTCTGAAAACTAGAAAGAGCAAGAAACATCCTTATGGCTTCAAGTCTGGCAACAAGTGCAAAATTTTCTTCAAAATCTATACCTTGTTATTGAGCATACCCTTTACAAAAAAGCCTCGCCTTGTTTCTAATAACTTCTCCATTTTCATTAAGCTTGTTCTTAAATATCCATTTTGTTCCTATAATATTTTTATCATGAAGTCTAGGAACTAATTCCCAAGTATCATTTTTTTCAATTTTCTCAAGTTATTCATCCATGGCCTTCACCCAACATTCATCTTTGCATGCTTCATGTACATTCTGAGGTCTGTGGAGGATAGTAATGCGAGATAACTTGAGGTCCCTATAAGATTTCTTATTGTCTATACTCCAGACCATTTTTCTCCTAGGATTTGAGATTCTGGATGATTCTTTTGAACATATCTGGATGGAGTATTTTCCCTGTCTGTTGTATTTTCTTTTGATGCTTCATTGATTTATTCTTCAATATCATTTTGATTTGATGCGCAAAAGAATTACCCATCTTCCTCATGATCATGTTCCTCTGTTTATTTCATTTATTTCAGATTTTTGCATGCTTCATCAACTACACCATCAGTTCTTTCAACAATTTTCCAAAGTCTTTTATTATAAAATTTGTATCCTTTACTTCTGGAAGAACAACCAAGAAGAATACCTTCAGCTGCTCTAGGTTCAAACTTTCCAAGTTTTTCATCAGCCCTTTTGATAAAACATTTGCTTCCAAAAACTCTAAATTGTTTTATAGTAGGAGGCTTACCATACCAGAGTTCATGTGGAGTTTGATTTCTATTTACCCGAACATTTGATTGTTGAGATTAGTCATGATAGAAAATGCAACATCAGCCTAGAAGGTAGCAAGAGCTCCAGATTCATCTAGCATAGCTCGAGCCATTTCTTGAACTGTTATGTTCATCCTTTCTACCACACCATTTTGCTGAGGAGTTCTTGTGGTGGAGAATTTCCTTTTTATTCCATGTTGTTCACAAAATTCAAAGAATTCATCTGATATGAATTCTCCCCTCAATCAGATCTTAAACATTTGATTTTTTGATATGATTCATTTTCAACTAAAGCTTTGAAGGCTTTAACATTTTCAAATGCTTCATCTGTATGCTTTAGAAGACCTATCCAATACATTCTAGAAAAATCATCAATAAACAAAATAAAGTATTCTTCTCCATGAGGTGACTTTTTCCTTGTTGTTCCACATAAATAAATATGAATGAGTTCAAGAGGCTTACTTGTTGACCCTTCCTTTTCAATTAATTGAGCTCTAGTTTGCTTACCAATTTGACATGGTTTTCATATGGTATTTTCTTGGATTTTGATATCTGGAAGATCACAAACTGCCTTGAGCTTGCATGCTTTTCTTATTTGAGAAAAGCCTAGATGTCCCAATCTTCTATGCCACAGCCAGTTTTCATCTATTTTGCTTAGATAGCATTGTTGATGTCCTCCTTTGAGTATGTATAAGTTTTTTGGAGTTCTTGTACCTTTGATCATGGTCTTTCATGTATCAAGCTCATGAACGACACATCCATTTGATTGAAACATCTCTTCATTTCCTTGATCACACATTTGGCTGACACTCAACAGGTTATGCTTTAAACCATCTACATATATGACATTTCCAGCTTTAACCTTTTCTTTCAAGAAAACAAAAACTTTACCTTTAATGATAGCTAGAGCATCATTTCCAAATGAGACATTCTTTTCCTTTTCTAAAGCATTATATGAATGAAGTTTCTCTTTATCACCTGTCACGTTTTTGGAGCATCCACTATCAATGTATCGCTAATTTTCTTGTCCTTCTGCATACAAAGTTGTGCCACATCTTTCTGATTGAGATTATTTCCTTCACCATATCTTGAGATTAAATGGCGTTTTCTCCTTTTGAAGTGTTGGCCAAAATTTTCTTTTGCATTCAGATTCTTCCTGACCAAAGTTGTTACAAATCGAGCATTCTATTTCATTTTCAAGAGGAGAAAAGTTATTATTGGAACTTTTCTTGATTCTTGTTACACTCCTTTGATTTTGTGCTTCTCTAGTCATGATGGTTTTGTAAGCAACACATTGAGCAGCCTTGTGCCCAAAGTTATGACATGAAAAACATTGCCCATTAAAGAAGTTTCTGTGACCATCGAATCTTTTGACATTGTTTACCTATTGTTTTGGCTTCTATTGATATTCATCTTTGGAGTAAATTGAGTATGATTTACCTAATGATTATTTTTAGGCCTTTGTTGATGATTGACGTACTATTCACTGGTCTTTTCTGCATCAAGATAGCTTCTGGTGGAGGTTGACAGCGTCTGTGATTGAGATGATTCTTTAGTATATCCAAGACCTATTTTTATTAGAGGAGAATATTGAAATTTGATAATTTCATTTAAAGTTTTTGATCCTTTAGCAAACTAAGATTGAGAGATTTTGTCTTCTCAAGATCTTTTCTTATACCCAAAATCTGACATTCTAGGTTTTCATTGTGTTTTTCTCTTTCAACAAGTTGGTGTGTCAAAGTATCTATGATCATGTTCTTTTCTTCTAAACAGATTTTGATTTTAGTGATTTCTTCAAGAAAGTATTCCTCTTCTAATGCATCCAAAAAGTCATCATTGTCATAAGCCATGAGAATTCTATAATCTTGCTCAGTTTCATCTTCATCACTATTGATAAACCATTACTATCTTCATGTGTAAAGTAACTTCTTCTATTCATAACCTATTTTCTATTGATTTTTGCATATTCCTTCCCTTTTTCATATTTATCTTTATGAGGACATTTGGTAGCATAGTGACCAACTCTACCACAAGCAAAACTTTTGAAAGGTTTCTTACCTCTGAATCTTCTAGAACCCCGTTGAAGGTTCTTGGCAAAATTTACCTCATCTTCTTCTTCTGAAATGTGTCCTGATTCATGGTGGCCTTCCTTTTATTTTCCTTTTGTTGATGCTTTAAATGCAACTTCTCTAATATCTAATGGACCTCCTTTTCTCATTTCAAAGGTAGTTAGAATTCCATGAAGTTGAGTTACAGTGATAGTCCGAAGATCTTATTTTTATTCTATGGAAGACACTTTTGACTCAAATTTAGAAGACAAGGATCTCAAAATTTTCTCAACTAAAGTAACTTCCTTTATCTCTTCACCCAGATTCTTCATACAATTAACAATCTCATCTATGCAGAAAAAGTAACTAGCAATACTCTCATCACTATGTATCTTAAGAGTTTCATACTAAATTCTGAGATTTTGAAGCTTAGCATGTTTTACCTGAGAGTCTCCTTCGTAGCTCTGAATGATTTTGTCCCATATCTCTTTGGTTGACTTGAGCTGCATGACATTGACAAATTCTGATTCTGACGGACTTCCCAATAATGTGTTGACTGCTTTGGCATTGGTTTCATATAACTTGTTATCTGCAGAGTCTGTAGGAATTGTTGTTGGGAATTGATATCCTCCTTCCAAAATTTCCCAAACATCTGCCCCAAGTGATTGTAGATAGACCCTGGTTCTTATTTTCCAATATACTAAGTTGCTCCCATTGAATATTGGTGGTCTGATGGATCCCATGCCTTCGTGATTATTCATCTTGAAAGATCTCCCTTCAAGTGATCAAGCTTCTTCTGAAGGATCTGCTCTGATACCAATTGTTGGAAATAATACTTTGGGGGGTGAATTAGTATTATCAAATCAGTAATTTTATTTCCAAAACCAATTTACATACACTACTTTTGTGAAGTGAACTAGCATATACACACAACTGTGATTAAAGAAACTAGCGTATACCCAGAGAACTTGTAATTTAGAAAATTTTTCATGTGTTGATTTTTAACCAATGCATCAATAACTTATTAAACAGTGCAATTAAATAGAATAAAACATCACACATAAGAAACACACATGAACACCAATATTAAGGTGGAAACCCAATGTGGGTGAAAACCACCTATTGTTGTCATCTCTGTCTTCTTTTAATAATAAGAAAATCTGTTTACAATGTTGAACTGGCTTAGACTCATACTAGACACAGGCACCCACCTACAGAAGGCTACAACCTTCTCTCATTTTCCAGCTTCTACTAGAAGGGAGATGCAATGCCCTAACTCTTGTACTAGCCAATGAGTTTACTAGTACGTAGGCATTGACGTATAGAAGGCTACGACCTTCTTTCTTCTTCCAGGGACCATGTTTCATAAATTTTCAGACTAGATTCTCTTGGTACACAAAAATACACATGAAGGCCTCGTTCAATCAAATTTTCATACTGGACCCATCAAAAACTTTGAAACTTAAACTGCATCAACCAACATTCAGTTAATCTGAACAATCATATCACTGACACCAGAACACTTTGCTGAACCCAAAAACCTGCATCATCAATCAAAACCAACTGTAACCTCAAAAACCAAGCATCAGAATGTGCACACTACTTTACTGAACCCCACCTACCTGTATACGCTACTTCCAGTAATCAAACCTGCGTATACCTTCAAAAATGACTGAAACATTAAACTTCTGAATCAAGTCTTTACCAACCAACAATATACTCACCATCTACTATCTATTTACAAAGCTTTACATAGGCAGTAGTAGAGATCACCCTTCTCACTTATACAATCAGTCAATCAGATATGAAACTCCTTATTCATTCAGTTTTACATTCAGATCTAAGAAGACTTCATTAACAGACAGTAGTAAAACAACAACACTGATCTAATAGATCAGTCATCCTTGAACATTAAGATTTTCTTTTGCATACGCTACTTAGAAGAGCCAAACCAGCATGTATACACACCTTCACCAAAGCGAACTAGGGTACAAGTCTGCAAATACTTACTTCATAACCTCACTGCACTTCCAGACTTCAGACAAACCTAGATCACAATATTTAAAGAATAAAACAGGTGTACATAATCATATCTAGCCTAATATTAGATCATTCAGTAATAAGTCATTTCAGGTTGCATGATCTTGATCCAATATTGAATTCAAGGTGCACAAAGTATTTCAGATCAAATCACAAACATCGCCCCTGCAACATAAAATATACTTCAAATAGAAGTATTCCTTAGAAACCCATATACTTGCACATTTGCTTTTACTTCAAAATATATTCATTCCTTGTGTCTTTAGCCCTTTCATATTCTCCTCTTAATATACTTAGATCCTTTGTGACCAAAACCACTTAGGACCAATACCTTGGACCAAATACCTAGGGTCAATACCACGGACCAAACACCTCAAACCAAAACCTTGGTTTTCCGAAATGTACACACTTTTCTTCCTGTGGGAGTGCATGTATACGTATACGCTCTTTTTGTTCTGTGGACCAGTATGTATACGTTATTTTGACTAAGTGGACCTGCGTATACGTCTTTAAATTTCTTTTCATCAGCCTTTTCCTTTACCTACTTTATTCTTATCAGTAGACCTTAGTTCCATCTTCCTGTTCTTTTCTACCACTTCCTTGTTACCTATGAAAATACCTATTGTACTATGAGTTTCCTTTTACCAAAACCAAATTGAAATGTGAGTGAGTTTCCATTAAGGACAACACTTGTATCAGAATTCCAACATATCTTGGAAAATTTTAAAATAGACATCCCAAATACCATTAGTAATTAGTTGGATACTCTAAAAATTAAGTGAAAACAAGAGGAAGAGAAGGTTTCTTTGGATATTTTCTTTCCTAAAGATAAACGAAAACATGTTGAGAGGGAATGCCCCATTAATGTGGTAGAATTTTGTGGAATCTGCACCCACGAGCAACCTAGTGACTAGTTCACTTCCCTTCCAGGATTGCAAACTATTTATAAGGGGGGTACTAAAACAAGTGACCTTCCTCAATGATCTAGGAAACCATCATGGAGGATGCCAAATAATAATACTTATCAATATCCTAACATGTATGATTTTCTTGAGTATCAACCATGGAATTCTCAGCCATCTTATTCTCCATGGCCTACACAACCACCTCAAAGTTCACCTTGGAACCAAGGGTGGAGAGGGCATCCTTAAGGAAATACCTTCCAACCCCAAACTCAGGCACCTTTGTACCCTTAGTATCAATTACAATATCCACCCTACTTGCCTTATGCATCGAATATGCCTCAATTCAAGTAAGGGTATAATCCACCTTGCCCCAACAATTTGCATTACCATTATCACCCCCATTACAATATCCACAACCCTTGCCCCTACCTGAAAACACCAATCCATCTTCATAGAATATGCAACAATCATTCAACCCTCCTCGACCAACACAACTTTCTACACGACTGATATCTAATCCCAATAATAGACCTCCTCAACATGTACATAAAATTGAACTGCAACCTTTTCTGACTTATGTTATCACTTCCTTTCCCTTAAATGAAATTCAACTAATGTCTCAGAAAACTATTAAAAAAAAAATCAACAATAGTTATCCAAGAGGAGTATCACATGCAGAATCTGAATATAAACCCATTGAACAAATGGAAAATGAAAAAAACAATGAAGTAAAAGAACTAGAGGGGCTCGTAGAACCCAAGGAGCATCCTTTTCCTAAAGGCTTTCTTGTAAATAAAACCGAGATACCCATAGAATATGACTTGGAGTTTGAGCTAAGAAATGTTTGTATAAAGATCGCTTTGTTGCAAGCCATTATAGATATTCGTATTTATACTAAGATTATTAGGGAAATTTGCATTAAAACACCAAGAAGGAAGATAAATAATAATCATACGATCAAAGTAATCATCCAAACGTCAGAAATTATATCTGTACTACCACCAAAATATGTTGATCTAGATAACCCAGTGGTAACCATAGAAATCAATGGAAATTTTCTGCCTAATACTCTATTAGATTTGAGGGAATCCATCAATGAAATGATTGTTGATACTATGACATTATTTCAATTAAAAGAGATAAGACCCACACCCATTGTGTTGTAATTAACATATAATTCCATCGTTAAAACTAATGGGGTACTAGAAGATGTGGTGGTAACAATAGCTTCCTAGGAATATCTGATTGATTTTATAGTAATTTCTTCCAAAACTACGAAAGTTGGACACCCAATAGTTCTATGTGGACCTTGGATAGCTATTATTAATGCTATTATTAGGTGTACAAATGGGGAAATGACATTCTCTAATGGGTCACAAATTCAAATATTGACTATCTTTCCACCTGCCCAATTAGTTGTTGAAGTGCCTCTTTGGTTGGAATTAGTTTATAGGGATGAAGACTGCATTCTTCCTTTGTTGACTTTATAACAATCAAGAAGGCTTCAAGAACAACCACAAGAACAAATTTTGCAACAATTCTTATATGATATAAGTTGTATATATTATCTTGTTTCTTTTAGTGGCTCCCATCATGTTTTCATCAGTGAATTTGAGGAAACATGTTACCCTACCATGTTTGCATAATTTACCATTTCAACCTTGGAAGAAAACCAAGAAGTAAATGCCCAATCTATTGAAATTAGTTCTAGAAAAAAACTATATGTTGGTAATGATTTAAGTACAAAACAAAGACAACAAGTAATAGGCATGATCCAAAAATAGTTCGGGGAATTTTCTCAGGATTATCTAGATATGAAAGGAATCCATCATGATACTTGCATACATCAAATTTATACTAATTAAGAAAGCAGGCCTGTAATGAATCGTAAAGATGAATGAATCTAGCCCTCAGAAATTTTCAATGATGAATTGAAAAAACTTTTGAGTGAAAATTTTATATATCCCATTTCTAACAGTAAATGGATATCTCCTTTGGTTATGGTTCCCAAGAAAAATGGGAAATGGAGTATTTGCATTAACTATAGGGAGCTAAACAAAACCACCTTAAGGGGCTATTTTCCTCTACCATTTATTGACCAAGTGCTTCATACTTTATCAGGGAAAAGGTATTTCTCCTTCTTGGATGGGTACAACGGTTACAATCAGATCCAAATATCCCCAGAAGACCAAGAGAAAGACTACTTTTACCTACCCATGGGGTACCTATTCTTGCAAATTTGTTCCATTTGTCTTGTGCAATGCTCCAACTACTTTTCATAGGGTTGTTTTAGTTATTTTGCTGATATTATACATGAATATGTGGAAGTATATATGGATGACTTCACAGTGTATGGAAATGACTTCCAACAAGCTCTGGAAAACTTGGAAAAGTTTTGATTCATTGTCAAGGAACTCATCCGGCTGCCAGTAATGAAAAATGCAAAATGAGGGGATTGTTTTGGGTCACCATGTGTCACAAACAAGGATAAAAGTTGACCCTACAAAAATTGAGGTAATTTCACACATTTCAATCCCAACGTCACAAAAGGAGGTAAGATTTTTTTCAAATATGCATGGTATTATAGGATATCCATTGAAACTTTCACTAATATTTTTGCACCTATGTTTAATTTTCTCACTAAAGATGTCGATTTTTTATGGGATATTGATTGTCAAAATGATTTTAAGATACTAAAAGGAAAATTTTCAATTGTTGCAGTGTTGAGAGGGCCTAACTTGTCTCTCCCTTTTCACATTTGTGCCGATGCATCAAATACAAACCTTGGAGCCATGCTAGGAAAAAGGGAGAATCACATTCCTTATGCTATTTATTTTATTAGCAAATATATCTCACATGCATAATTAAATTACATTGTTACTGAAAAAGAATTACTAGGAGTAGTCCATGCTATCAACAAATCTAGGCACTATATTACTGGTTACAAATTTCTTTTCCATATTGATCACTCTACTATTGGATTCCTTATGAATAAATCACATACCAATGGAAGAATTACTATATGGTTACTCTTACTAGAGGAATTTAATATAACTATGATTGACAGGCCCAGACAAGAGAATTCAATTGCAGATTTCTTGTCCCAAATGAATGTTTCAGAAAGCATTTCTCCAATTTCAGTTCCAGAAGAATTTACTGATGATTATTTGTTTTCTATTTCAACACATACTCCTTGGTTTTTTAATGTGGTTAACTATTTGGTATCAGGCAAGTTCCCACAAAATCTGCCCACCAAGGAAAGACACAACATTTTGCAACAAAGTGCTAACTATTCTTCGATAGAAAGAGACCTGTACCTTACTGGACGTAATCTAATCATGAGGAGGTGTGTACGGGAATATGAAATGTATGATATCTTGAGAGCTTGCCACAATGAACATTGTGGTGGGAATTTTGCAGACAAAAGAACAACTTATAGGGTCCTACATGCAGGTTATTATTGGCCCACTCTTTTTAAGGATGCCAAAAAGTTTGTATCTAGTTTCGATGCTTGCCAAAGAATGGGAAGGCCTATTCCAAGTGATGGGATGCCTCTTCAAACTCAGATATCCATAGATCCTTTTGAAAAGTGGGCATTAGATTTTGTAGGGCTTATCTCTCTTATATCCAAGAAGAAGACATATATATCAGGCTGTATTGATTATGTAACAAAGTGTTGGAAATAATACTGAGAGCGGGGGGTGAATCAATATTTGCAAATCAATAAATTTTTCATTTCATAATCAAATTTATATATGCTACTTCAATGAAGGGAAATCGCATGTGCATGCAACTATTCTTAAGGAAACCAACGTATATCCAGTGAGCTTATGATTCAGTTAATTCATCATATATTGATCTTTAATCAGTGCATTAATACTTTATTAAATATTAAACAGTAACCATGTGCAGTAATAACATAATAAATCATCACACATAAGCAACACACATGAACACCAATATTTAAGGTGGAAACCAAATGTGGGAGAAAAACCACCTCCTGTTGTTGTCTCTGTCTTCTTTTAATATAAAGAATAATTTGTTTACAATATTGTACAGGTGAAAATTCATACCAGTATGCAACCACCCACTTGCAGAATGCTACAACCTTCTCTCATTCTCTAGCTTCTAGTGGAAGGGAGCTAAACCCCCTAGCTCTTGTACTAGCCAATATGTTTACCAGTACGTAGGCATCGGCATACAGAAGGCTCCAACCTTCACTCGTTCTCCATATTCTATTGGAAGGTAGCTCCAACCCCCTGATCTAATCACCAACCACTACTAGCACGAAGCTTCGACTTCCTCACTGAAGGCTCCAACCCTCAACATCCTCCAGGGACCACGTTTCATAAATTTTCATACTGGATACTCCTGGTACACAACAACACAATATGAAGGCCATGTTTCATCCAATTTTCATACTGGACCCATCAGTAACATTGAAGCTAAAAATAAATCACCACTGTAATACAACTATCAAATACAATCTGCATCAGCCAATCACTGAAACCCAATCAACAATCTCTGATATAGTTGAAACCCAATCATCACTTTCTGAATCAACCAATCATTGAAATAATCACTAAACCTCTGACGCAACTAAATGAAACAATCAGTGAACCCGTGACACAACTGAATCAAATATTCATTCAAAACCCAATCAACTGATACTTAATCAAAATACAACCAATCAACTGGAACAATCAGATCACTGTACCAAAACACTGCATCAACAACCAGAACCAATTGTAACCTCAAAAATCATGCGTCATAATGTATATGCTACTTCAATGAAGCCATCCTACATGTATGCACTACTTCCTTTAACCAAACCTACATATACCTCTAAGAATAATGAATCATAGAACCTTTGAACCACAATCTATATCAATCAGTGACATTCTGAATATCTACTGTCAATTTATAGAGTTATAAATAGATAGAAACAAGGATCACCCTTCTTACTCAATCAATTAATAAACTAGACTCAATCTCCTTATACAATCAATTTTACTTTCAGATCTAATGAAGACATCATTAACAAATAGTAGTAAAACAATGACACTGATCAGATAGATTAGTCATCCCTGAACAACAAGATTTTCTTCTACATACGCTACTTGGAAGTATTGAACCAATGTGTATACGTGCCTTTACCAAGGCAAACCAGTGTATAGATCTATAATAAAAACTTATAACTTCACAACTATTCCATACTTCAGATATACCCATATCATAGCATTTAAAGGAAAAAACATTTGTTAGCACTCAGATCTAGCCTAGCCACTATCAGATCAGATAATGATAAGTCCTTATGATCCTGATCCATTATTAGATCTTATCCATCATCAAACACTCAGTTGCATACTTAGTCCAGATCAAGAAGAGCATCAGAAACCCATAACATGCATATTTTCTTTTGATCTAACACTTCATAAGATATTCATTACTTGTGCAGTTAGTCCTTTGATCTTCTCTTCCTTATATAGTTTTAGCCTTTCTCAATACCTCAGACCAAATAAGCATTTAGAACCTGTGGCATTCTTGGACAGGATCAAATAACCATTACTCCTCTCAATATTGTGGGCTAATACCGTGGTATGGACCCTTGGTATTCTTTCACCTTAATTTCCTTAATTTTCCATCCCATATGCGCTTTTATTCTTGTGAAATTAAGTGCATATGTATACACTGTTTTTGTATAGTGAACCCGCTTGTATACACTATTTTTGTATAGTGAACCTGCGTATACAACTTAACAGACCTTAAAACATTCTTTTTCCTCAATTTCTTAATTTTGATTTGTAGTCTTTTGTTCCATCATCTTTTTCTTGTGTACCATTACTTTGTTACCTATGAATAAACTTGTTATAATGTGATTTTTCTTTGTACATTACTTCTGAGCTGATTCCTTGGAACTACCCTGCATTTTGTCACATCTATAAACACAACCGCCATGCATTCTGTCACATCTGATATTCATCTAGTTACCATATACAAGTGAGTTGTTATGCTACTAGTGGGCTGCCATCAAGTACAACACATGCATCATAATGCCTACAATCTCCCCATTTGGACTAGATGGAAACTACTGTGGTGTTTGGTCACCACAACCTGTAAATAACATCAAGACAAACACCAAGTTGTTCTAAACATCAAGCAACTCTCCAAACACCAAGCTACTCTCCCCCTTTGAAATCAAGGGAAAAGGGATATCTGAAAAATGTTAAATGAATACTTCCATAATTGAATCGCTGAATATGAACATTGATCATGAATGCGTGAGGCATATGATGAATTCTCTTATCAAACTCGCCCTTAGTACATGTTGAGATGCACTATATTGTCCATGCTCCCCCTGAGCATATGCAGAGTCTGCAGAAATATTTTGAAATAATGACATGACTCTATAACTCAACTATGTGAGTATGACCTTCCTATCACCAATGACTCCTACATACATCAATCACCTATCCAAGTGGGGATACACCAAATTTGACTCATCCACCCAACCAAGTGGGTTTACATATTTGACATGATCTTAGAAGTCCATACATGATTGAATATGACAATTATTACATCATAGATATTTACATGACCTTTACATAAAATGATATACATGAAATTTATAAAAAATACCAAAGATCTAAACAATACCATGATAGTTATCAACAACTATCATTAACCATAGATGATCTACGCCATAAGAATCTTTCAGATGCATCCAAACCATCAACCTGTATATGTCCCAAATCAATTTGAAATATAAGTCATTGTACCTTTAATATCATCAACCTTTGATAAAGTATGTTGCATATGGATATCAACTCATCCTCTTGATCTCATCAAGATCAACTTGCTCCATTTCCTTAGTAAAAAGAGCCTTATCATATCTCAAGTAGTAACAAAAAATAATTCACATCATATCATGTGTATGCAAAAACACCATAGTCATCATCCATGACTATACCATCATCATTGTACCAAGAACTGTATGAGCTTTCCATAACATCCCTCAATATATCAACCATTTATCATTACTAGGGATTTTTCCTACATTCCACATCTAATAAGCATCAACCATGATAATCAACATATGTGAGAATCAAACCTATCATCATAAAGTAAGAAGTCATCATCATTATGTGACTAAGTAAGCCATGTCTCCATGACTTCAAATAGATATGCCTTCATGAAATCTGCAATTACACCATTCTCTTGGCCAACCAACAATATTTACCAATGTGTAATTTTAAGTAATCATTCATGTATCAGCATAATATGTATCCATCATAGGGATAGCAATATGTATCTAGAAAACCATGACCTCATAGTCATTTGTCAATTTTTCTTGATACCATCAACATCAACAATTGTCAACCATGTAAGAGCCAAGAACTATAGAAATCCTCATCCATAACTACACCATATTAAGTTTATGCATCTTTGAAGACACGATGACAACAACATAAAATAAATGAAACTTATCAAATAATGAAGTTGTGTACTCAAGATTTGTTCTTCTCCTTGTCCTTATGAAGATCACCATGTAAGCAACATACCCTATGTAATGTATGCATCATCAAAAGAGTCATCCACAATCATCCATAAATATGATCTGAATAATGACTATGTGGCGCAAGTAATATAAGTATCATTTGAGATTTCATGATAGGAAACTCGGGACTCTAGCATAGCATGATGTATCATTTAAACACTTCAACAACATAAGCATATTCAGCATTTATAAGAATCGTTATGTACCAAAGACTTCTAAACATAATGCCAAAAATGCATTAGTAGAAGCATAGCATATTCTCCCCCTGAACCTGTGCCAACTATTCACTGTTAGATCTGATCATTACATATATCAATAAGAATCATCAAGGCATCACCATCAAATAGTTATACATCAAGTCATCAACAACTTATGAGGGTCAAAATCACGTCTAAGTAACATCCACGAACTATAGTCATCACTCATCTAGACAACAAAAGATAATTGATAATTGTCTGAACCATATCAATCCCCTTTTCTTGAGTATGTCCCACGTCTTCTTCATCAAATCAACATTTAAGTGACTTTGCAGCTTCTAACTTGCGTATATACATGACTTGTCTTCATCATAACTATGTATGAGAATTAGAACACTGAAATTTCATACTTTTAGTTCCTCCTGAGTTTGTTTTGTCTATGTACTGAGCTATGCCACATATTTCATATCTCAAGTAGTAACACAAAATCATTCACATCATATCATATGTATGTGAAAACACCATAGTCATCATCCATGACTATACCATCATCATTGTACCAAGAACTGTATGATATTTCCATTACATCCCTCAATATATCAACCATTTATCTTTACTAGGGATTTTTCCAACATCCCACATTTGATAAGCATCAACCATGATAATCAACATATGTGAGAATCAGACCTATCATCACAAAGTAAGAAATCATCATCGTTATGTGACTAAGTAAGCCATGTCTCCATGACTTCAAATAGATATGTCTTCATGAAACTTGCAATAACACCATTCTCTTGGCCAACCAACAATATTTACCAATGTGTAATTTTAAGTAATCATTCATGTATCAGCATAATATGTATCCATCATAGAGATAGAAATATGTATCTAGAAAATGATGAGCTCATGGTCATTTGTCAGGCTTTCTTGATACCAAAGACTTCTAAACATAATGCCAAAAATGAATTAGTAGAAGCATAGCATATTCTCCCCCTGAACTTGTGCCAATTATTCACTGTCAGATCTGATCATTGCATATATCAATAAGAATCATCAAGGCATCATCATCAACTAGTTATACATCAAGTCATAAACAACTTATGCGGGTAAAAATTGCTTCTAAGTAACATCCACATATTGTAGTCATCAATCATCTAGACAACAAAAGATAATTGATAATTGTTTGAACCATATCAGGCCCCTTTTCTTGAGTATGTCCCACTGCTTCTTCATCAAACCAACATATACGTGACCATGCAACTTCTAACTCGCGTATATACATGACTTGTCTTCATCATTACTATGTATGAGAATTAGAACACTGAATTTTCATACTTTCAGTTCCTCTTGAGTTTGTTTTTTCTATGTACTGAGCTATGCCACATATTTCTGACCGAAATTCCTTCTTCTTCGATACCTTGGATTGGGATGATGTTTGTTCTTTTTGGTATGTTGGCCAAATTTTCACCTACGTTCTTTTTCTATATGCCCAAACTTGTTACAAGTATAACATCTTATATGTTTCATATTCCTTCTATAACAATCTATGCCTTTGTGACCAAACATGTTGCAAGAAAAACAATATCCCTTAAAGTACCTGGAAGCTGATGATCTTTCTGTGAGATGGTTATTAGCTTGAACCATTCTACTTCTGCATCTAGCTACAACATGCCCAAAGTTATGAAATATAAAACATTTGACATTATTCATCAGAGGAAAGAATCGATTAACACTTCCATGGTCAGGAATAAATGATTTTCTTTGAAGACTTTCTTTCCTTGGTTGTTGATAAGGTTGACCTCTTATCTCCTTGTTTAGCATTTCATATTTTGCATTAGAGTTCCTTGCTTCAGTTTGTGACCTAGATTCACCTTTAAGAGTTTCATGAAAACCAAGACCAGATATGATGGCAGGAGACCTTTGACTACTAAGAATATCATCCAAAATATTAGTACTATCTTGAAATCGTAAAAGTTTATTATTTTCTTCTAATTTACCTTTTAGGATATTTGCCTCAACCTGATATTGCTCTTCCTTCTCAAGATACTTCTTTTTCATGATTTCTTCAGATTTTCTTCCTTGTTCCACTTGTTGTTTTAATTTGAGAACCTCATTTTCTTTCTCTTCATCTGCTTGAGGTACTTCTTCACTCTTCTTATTTGAATTTTCAAGATCTTCTTTTAGAGAGACTATCTCAGCTTCAAGACTTTTATAGTAACTGGATATTTCTATAAGTTTCTTGATTGTTATATCCTTCTCAGTTACTTCATTTCTCAATGATGTCACTTCATCCTGTAGCCTTTGACATTGATCTTCCTTTTCATTGTACTGATTTCTTATTTTGTTTCCTTCCTCCAATTGGGATTTTAACATGGTAACTTGTTCTTTGTAGGCACATTCCCTTTTATCAATTAGATCCTTTTGATCTCTAATTGTGTCTGTGAGATTTTTAAATTCTACCTCTATTCTATTTATTTCTCCTTCGCCCATAAGAGAAAATTCAATTGTTTCATTTTCACATTCATTATCTTCAAATGAACAGAGAAATGTACCACCAGAGGATAACAAATTTGTACCTAATAATTCTTTTGCTTGTTCATCTTCATTCTAAGGTGATTCTGAATCTGAAGAGTTTTTTCCACATAATAGACAATCATCTCTCCCACTATCACAGTTCCTTTGAGATGTCTTCTTCTTTTGAGGTGCTTTCTTCTTTTTCCTCTTTCCCATTGTTACTATGAATCTCCTTCAAGCGATCAAGCTTCTTCCAAAGGACCTGCTCTGATACCAATTGTTGGGAATAATATTGAGCCGGGGGGGGGTGAATCGGTATTTACAAATCAATAAATTTTTCATTTCATAATCAAATTTATATATGCTACTTCAGTGACACATAATTGTTCTTAAAGAAACCAACGTATATCCAGTGAACTTATGATTTAGTTAATTCATCATATGTTGATATTTAATCACTGCATTAATACTTTATTAAATATTAAACAATAACCATGTGCAGTAATAATATAATAAATTGTTAGAAATAATACTAAGGGGCGGGGGGGGGGGGGGGGGGGGGTGGGGGTGAATCAGTATTTACAAATCAATAACTTTTTCATTTCAATGATTAGATTTATATACGCTATTCAGTGAAGGGAACTTGCATCTGCACGCAACTATTCTTAAGGTAACTAGTGTATAACTAGTGAAATTATGAATCAGTTAATTCATCATATGTTGATCTTTAATCAGTGCATCAGTACTTTATTAAAAATTAAATAGTAACCATGTGTATTAATAACATAATAAACCATCACACATAAGCAACACACATGAACACCAAGATTTAAGGTGGAAACCCAATGTGGGTAAAAACCACCTGTTTTTGTCGTCTATGTCTTCTTTTAATAATAAGAAAATTTGTTTACAATATTGTATTGGTGCAGACTCATACCATCACGCAGGCACCCGCCTGGAGAAGGCTGCAACTTCCCTTATTCTCCAACTTCTTCTAGAAGGGAGCTACAACCCCCTAGTTCTTGTACTAGCCGATATGTTTACTAGTACATAGGCTCTAACCTATAGAAGGCTACAACCTTCACTCATTCTCCAGTTGCTACTAGAAGGGAGCTCCAACCCCTTGATTAAATCACTAGCCACTATTGGTAGGAAGCTTCGACTTCCTCACTGAAGGCTCTAACCCTTAGTATCCTCCAGGGACAATGTTTCATAAATTTTCACACTGGATGCTCCTGGTACACAATACTACAATATGAAGGCCATGTTTCATCAAATTTTCACACCAGACCCATTAGTAACATTGAAGCTCAAAATCAATCACCACTACAATACAACCATCAAATAAATCTACATAAACCAATCATTGGAACCCAATCATCAACATATGATATAACTAAAACAATCAATCACTGAAACCTTTGAACCTATAACACAACTAAGTCATTGAACCTCTAACACATCTGAATCAACCATTCATTCAAACATAATCAAATTCAACCAATCAATTGCAATAGATAGATTACGTTAACCATTACACAGATATGAACCCAGATCACTGCATCAACAACCAGAATTAATTGTAACCTCAAAAGGCATGTGTAAGAATGTCTACACTCCTTCAATGAAGCAAACCTACATGTATATGCTACTTCCTTTTGCCCAACCTGCGTACAGTTCTAAATATACTGAATCATAAAATCTATGAACCACAAACTGTACTAATCAGTGACACTCTGAAGATCTACTATCATATTACAAAGTTCTAAATAGATAGCAACAAGGATCACCCATCTTTCTCAATCAATCAATCAATCAGACTCAATTTCCTTATTCATTCAATTCTACTTTTAGATCTAAGAAGACATCATTGAAAAACAATAGTAAAACAACAACATTGATCTAATAGATCAGTCATCCATGAACATCAAGCTTTTCTTTTGCATGTGCTACTTGGAAGAGATGAACCAGCATGTATACGCAACTTCATCAAAGCGAATTAGCGTACATATCTGCAAATAGTTATTGCAATTCTAGACTTCAAACATACCAAGATCATCACTTATAAAGGATAAAACATGTGTTAACAATCAGATCTAGCCTAAAAATGATCAGATCTCATAATGATAAGTCATTATTATCATGATCCATCATTAGATCTCATCCATCATCAAACACTCAGGTGCATACTTAGTTCAGATCAAGCAAACCAACAAAAACCCATAACATGCATATTTTCTTTTTCTCAAACACTTCATAAGATATTCATTACTTCTTCTCTTAGCCCTTTGATCTTCTCCTCCTTATATACTTAGATCCTTTGTCAATACCTCATACCAAAACCACTTAAGACCAATACCTTGGACCAAATACCTAGGGTCAATACCTCAGACAAAATACCTCAGACCAAATACCTTGGACCAAATACGTCGGACGAAAACCTTGGTTTTCCAACATGTACGTGCTTTTCCTCCCATGGGAGTGCGTGTATATGTATGCACTCTTTTAGTTTTGTGGACCAGCATGTATATTATGTTTTGACTAAGTGGAGTTGCGTATACTTCTTAAACTGCTTTACTCAACCTTTTCCTTTACCTTCTTTATTCTGATCAGCAGACCTTAGTTCTATCTTCCTGTTCTTCTGTACCAATGCCCTATTACCTATGAATAGACTTGTTACACTGTAATTTTCCATATTACTTCTAAAATGATTCCTTTGAACCGCCTTGCATTTTGTCACATCTATAAACACAACTTCCATGCATTCTATCACATCTGATATCTCTCCTCTAGATTTATCTAGTTATGTAGATTCATCTAGTTACCATAAACAAGTCAGTTGTTCTCCTAAAAGTGGGTTTCCATCAAGTACAACACATGCATCATAATGCCAACAATTTCCCCCTTTGAGCTTGATGGCAACCATGTTGGTGTTTATTACTGCAAGTTGTAGAAACCATTAGAGATAACAACCAACACCAAAATACTCTCCCCAATTGACATCAAGGGAAAAGGGCGGACCAAGATATTCTCCCCCTTTGATATCAAGGGCAAAGGCCTGACCAAAATGAATATTGTCATATTTGAACAGCTGAGTATAAACATTGATCATGCTCCCCTTAGGCACATGTTGAATTCTCTAATTAAACTCCCCCTTTATACATGATGTGATGCACTAAACCATCCATGCTCCCCCTAAGCACATGCAGAGTCTACAAAAAATATTTTCGAAAAGAATAACATGACTCTATAACTCAACTATGTGAGTTTGACCTTCCTATCACTAACGACTCATACATACATCAATCTCCCAACCAAGTGGGGATATACAAAATTTGACTCATCCATCCAACCAAGTGGGGATATACCAAATCTTTA
This sequence comes from Pinus taeda, assembly GCA_000404065.3. Lineage (NCBI taxonomy): Eukaryota > Viridiplantae > Streptophyta > Pinopsida > Pinales > Pinaceae > Pinus > Pinus taeda. The sequence goes on along the minus strand of APFE031341998.1, from coordinate 1,890 downwards.
TACATGACTGAAATATAACGATTATTACATCATCCTGCCCATGCATAGTGGGGGTATAAAGTACATTATATGACCAAAAGGACTCATTAAAATACTACGACAAATAGAGACATATTATTACAACATGGGTCTTTATATGACCTTTACATCGAATGATATACATGACATTTATAACAGAGACCAAAGATCTAACAAAGACCATGATAGTCATCAACAACTATCATACACCATATATGGTCTGCTCCTTAATCATCTGTTAGCAACATCCAGACCAACAACCTGTATATGTCCATCATCAGTTCCCAAGATATGATAATGTAAATATCATCAACCTATGACAAACTATGTCACATATAGATATCAACTCATCCTCTTGATCTCATTAAGATCAATTTTCTCCATTTCCTTAGTAGAAACAACCTTATCATAACCTTCCATGAATCATCTCTAAGTAGTAACACAAAATCATTCACATCATATAATATGTATGTGAAAACACCATAGTCATCATCTATGATCATAACATCATCATCAAGAACTGCATGATCTTTCCACAAGAGCCCTCAATATATCAACCATGTATCATCACTAGGGAACATCCCACATTTGATAAGCATCAACCATGATAATCAACATGTGTGAGTATCAAACTTATCATCATAAAGTAAGAAGTCATCATCATTATGTGACTAAGTAATCCATGTCTCGGAATATCCATATCTTCAAATAGCTATGTCTTCATGGGTCCTGCAATAACACCATTCTCTTGCCCAACCAATTTATCAATATGCAACTTAAGTAATCATCCATGTATCCAACATAATGTGTATCCATCAATTATGTATCTAGCAAACCATGAGCTCATAGTCATTTGTCAAGCTTTCTTGATACCATCAACAACAACAACCCTCAACCATGTGAGAGCCAAGAACTATTGGAATCCTACATCATAACTGCACCATATGAACTTTATGCATCTTTGAAGGCATGATGACTGCATCATAAAAGAAATGAGTGGCTCATCATAAAATAATGAAGTTGTGTACTCAAGCTTTGTACCTCTCCCTATCCTTATGAAGATCACCATGTAAGAAACATATATGTAGTATATGCATCATCAAAAGTCATCCATAATCACACATAAATCTGATTGGAATAACAACTATGTCACCCCAAGCAATACAAGTATCATCATCATAGGCAACTTATAACTGCAACATAGCATGATGTATCATTTAAACACTTTAGCCACATAAGCATCATCACCATTGATAAGAATTATTAGGTACCAAAGACTTATAAACATAATGCCAACAATGCAATATTAGAAGCATAACATATTCTCCCCCCAAACCTGTGCCACTTGTTCACTATCAAATCTGATCATTGCATATATTAGTAAGAAATATCAAGGCATCATCATCAACCAGATATACATCAAGTTATCAACAACTTATGAGGATCAAAAGCACTTATAAATAATATCCACAGACTATAGTAATCTATCACCAGGACAAAAAAGATAATTGATAATTGTCTGAATCATATCAGATCATTTTTCTCAGCCTGTCCCACTGCTTCTTTATTAAACCAACATATGCGTGACTGTGTAGCTTATAACTGTTATAGCTCCAAATCTCACTATTATGGTTTCTGATGCTGCACTCATGGCCTAGGGGAACCCCTCCTTCTAGACCTGGTCCCGAATTTAAAAAACAATGTTTTATTCCTTATACATGACATTTCCCTAAGTTAAACGCGTGTATATGTGGGTCCATATATACCCAACCCGCATATATGTATTAAAACACTTAAAAAAATATAAAACTCCTTATTTTCGGGCGGAGATAGCGGGTTTTACCTGCTGATCACCTGTTAGTGCCCGTGGCC
>APFE031341997.1:266785-320168 GCA_000404065.3 Pinus taeda | reverse complement strand
CCCACCATTGTTTCTTTCAGCTCTTCAGTTTCCTAAATTGTAGCACAGTTTACTATTTTTAGCAGTTTTTCAGGTCTTGAACTTCCGGAGCCGTTTTGAGGCCCTAAACAATGTTTTTTGGGAAATCTGGGGGAAACATGGGTCATGGATCGATGTTTCCCTTCCCAAAGTAGCAGTGCTCGGATATATCTTTCTAACGAGCTATTGTACGCGTCAAAGGAGATCATCTGCCAAAGTTACGACCCGGGAATTTGATGTACCAATTTACCCAAACGGGGCCCACAGTTTGGGTAAATTGGTACATCAACTTCCCGGGGTCGTAACTTTGGCATACGATCTTTGTTGACGCGTACAATAGCTTGTTAGAAAGATCTATCCGAGCACTGCTACTTTGGGAAGGGCAACATCGGTCCATGGACCCATGTTGCCCCCAGATTTCCCAAAAAACGTCGTTTAGGGCCTCAAAATGGATCCGAAAGTTCAGGACCTAAAAAATTGCTAAAAATAGTAAACTGTGCTACAATTTAGGAAACTGAAGAGCTGAAAGAAACAATGGTGGGGGTCCACGTGGATTTGGCAGGTGGCCACCAATATCCACCTGGATCAGTTTGAAGGTTACCTTAGACCATTTGTGTATTAGGGTTTGAGAGAAATCATAGATTATGGCAAAGATTTTAGATATGAAATATAGAAACCCTAGCATGGTCAATGTGAAGATGCTCAAGAAATTCTGATAGATTTGATGAAGCTTTAGATGGGATAGTCTCTATTAGGTCTGGTTGCTGATAAAGTTGGTGGAAATATTGGAAGACAATGGACAGTGATGATTCTTGAAAGCTAGTTCAAGAGGAACATGATCACCTCTCATTAGAGATAAGTATTTTTTGCTTTATGGTGATCCTTTACATATTTACTTTTGTTTAAAATTATTGATATAATTATTGTTTTGATTATTACTTATACTTCCTGCATGCATATGTGAGTATTTGGATACCTCTAACTTCTTGATGAATATGTGATATGTGGATCCTTCCTGGGGATCATATGAGATGCAGGAAAGATGGAGAGTACAGGAAGTGAAGACCTACAATTTCCCAATACAAAAAAGTTGACAAAGTGCTACCACTTCCAACATCAAATAAGAAGGTGCACAAATATATGAATACTACAAGGTATGCATGGTGTATTGGTTCAATCTTATGTCTCAAGTACAATATTGAATGGCAAGGTAAGCCCTAAGACATGATGAGTATATCACCTTCATTAATAACTCATGATGAGATGATGCATTTAGTATTGAACAAGTATATTACCTTTTAGACATGATGAACTTCTTGATAACCCACAGTATGAACACTTTTATGCCAACGTTTCAAATCCCAACTGGGATCCATCATCAGGACTTTTGAATGATGATAGAAGAAGAACTGCTTAGAAGGTAATAAATAATGATGTGAAAACATTTTTTGATTAGCAGAGGTCGGCTTGAATGATTAATTTTAATTTTAATAAAATTAATCATTCAGCCGTTTATTTTAATTGTTTTTAATGATTGAATTTAAATTAATCAATTTAAATTAAATAATATTATATTAAACTAATTAATATTAAAATTAAAATAATTAATATTAATATTAAACTAATTAAATTAATATATTAATATTAATTATTTTAAAATTATTTTAATTTTAATATTAATTAGTTTAATATTAATATTAATTAATTTAAATTGATTAATTTAAATTCAATCATTAAAAACAATTAAAATAAACGGCTGAATGATTAATTTTATTAAAATTAAAATTAATCATTCAAGTCGACCTCTGCTGATCAAAAAAAATGTTTTCACATCATTATTTATTACCTTCTAATCAGTTCTTCTTCTATCATCATTCAAAAGTCCTGATGATGGATCCCAGTTGGGATTTGAAACGTTGGCATAAAAGTGTTCATACTGTGGGTTCTCCGGTAACTTATTTAAAAGATACAAACCACAGATCTCTTAAATCCAGAACTTCTTGATTCTATGAAGCTACTTAATATCAATATTTATTTATATACTTGATGTTTGGCTAACATCTATCATTTTATCTTGATCCCATAAAGAAGGCTAACACCTTGATTCTAATAGATGGTAGCTTGATACTATTGATAGTGTTTGTGATAAGGATGGTAACCATGATGATAGAAGTGTAACAATAATATTGATATTCATGATCTTTTTGTTGACCGTGGTTAGGTTTTGATGAGCTTAGTAATTATGACATATGGTAAAATTGAATGACCCGACTTAATGAAAGTATTTTTGTATTCATTATCCTTGAAGTATGATGTTACACCTGTCTTCTTCCCTAATCATAAAAATCTAACTTTTGATGAAACTTTGATGCCATGTTCATATATGATGATGAAGTAGTTGATAATGACATGTTATGAACATGATGGATATATGTTTTAGAACCTGATATAGTTCAATTCCATGATCTAATAGTTTTGTTGATGCATGATAATATTATGATAGATAGATTAATGAAGTGAATAATAATAATTGAAGGGGATTCTCATTCAAAGGGAGAATATCTCCATAACATCCCTACACCCATTACCATTTTCATTATATGTATAGAAGATTGTTTATTGTCAAAGTAAGATTTATGGACATGAATAGACAAACACCTGATATTATTGGTCTGCAACAAATTTCTGGTCTAAGAAGAAAGAGTTTTCCTTACTCTAATCCTAAATCACATAGAAGGAATCCTAAGGGTGTGATTGTAGCCTCTCAACCACATGGAATAAGGCCTATGGGTGCAGTTATGGTTGTAGGACACAAAAGTAAAGCTTTGTGCATGAAATCAAAATTTCACCCGAAGGATGACAGTCCTATAGCATGTAGCTGAAAACTAAAAGTTATATAAGAAGGAATGTTTTAATATTTGACTTACTATAGAGAATGTGAATTTGTTTCCTAAACTTGTGTTTTTTGGGGACTAAATATGCATATCAATATGTCATTATGAGGCTTGTGAGTGAAAATATTTGATAACAATTGCAAGGGTTTGACTAGATTTGGTTGATTCATATAGGTGAGCAGTGTTTGGAGTTTTGACATGATGCTTGATAATGATTTAGAACTTTGACTTGATGTTGATATATGTTTTGGACTATAGATATCACTGTGATAGCAAATTTGGGTTTTGACTTGATGACTAATAATTTTATTTGACGACTGATGATTTTCCTTAATAACAATGTTATATGGGGATAGTGATTTTCAGCGACTTACATTGGTATTCGATAGATATTTTTTGTTGACATCATTAGATTTGAAACATCAATTGAAGTATACACAATTGTGATTTAGTATGCAACAATCCACCATGAATAGATGAAACTTGTATGAATGAAATGTATATGACTTGTCCTTGATTTATCCATTCATATTTAGTATCATAAATGGTTCATGCTATGATCATGGGTATGGTTTGATAAATGTTGATTGATAGTGTTGTAACTTGACATTTGGATATGAGCTCTACCAATTACCTGGTCCAAAGAATTTTTTAAAGTGATATTGATGAGTTTGATATTAGTTTTGATTTGACATCTGAACTTTGATAACTTAACTTAGTTTATTGGGTTGCACAATATATGTGTAAGGCTAAACATATTGCTTTGGTCAAGTGTTATGTTTATAGAAAGCATTGTATGAAGCAAGCTCCCCAATCATGATCTGAAATAGAGTATATTAGTAATGTTGTGCTAATTCCCCATTCATAATAAAACCCAAGATGTTTATCATTTTCTTATCAAGTGCTTAAGGATTCACCATTTTTTCTTAATTAACTCATTCCCATGAGTGTTTCTTATGTAAATTTTATAAACAATTTAACATAAAACATATGTTGAACAACAACAAAATAACAAAAAAGAACATCAAAATATGACACACAACACAAAGATTTGATGAGTTCACCTCTCCTGGTATACGACTCCTTGGTCTGGCTTCCAATGCTTGGGCCTCATGCTCAAAATTTATAGCAAAAGTGTGTTTACAATACTCAAATGCCTCTAAAACCTATCTCAATGAGTTCAGAATAGCCAAAACTACTAGAATTGACTCTTTTTGCACCTAATTTGGATAAGAACTGAAGAATTTATGACCTCTCCCAGTTCTCCCACAATTTGCTCAACAAAATCCCCTTTTCCGACCACTAACCATCAAATTCGGCCTAAAATCTGCCAAATTTGCCACATTTCAGCCACCAGAGCCATGCTTCTCGACGGGTTTGGAAATCGCAATCAAAAAGTACCAAAACCCATATAATGTGACATCGGTGGACCTGGCGGGGATATAAACTACAACATATATAAATATCGCGTCTAGATAGTTTATCGAAAATCGCAATTGGCAATTAATGCCATAAATGTATTGCAAAGACCAACCATTTTCTACAATTGTGATATGTGATAAATCACATCACAACCTGTCTTTGCCGGGGCTGATTCTGTAACACTCATCTACCTCCGATTTGCGATATGCAATATCGCATTAGAAAATCACTGTTGTTGGGAGGTGATTATTAACCTGCGTCATCTGTTTTTCCCTGATATGCAATATGCGGGACCTAGTGGCAACCTGCCACTTGGCACTTCCCCATTCGTTGGGACTTTTTCCATGTCATCTCCTCTTGCCACTTGTCCAAGTCAAACCTGAACTTTGACATGCTCTAACTTTTGCATACGAGCTCGGATTTGAGTGTTGTTCACACCATTGGATTTAGAATGATGATCTTTTCAATCTGAAGCTAAGCTTAACAAAATTCTAACACTTTGATTTTTTAGCATAATTTTGAGCACTTGATCACTCCTCCCCACTGGAATCCTTTTAGACCTCAAAAGATTATATTCAGTTATTGAAAATATGAGGGTATTGTTCCCTCATCTTCCCCTCTTCAATCCATTTGGCCTTTTATGGATTTGTACCTTTGAGACCCACTCGAAGATAATTAACATTTCCCCTCTTTGATGACCTTATTCTTCTGCTAAGTATGGTGTCTTACTGAAGCTCATCAAGAAATTTTGGAGAAAAATCTTCAATTGATGGAATGTGTACACTTTATTCTTTATCTTCAATCAAAGGAGGCTCATACAATCTCAAATTTTCAACATTAACAATGAAATAAATTTGCATATATGAAGGCAAATCAAGCTTGAAAGCATTATTACCAATCTTTTCCAAAATTTTAAATGGACCATAACAGATTGGTTTCAGCTTTTTACCTTCACCTTAAAGCCTTTCTTTGCTAATTTAAAGCCAAACTTCATCACCTACTTGAAATTCATGGTCCACTTGTTGCTTATCATGCCTTGCCTTATACTTGCCTTGACTCTTTTGTAGTTGTTCTTGAACTATTTGGTGAATCAACTAAATTTGCTTAATGAATTTCTTTGCTTTGTCTATGTCGCTATGTCCATCTACAACTACATATTTCTCAAAGATGAAATCCAAAGGATATTTAGGCAAATAACCAAGACATGCCTCAAAAGGCGAAGTTAGAGTAGAAGACTGTTTTGATAGTTGTAAGCATGCTGAATATAATGAAACTGTTCATCCCACAACTTAGGATGTTTGCTGCAATATCCTCTTAACAAATGAATAATTTTCCTATTAACCACTTCAATTTGACCATCTATTTGTAGATGGAAGGCTATACTTTTCTTCAACTTTGTGTCCATCAAGTTCCATAAATTTGATCAAAAATTCCCAACAAATTGGGAATCACGATCACTTACAATAGAAGTAGGTAATCCCAAATGAACCCATACATTTTGAAAGAAAATTTGAGTTGTTTGTTCAGCTGTAATTTGTTTTTTATAAGGCATTAATATGCACATCTTGTTGAACCTATCCACAACTACATACAAATAATCATGATCTTTTCTTGATAAGGGAAGACATCCTACAAAATCCATAGAAACACTCTCCCATGGACGTGAAGGCACTAGAAGTGGTGTGTACAATCCTAGTTTCCTATTACTAGGTTTACTGATCGCAAATAATGAACAACCTCCGATAAAACATGACACACTTTCAAGCATACAAGGTCATTAAAAATACCTTTGAAGATTTGCCACTGTTTTACTTACACCAAAATGTCCAACAATAAGAGAAGTGTGCACTTCCCTTGTGACAATTACTCTTTCTCCATGTGGAACACAAAGTTTTCCAAAATGATACAATACATTATCATCTACATGGTAGTCTAATTCCTCAACTTGGTGGCCTTGACTCAATTTTAAATATACCTCTTGAAATTCAACGTCATGTGTGTATTTTGCTTCATAACTTTCGGGAGAAACATAATGATTCTTGAGTAAAATGGCTACATTAACAAAATTCTAGAAAGCATATCAAAAACTTTGTTATAAATACCTTTCTTGTACCTGATTACCAAGTGGAACTGTTGTAAGAATGCCATCCAATGAAAGTGCCCTGCATTTTTGTTTGAGATTGCAGATATTGCAAAGGTTGATAATAAGTGTGAATAATGGTTTCTTTTCCCATTAAATACTGCTTCTATTTCTTCATACTTTTCACCAATGCATAAATATCTTTATCATATGAAGGATAGTTAATAACAACACCATTAAAAATATCAGAATGAAATGAAATGGGCTTACCATGCTGTAAAAGAATTGCACCCATGATGTAGTCACTTGCATTTGTTTGTATTTCAAATGGTTGTTTAAAATCCGGCAATACTAAAACTGGGGCTGAACTAATCTTTTTTTTTAAAGCATCAAATTATTTTTGTTGTTTTCCTCCCCACTAGAAGACAACCTGATTCACACTAGTCAAAGAATGTAGTGGAGTTGCTATGGAAGAGAATTTGGCAATGAACTTCCTCTAGTATTTCATTGCTTCCAAAAAACTCCTTACTTCTGTGACTGATTTGGGTATTAGCCAATTCACAATGACCAAAACTTTAGAGGGGTCAATCTTCAGCTCACCTCCTCCAACTATGTGGCCCAAATACACTAAGGAAGTTTTCCTGAATTCACATTTAGACATCTTCAGAAACAACTGTTCTTTTTTTAAGACATCCAACACTTTCCTCACATGCTTGACATTATCTTCACATGATTTGTTGAATATCAAAATATCATCTAAATAGAAAATTACAAAGTCATCAAGAAAGTATCTTAAAACATCATTCATAACTCTCATGAATGTAGGTTGAGCGTTGCAAAGATTGAAAGGCATAACCAGCCACTCAAACAATCCATATTTGATTTTAAAAGAAATCTTCCAAATATTCTCCTTAACTATTCTAACTTGATGATATCCACTTCTCAAGTCTAATTTAGTGAAATATTTTGCATTCTTCAACCAATATAGCAAATCATCTATTCTGGACAGTGGGTATCGATTCTTTATAGTAATTTTATTCAAATCTTGATAATCTACACACATGCACTAGGTTCCATCTTTCTTGGGTACCAAAACAATTGGTGAACCACATGACAAAGTAGAGGGATGAATTACACTTGTATCTAACAATTCCTGCACTTGTTTCTTAATTTCTAAACATTCCATAATTGACATTTGATACATACAAATATTTGGAAGTGGACAATCTTGATGTAGCTGAATTTCATGTTGAATTCCCATTTTTGGTGGAAATCCCTTTGGTTCTTGAAACACATATCCATATTGATTGACCACATCAACCAATTCGACTTTCAGCTTCACGTCACATCCTACAAAGGATTCACGCTCTATGTCATTCTTTTGCTTGATCATAAAGAGCACAAGATTCTTACAAGAATTGACTAGTTGCTTCATTTGTCCTACACTTGCTAAAGACAAATTAAGATTTCTAGGATGAGCTCTCACAATATACTCCACTCCATATTTGAACAAATGATATTTTTTTCTCAAATCTATGGAAAATGGGTTTCCAATCATACAGATATGGGCTTCCCAACACAATACCAGAAATATCCAGCGACACTACATCTAATTCAACTTCATCAACGAAATTGGTAGTAATAGCAAACCTGAAAATGCATTTCCTTGTGACCTGAAAATTTGCATCTTTGGTTATCCAACCCAGCGGATACGGTTTATGATGAGGCACGGTTTCTAAATTCAACTTCTTGACCAAGTCTGTAGAAATTAAATTTTCCTAGGATCCATTGTCAAACAACGTGTCAATCTTGGTGTGTTTGGTAATAACTCTGATATGGAACAATTCAATTTTGTTTTCTTCATTTGAAGCATTGTTGGACTTATTTGTTGTGTTGTTGCTTTCCATGGCTTCCTCTTTGCTTGGTTTTTCCGTGGATTTTCCTTGAGTGATTGTGGCTTCAATCTTTGTTTCATCACCTGCGTTAGACAAGTCTTGTTGCACAACATTGTTTGTCTTCTGTTTCCCTTTATTGTTAAATTTCTTTTGTCTTAATTTAGGATGAAGCTTCCAACAATGTGCTTCATCATGGCCCTCTTTCGAATAATTCTTGCACATGGGTTTCTCCCCTTCTTTCTTAACAGAAGCATTTTTCTTCTGCTTTCCTTTAGATTTCTTTCTTTGTCATGACTCTGGAATGGCTTATTCTTACCTTATTCTTGTGCATTTTTCCCTCTTACTTCGAGGTGTGTAGCTTAAACACAAACCTCATCAAGGTTCATGGCATTAAACATAAGAATGGTGTGTTGAAGATAGCTATGAAAACCTCCTATATATTTCAGCAAAGTATCTTATGATTGCAAGTCTACTCCTACCATAATAGATCTTCTCCTAAACTTCTGAGTATAATCTTGCACATTTTGACCTTTCAACTGTCTAAAATGTTTCCAATTCATGATAGGTTTTTTCATATGAGCTAAAGGGTAAAATTTTCTTTCTATACCAATAATGAAATCATATCAAGTAATAGAGATCTTACCATGCTTTTTGATCTCTTATTGAGTCCTTGCTTCCTGATGAGTCTCATAAATGGGTAATTATATGGGCTCATTTTACCTCCTAACTTTGTGAAATAAACCATTCTCTTAGCTTATTGTATGATTTTATGATTATATTTATGCTTATAGAGTGAGTTGAGTTAGTTATAATGCCATGTGGTCTAACATGTATTTAATGCAGATTATTGATGGATTTCAAGGTCAAAGTCAAGGATCCAGTGGTCAAATGGTAGCAATAACTTGAAGTGGAAAAGGGAGAGTACTTATAGGAGGGAATCCCCCTCATTTATTACTCCTGACTTCAAATTCCCCTTCATTCAGCTCTGAGTACAAGCAACTGAATCATGCAGTAGAAGGCAACCGAGCAAGTGGAGGATGACTGATAGTTATCTCGAGTTTTGGAATCCAAACCTCCCTAATTTTAAGGAAGCTGTTGGTATATTTGGATGTATAAGTAGAGAGGCCTATGGCCTCACTAGGGTCAGATTTTTTCTTATGTAAACTCTGCTCAAAATTTGAGCTTATTATTTTGTGATAGTTTTATGTAACCTTGCTATTGTTTTGATAATGAAGTTGTAATCCTTTTTGAGCTAGCACTGAGTTACCTTAGAGGGTTGAATCTCTTGGGTTAGGGTTCAATCCAAGCATCCAAGCTCCTCTTTACTTGTATTTGTATGCTTTGCTACACTTGTAGATCCGTTTGATGTTAGATGTATTTCTTTTATGGTTAAAAATAGGTTGCTTTTGATGATTTAGTAGTTTGCTTCCATTTGTGCTTTCTATAGTAGGTTAAGCAGTGATTAAGAGAACATTCAAAAGGCTAGCAACAGTCACTTGGCCTCTCTTCCTCCCTCTGGGGCCATGATTTGAGGCAAACACCCTCTTGCTGCCCCAAAAACACATATTTTCCTCATTCATAGGACTCTTAGTGTTTGTAGCTTTTTAGTAGGTTAATAGTCTAGTTTTGCTTTGCTCTAGATATTCCTTATCATGTTCACTTCCTGATTTGTAGTAGTCCTCTTTCATGCTTTCCTTTCTTGCAACATTTCTCAGCATTTCCTTTCATATATCATAGTTTAGACCATTTTTATGCAAAACTCTGTTTTTCCTAAAATGCATTCATTTCAATAGTTGTTTGATTTTCTTGGTTTCTATGCAGAAGATCTCTTCCAAAAGTAGGCCAGCTTATCAACAATCATATCCTCCATGTGATCCATACCCTATAGGTCTCCCAAACCTCACCTCAATTCTGCCCTAGTTTCCTGCATTTTTCATAGAACTTCTTCCTCTCTCCTTGAGAAAACCCAATCATCTTTCTCTTTCCTGGTAGTTCACGTAGACCTTAGCACCCTAACACCTCACCTCAACCTTCATCCACCTTTTCCACCCACTCTCACACCCTCAAAATAGCGGAAATTTATCTCGGCCTCCTCCTGTAGGCCTCATGTAGTTTCCCTATTTTCCTCTGGTAGTTTCCCTGTGTCCTCCTGTAGTTTTTCTTGTAGGCTTTATTTTGAAGGTCGAGTGTGAGAAAAGCCTCTAGAAGGCCACCTAAGACCTCCTAGGACCCATCCACATCATCTTCCATCCTCCCAAGCTCCAAAACCACCCTCCAACACCACCTATTCGCTGCCACACTCACACACAATAAATTAGATGCATGTCAAATTCACATAAAAATACATAAAAATCCAAAAATATGTCTTTTTCTTGTTTACTTCCAAAAATAGCATGGTTAGATGTTGCTTAATTTATTTATTAGGTAATGGAATTTCTTTCATGGTTTTCGTAGTGTTTTTGGTAAAAGTAGAATTAGCCTGTTAATTAGGGTTTACTAGGTCTTGCTTTACATTTCAGTCTTTCTCCATTTTTGCAATTAGAATAGCTTCTATAGAATAATCTTTCTTTTATTTCATCACATATAAAGCTTCTTCTGAAATCTGTAGAAGTTGGCTTGAGCTCCTAGTGATCTTGTGCCGGCTGACCAAGTGATAACTTCCAGTGAGAACTAGTACTTGTGCATATAGCACTGATGCTTCCAAGTTTGTTACGAATTACTGGGTTGATAAAAGTAAAGTTGGCAACCTAGGAGTTGCAGCATTATTGTGGCAATACTGGTGCTCACCACTTTTTGGTGCCATTGCCGGGGAAGCATCAGAGTATTCTATGATTACTGCTTTCTTCTATTTTTTCTTGCAACATTCTTCTAATAGATATTTCGGCAAAAGTAGACTAGTCATTTCTTTTCTTTCAATTTCTGCACTTCCTTACTTTCTTTTTCAATTATGAAAATTTCGTTTCAGCAAAAGTAGACTAGTCAGTTCTTTCCTTTTAGTTCCGCACTTCCTTGCTTCCCTTGCAATTATGCAAATCTCCATTTGGCAAGTTCATTTCAGCTAGTTGCAATTTGTTTTATCAATTTTAGCTTCTCCAGGTATTATCGGTGTGGGGAAAAAGAAACAAAAGCCAACCAGAAAGATTTCATTTCATGCCTCATAGGAATAGAGATAACTCAGGAAAAATTTTGCCCAACACCCCCACTACCTCAGACAGCTAACCTTCTCTCTTCTTCGGTGGCTACACTCAAGAAGAACCCTTAGGTGAATAGCCAGAAATATTTGAATAACCTATAGGTGAAGAAGAAGAAGAAAACATTCCTCCTAAGCCAATGGATAAATACAAAAATGCTAGGGAAATGGAGAGAGAATAGAGGGTACCTTTCCCATTTGGGAGACCAATAGGGACACCAAAATGAAGAATATAAGTCCTTCAGCCCTACCCCACTGCCATGGTCTGACTACAGAAGATCCCGACACCTTCTTGTTCGAGTTTGTTGTCATTTGTTGAACTTATGACTATGAAAAAGATGAGCAGAAGTTGAAACTATTCCCTTCTAGTCTCAAGGATGCAGCATTACGCTAGTTCATGGGATTACTTGGAAATAGCATCACAACTTGGGCTCAGATGCAGCAGGCCTTTAACAACAAGGGTCGAGACTATTGTAGGACAAAAGACACTAAAGAAGAAATCTTCCGAATGACCATGGGAAGTGATGAGTCCCTAGAAGACTATGAAGAGGGGTTCCAAATTAATTACAAAAGGGTCAGGTGTTCACTTGACCCTGAGTCTCTGAAGTTGATCCTGCTCAAGGGAATTCAGGAAGACCTCCTAGACACCCTCCATCTACTAGCTAGGGGAGACATCTACCAACTATCCTATGAGGCATAAAGACTATTTTTAGAAATCATTCTAGAGTAGCCAGAAAGAAAGGTAGGGGGAGTCAACCCATAGCGAGTACCCCTTCTTCCAATTCATCCATTAAAGGTGAAATTGGAACCATACTGGAAGACTTCAAGAGTGAGATGCTACAGACTCTTTCCATGCAAATGGATACCTTACATATGAAAAGAAAAAAAGAGGAAGCAGAGAGGGTTTTGGCCATTTTTTTCCCTAGATGCACCAAGAGGCATCCTAGGAATGAATGCCCATTGAACTCTATAGAGGTTTGTTCAATCTTTGAAGAAAATCATTCTACAGATAAGTGCCCTTCCTTACCTAGACTTAAAGTTGTATACCAAGGGGCTGAAGGAGTCACTGAATAGATCTATTACCTAAACCAAAGGAGGTCGCATGGACCTAGATCCTACCAGCAGGGGATGCAAGGGACATCTCAGGCATACTACAACCCCAACCAAGTCACTTCCATACCTTCTTAGGCCCCCCTTGCTCATCCTTCTTGGTCCACACCTCCTCCTTGGTCCTTCACATCTCAATATCATGCCCAACTAGCCACCCATTCATTTCAGTCCTATGCTCAGCTGCAACCTCAGTGGAATGCACCTCATCAGGGGTGGAGGCCCCAATACAACTCTCTTCTCACTCCTCTTCCTCCACCACCTCTAGCCAAATCGAAACCTAAACAATAGACAGGCTCACCAAGTGTATAGTGGGGAACCATCATACCCAACTTATGTTGTGGAGATTCAAGAAATTGACTTGCGATCTAGGAAAGTTCTCCCAGATAGTCAACCTCCACCCAGGGAGGTTGAGGAAGATAAAGAGGAAAGTGAACCTAAAGCAAACCCACCCTTTCCTGAGAGACTATCCATGACAACCCAGCTTACCCCAGAAGAGACTGAACTCATGGGAGAACTGAAACATTTATGTGTGAAGATACCACTTCTCCAAGCCATAAAAGATGTGCCTATCTACAATAGGTTGATCAAAGAGAAGTGCTTTAGGAATCCAGGAAGGCACAAGAGGGATGCCCCAACCATCAGTGTCATAGGACAATTGTTCAACTTAATGTTGGGGCAGATAATCTGTCCAAAATATCTGGACCCTGGAAGCCCAGTAGTTGATGTCCACATCAATGGCACAATGGTCCCACATACCTTGATTGATCTAGGAGCTGCCATAATGTGATGACAAAGGACACAATGCTAAAACTTAAACTCCAGGGCTCCTTGAGGAAGACCACGATAGTGCTGTAGCTAGCAGACCGCTCCATTGTGACCCCTGAGGGGATTGTGGAGGATGTGATGGTCTCCATTGATTCTTGGGAGTACCCTGTTGACTTCTTGGTTCTCACTTGCTAGAACATGATCTACCTCTCTGGTTAGAGGAGGAGGATGAGGATGAAGTTTATTTTGCACCGCTTTATGCATTATAAATCACCATGGGAGGAAAACCGCAGGATGAGGATGATATGATTGAAAATTTGATTCAAAATCCACCTCCTAGTGTATCACCATTAGAAGACATAGTAAGAGAAAGCCAAAAAAACCCCTCAATTGATCTATGTGTGGTCAACCCTACTTCTCTCTGTTTCAAAAATATAGAGTTCGACCCAGAAAGAACATTGAAAATCAATCCATCCCTATCTACTTCCCAGGAGAAGGAGCTATGCAACCTACTGAGAAAACATCTAGATGCCTTCGCCTGGAGTTATAAGGAGATGAAGGGAGTGCACCCTTCTGTATGCACGCATCATATATACATCAAGGAAGATTGCAAACCATTTAGGCAGCCTCAAAGGAGGATGAACCCAACACTTAAAGATATTGTTAAGGAAGAACTGCATAAATTGCTTGATGTAGGATTCATCTATCCCATTTCTGACAGTGAATGGATCTCTCCTTTAGTGCTAGTCCCAAATAAAAATGGTAAGTGGAGAATCTATGTCGACTATCAAGAGTTGAAAAAAGCCACTAAAAAGGACCATTTTCCTTTATCTTTGATAGATCAAGTGTTAGATGGTTTGGCAGGGAAAAGTTTTTCTCTTTCCTAGATGGGTTTAGCAGGTACAATCAGACTCAAATCAGCTAGGAAGACCAAGATAAGACCACTTTCAATTGTCCTTGATGTACCTTTGCATATTGAGTCCTTCCTTTTGGTTTGTGTAATGATCCAACCACTTTCCAAAGAGAGGTATTGAGTATATTTTTTGAACTGGTTCATGATGCAGTAGAAATATACATGGATGATTTTACTCCTTATGGCTCTGACTTTCAGGAAGATTTATCTAACCTAGGAAAAGTTCTGGATAAGTGTATTGAGATGAACCTATCCACCAATCTAGAAAAATGTGAATTCTTTATGACTGAAGGGACTGTGATAGGTCATGCAATATCTCAACAAGGACTGCAGGTGGACCCCAACAAAATTGACATCATCCAAAGGGTCCCACCTCCTCAAAAGGTGAGAGATGTCAGAAGTTTCCCAGGCTTAGCTGGATATTACAAGAGATTCATTAAAGACTTTAGCAATATAGCCTCTCCTTTGTTTGGCCTCTTAGGCAAAGATGTTGAGTTCATATGGTAGGAAAACTGTCAAGAAGCCCTACATACCTTGAACAGCAAGCTAGTGACTACCCTAATTCATAGAGGCCCAAGCTAGGCCCTACCCTTTCACATTCACATAGACGCCTCGAACAGAGCAATAGGAGCAGCCTTAGGACAAATTGAGGAAAAGTTACCTTATGCCATATAATTTATGAGCAGAAACTTGTCAAAGGTATAGTTAAACTTTATAGTGACCGAGAAGGAACTCTTAGCTGTCGTGCATTCCTTAAACCAATATAGACATTATATTACAGGCTATCAAACCTTTGTGCACACTGATCATGCTGCAGTTAGATATTTAATGAATAAACTAGATGTAAATGCTTTCATTATTAGATGGTTTCTTTTACTGCAACAGTTTGATTTGACCATTATTGATAAGCCTAGTAAAGAGAATGTTGTTGTTGACCTTTTATCTCGAGTAAATTTTCCTACAGGTGAAGAAGGAATGGTGGATGACCAAATGGTGGATGAACACCTATTTCTATATCAATACCCTCTCCATGGTTTGTTGATATAACAAACTACTTGGTTTCAACACAGTTCCCATCACACCTGTCCTCAAAAGAGAAAAACAAGATAGTAAGGAAAAGTGCCCCTTTCACCTGGATTGGAGGCAATCTCTTCAAACTTGACCCAGATCAGATCTTGAGAAGATGTGCCAGGGAGGAGGAAGTTTTTGACATCCTCTTGACCTATTATGATGGTCCTTGTGGAGGTAATTTTGTAGCAAAAAGAATTGCCTTCAAGATATTGTATGCAGGCTACTACTGGTCCACTCTTCATCAAAATGTGAGGAGATACACAAGCCAATGTGATCAATGTCAGAGGATGGGGAAACCCACTCCAAAGGATGAAATGCCCATGCAACCTCAAGTGACCTTTGATCCATTTGAGAAGTGGGGCATGGACTTTGTGGGGCCTATCAACCCCCATTCAAAGCAGAAGCAATACATCATTGTGTGCACCAACTACCTAACCAAGTGGGAAGAGACAAAAGAAATCAAAGCAACAATAGAGGAGAAAGTAGCTAAGTTTTTGAGAGAAAACATATTCTACAAATTTGGGTATCCGAGAGAGTTGGTC
Organism: Pinus taeda; assembly: GCA_000404065.3. Classification (NCBI taxonomy): domain Eukaryota; kingdom Viridiplantae; phylum Streptophyta; class Pinopsida; order Pinales; family Pinaceae; genus Pinus; species Pinus taeda. Next base: position 304,268 of record APFE031341997.1, on the reverse strand, counting down.
ACAGACCAATGAAGTCAGTTCACTTCTATCCTGATTGAAGAACTGCTCACACATCATAAGATCAAGCACAGGACTTCCACTCCTTACCATCCACAAGCCAATGGGAAAGTGGAGGTCACTAACAGATCATTGGAAGGGATCCTAACCAAGGTAGTGAGCAGCAACAGAAAAGACTAGGTGGACAGATTAGTTGAGGCCACTTGGTCCTACAACACAACATGGAAGACCAGGTGGACCTAGACCTCAGCCATGCACAGAAAGAGAGATTACTTCAGCTCAATGGATTGGATGAATACAGACTACAAGCCCTTCTCCATATAGAGGTAGTTCAGCTTTAGAGAAAGATATGGCATGAAAAAAACATCAAGGAGAAGAAATTCCAAGAGGGAGATTGGGCACTACTCTATGATTCAAGATACAAAGATTTCAAAGGAAAGCTGAGGAAAAGATGGTTGGGAACCTACACTGTGGAGAAATGCAATGACAATGATTCAGTTCTAATTAGAACCATTAATGGTGAAGCCATACCCGTGCTTTTCAATGGACATCGGCTGAAAGTATACAAGAAACCCCTCTCCAAGCGAGAGTTTATTAAATATTTGAATAAAACAATGATGGTAGTGGAGCATGTCTTAGCTTCCACTTCACCCACTCACTAAAGAAAGAAAGAAAGAAAGAAAAAAATAAGGGCTCAAGTGAAAACCTCCATGAGGCACTTGAGTCCCATCATTGTGTTGAAAACCTCTTTTGAGGTGGCCCAGTGATGTCAAAAAAAAGAGGGAGAAAAAAGAATAAGATCCCTGGGTGAAAACCTCCCTTGGAGGCGCCCAAGGCAAGCAATTAGGGTGAAAACATGTTAGAAAATTATATATTACAGAGCAATGGAACACATAGAATATAGCAGAAATATAAACACAGAAAATGCATAAAACCATAGAGACACAGATATATGTGGTTCACCCAGTTTGGGCTACGTCCACCCCGAACAACCAATACTTCCTTTTTTATTATCCAGCAAAATGAAGAGACATAACCTACAGTAGATCCACTGTAATATTCTCTATTTTCTCTCACAGTCTTGCCTCTCTGTTTCTTGCTTGGAGAATACAAATCTATTACACAGCCTCAATACAATGCCCTCATACAAAGAGAGGGGTTTCCTTCTAGGGAAAAAAGCCCTAAACTAAACATAAGTTCTACCATCAGATCATCCACCTAATGAACAACTCAGATTGACTAGAAATTACCATACTTTCACAAGGAAATTTTACATCTATTTTTAGCTTCGGGGGCGTTGCTCCTGAAACCCCCACTGGGGGACCACTAGCCCCTGGACCCCCCTGCATGGAGGGGTGTACAAAATTCCTAGGGTATACATTCAGCTGAAACAAAGAACTCTAAATAATCATGCTCCAACACAACAAAACCTCTTTGAGGTGCCCTAGTTGTTTTAAAAAAAAAAAGATTTTTTATTGCATTGCAGGTTTGCAGGAGGACTACAGGGAATAGGAGAAGGTGCCAAGGGGAACCTGACATTCATACCAGCACCCATCTCATCTTCTCCACACCTTCCTCCATCATTTTTGGCATCTCTTTCACCCCACTATACCTTTTTCTTCCAAAACTGTGTTTTCCATAGGAGGCTCTATGTTTTCTACAGGAGGCTCCTATAGGAATTACAAAGAGCCAAAAGTGTCTACAGAAGGCAGTATGAGGGACCAGGAGAGCTTCATGAGGAAATTATAATCCCTCTTACCACCTTCAAGCCTCCATGCCATCATTTCCGAGCCTGCATCACATCCCAAATGCCATTTTTTTCCCTATCCAAGAAAAACATTTCGAATATTGAAAAAAAAAGGGAAAGGCACCAATAACCTTACCTGAAGCTTAACTATTACCCCCCCATCATTCATGACACCTCCGACATTATTCTCAAGCTCCAAGCATAGAAGAAAGCTAAAGTTTCAAGGGGAGAAGCAGCTACAGGAGCTCCTGTAGGAATTCCTGTAGCAGTTGATCCCATAGAAGTCTAGCACGAGAAGCAAAAGAGTGCACACATGAAGGTTAAAAATGCCCATGAAGCTCAGCTCCAACAAGAGAAGAACATATACAAGCACACAACCACACATCAACAAGCAAGACAACATGCAAAAAGGGAGATGAAGGCATGCAGCAGAGAAAGCCACATCACCTCACAACAAATACACTCGAATCACAGGTAAGTAACTAAGTAACTCCTCTATTTGCATTTGTGTAATTAGGAGTCGTATGAAGGCAATGAGATGGTTGATATTGAATGAGGGAAAGGTGGCCAGTTAACATGGCCACCTTCATTTAGTTGACTCCACTCATCCGAGATGTCACCCACACATGCGCACAGTCAACTCAAACACAAGATGCCAAGGACAGGTAGTGGGAGGAAGTGTGAACTCCGATGCAATAATGAGGGATGATTACAAGGAGGGGCCATGATGACCAAGCAGGTGGGGACCAATGGTCCAAATATGGCCAACATACACCTTGCCAACTCAGCACTCATAACCGAAAATATCCATAAAGGGTAATGAGCGCTCCTCCCTGCGTATTATCACCACCTTTTCTTCTTTTCCTCCTCGTAACTCAGCTATAGCAGCCTTATTGTGCCCCCATAACTTCGTAACCAACATCCTCCATTGATTTCCTCCCTATATTTTCTCTTGTTGTTTTCTACGGGAGCACCTAGAGGAAAACTACAGGAGCACCTACATGAAATCTACAAGAGGGACAGCGGGCTTCTACAGGAGGGGCAGTGAGCCATTTTGAAGGGAAAAAACATGGTTTTTGACACGAAATTCAGTCTGAAGAGGTAAGGTTCGTGCATTCTCCCTATTGAATATCAATTTATGAAAGAATTGGTCTAAATTTAAGGGTGAAATAAGTCTTTAGGAGGGCAGAAAATACATAAAAGTTTTCTGTTTATTTAAAAACAAAACACAGTCTCCTCTGTTTTTTATTTTCCTCGAAACTCTTTGTCTCCACCTCCATATTTGGGTTTTAAAAAGTACAAGTAGTATGACAAGAGGGTTTATGATAAAGGAGCCCACTAACTCCACTAGGCTCCATGCACATCCTCAAGTAGTGGGCATATTTACAAGGGCAAACTGGATGAATTTCTTTGAGAAATTTAGAGGGTTTGATAAGGAGATTGCGCAAGAATTTTCTCTCTCTCTGGTCCCTCACACAAGAACACATGCCATTGTAACCATTAGAGGCCTCTCCATCGAAATAACCCTAGAATTCATCAGTAGGGTCACTACTCTTCCTCTTGGGCTGCCTTGGAGTCAAGATGAAAAGAAAATTGGCCAGGCTGCCAAGAAGAAATGTTTCCAAGATAATGAAACCCCTGTTGAAGATAAAAATGGAATCAGAAGGGCCAGCATACCATATCCCTGGGATGAGGTTAACTACCAAATAATCAGATACATTTCTTGTGAGGGGGAGGCACAACATTGTCTATAGTTATCACTTCATAATCCTCCATGAATTGAGGTATGGCATGGATACTCTAGCACCTCAAAAGCTTAGTATCCCTTACTTTCTCCTTCAGTCCCTCATTGACTCCAACACCAAGGTGCAATCAGGAAATTTAGGGCAGTTAGCTCACCATGGCTTAATCAAAATCCTAGTAGAGGAAGCCCTCCATACCTCTACACTCCCTATAGCATGGGAAGTTTTCTGAAATATGACAGCTGAGGATGACATAAAAGCATTAACCTATGATGTCATTCCTACTAGCAGTGAGGAGGAAGAACAAAAAGGAGGAGAACATGGAGCCAGTGGTGACATGGCAGAGCAAGAAAGAAAGAAGGAAAAGAAACAAAGGAGGGAAAAGTGGGAGAGACAGAAAAAATATAGAAGAAGGAGGAAAAGAGGCAGAGAAGGCAGAGAAAGAGGAAGAGTCCGCTAAGACTTTGGAAAGAGAAGCAATAGCTACCCTCACTACCCTCAGTACGCCAATCAAACCAAAGCAGAAGAGAAAAAGACAAACCTCCATGTATTTCAGGGTAAGGAAGAGCACAAGAATTAAAATAGGCAAACCTTAGCCCTATTCAAAAGTTCCCATTACCATTGAAGATTCACCATCTGCCAAGGTGAAAGAATCCCCCTCCAAGACACCTATAACATATGAAAGAGAGAATCCCAGATCTTCTACATGGAAGGGAAAGGTAGTACTACAAAATCCAAAACCAGATCCATAGGAGGCCCAGACAGTCCTACAAGAGACACTGTCCAAACTACAGGAGACCCAAAAGCTTGAGAAAGAGATAGAAGGACATCCACAGGTGAAGGAGGAAGTACAAGAGCTACAAGAACCTGACCCCCAGCCTAGTCTTGCCTCCTATTACAATTTACTTGACAGAGGCAGAATCATCCCACAAAAATTTTCAATTCCACTGTTTTTCGAATTGGAGAAGGAAAGAGTGAGAACACATAAGTGGATGTAAATAGCCAAATCCAAAGGAGTTGAGGATTTTGGCCATATGGAAAACAAACTCAGGGAAATGGGCAGAGAATTGAGTTCTCTCAGAGACAGAGAAGCCATCACAAAAAGCCACCTTAAGAATGAAAATGAAATCCTGAGGAGGTAGCTACAAGAGAAAGAGACTTGACCGACATACATGGCCAACTTATCCATGGAAGCATTACAATGTAGAACACTAGCCAAATCCTATGGCCTATATCTGAAGGATCAATGGCTTCAATTCCAAATAAAGACTTTGGCACAAAGAGGCACAATGCCTTTCCAATACTACAAGCAGTTCATGGAGTTGTGTGACCAAAGCACCTTAGAGGATAAGGCAAAGATGGCAGAGTTCTACCTACACAACATGGCCCTCATGGACATGAATGTGTGGGACCCCAATGCCAAGCTAGGGGACCTGCAACTAATGGCCATGGCCTCATGTATGAACCATGAAGAATTAAGGGCAGCAGAAATAAAAAGATTGATGATAAAAGAGTAGAATGAACTATTAATGAAAAGAATTGAGTCATCAGATCCTATGGCACTCATCAACACACACAACCTGCTTGCCAATGACACTCAGATTGCCCCTAGATATCTAGTCAATCAGGCACAAGCCATTGCACACTTTGAAGATATGCAAAGGCTACTTGGGGATGACTATGTGCATGCATGCATGAGAAGATGCAACACCTTACCTCACAGCTTGAATATCAGGGAATATCATTCCCCCATGAGGCTGAAGGAGGCATTGAGAAGAGTGCCAATGTACAAGTGCTCCATGCAAAGGCTGAAGGTCAACTAGACTGGCCTCAAACTGAACCCTCCACTCCTATTAGGCATGCTGGAAGGTAGAAGAGAAGAAGAAGAGGAGGAATAGTGGAAGGACATAGACATGAAGATAGGATTTTATGGAGAACATGAGCAGACCACAATAGAGGCCTGGGATGCTAGGGAGGCCACCAGGGCCATAAAAGATGAGGAGATTGACTAGGTTGCTTAGAGGATGAGTAACACCTTCAGTAGGGGGGTGATTATGAGCCTCATAAATGGGTAATTATATGGGCTCATTTTACCTCCTACCTTAGTCAAATCAACCATTCTCTTAGCTTATTGTATTATTTTCAAATTATATTTATGCTTATAGAGTGAGTTGAGTTAGTTATTATGCCATGTGGTCTAACATGTATTTAATGCAGATTATTGATGGATTTCGAGGTCAAAGTCAAGGATCCAGTGGTCAAATGGAAACAATAACTCAAAGTGGACAAGCGATACGACTTATAGGAGGGAATCCCCCTCATTTATTACTCCTCACTTCGAATTCCCCTTCATTTAGCTCGGAGTACAAGTAGCCAAATCATGCACTAGAAGGCAGCTGAGCAAGTGGAGGATGACTGATAGTTATCTCGAGTTTTGGGAGCCAAGCCTCCTTGATTTTAAGGAAGCTATTGGTAGCTTCATATGTATAAGTAGAGAGGCCTAGGGCCTCACTAGGGTCAGATTTTTGCTTATGTAAACTCTGCTCAAATTTCAAGCTTATTATTTTGTGACAGTTTTATGTAACCTTGCTATTGTTTTGATAATGAAGTTGGAATCCTTTTTGAGCAATCATTGAGTTACCTTAGAGGGCTAAAGCTCTTGGTTTAGGGCCCAATCCAAGTAGGCAAGCTCCTCTTTACTTGTATTTGTATTATTTGCTTTACTTGTAGATCAATTTGATGTTAGATGTATTTCTTTTATGGTTAAGAATAGGTTGCTTTTGATGATTTAGTAGTTTTCTTCCATTTGTGCTTTCTATAGCAGGTTATGTAGTGATTAAGAGAATATCAAAAAGGCTAGCAACAGTGCCTTGGCCTCTCTTCCTCCCTCTGGGACCATGATTTGAGGCAAAGACCCTCTTTCTGCCCCGAAAACACAGATTGTCCTCATTCATAGGACTTCTAGTGTTTGCAGCTTTTTAGTAGGTTAATAGTCTAGTTTTACTTTGCTCCAGATCTTCCTTATCATGTTCACTTCCTGATTTGTAGTAGTCCTCTTTCATTCTTTCCTTTCTTGCAGCATTTCTCAGCATTTCCTTTCATATATCATAGTTTAGACCATTTTTATGCAAAACTCTGTTTTTCCTAGAATGCATTCATTTCAATAGTTGCTTGATTTTTTTGGTTTCTATGCAGAAGATATTTTTCAAAAGTAGGCAAGCTTATCAGCAATAATATCCTCCATCTTATCCATGCCCTATAGGTCTCCCAAACCTCACCTCAATTCTGCCCTAGTTTCTTGCATATTTCATAGAACTTCTTCCTCTCTCCTTGAGCAAACCCAATCATCTTTCTCTCTCCTGGTAGTTCACAGTAGACCTTAGGTTCCCTAACACCTCACCCCAACCTTCATCCACCTTTTCCACCCATTCTCACACCCTCAAAATAGCATAAATTGCTCTCTACCTCCTCCTGTAGGCCTCCTGTAGTTTCCCTGTTTTCCTCCTGTAGTTTCCCTGTGTCCTCCTATAGTCTTTCCTGTAGGATTTCTTTTGAAGGCTGAGTGTGGGAAAATCCTCCAGAAGGCCACCTAAGACCTCCTAGGACCCATCCACACCATATTCCATCCTCAAAAGCTCCAAAACCATCCTCCAACACCACCTGTTCACTGCCACACTCACACACAATAAATTAGATGCATGTCAAATTCACATAAAAATATATCAAAATCCAAAAATATGTCTTTTTCTTCTTTATTTCTAGAAATAGCATGGTTAGATGTTGTTTACTTTCTTGAGTAGGTAGTGGCATTTCTTTCATGGTTTTTGTAGTGTTTTTGGCAAAAGTAGAATTAGTTTGTTAATTAGGGTTTACTAGGTCTTGCTTTACATTCCAGTGTTTCTCCTTTTTTGCAATTAGAATAGCTTCTGTAGAATAATATTTCTTTTCTTTCATCACATATAAAGCTTCTTCTAAAATCTATAGAAGTTGGGTTGAGATCCTAGTGATCTTGCACTAGCTGACCAAGTGACAACCTACAGTGAGAACTAGTACGGTTGCATATAACACCGATGCTTCTAAGTTTGTTACGAATTACTGGGTTGATAAAAGTAAAGTTGGCAGCCCAGGAGTTGCAGCATTCTTGTTGTAGTACTGGCGCTCACCACTTCCCACTAGATGAGTGTTTCACCCTCCATTCTCAATGAAGGAAACTCAATTTTGATATCATCCTCTTGAAGGCTCTAAATTCTACAATACACCTCCAACTGAAGAATCCAATTATCAAGCTTCTCTGCATTCACTTCATCATTATACATGGGCAACTCGAATTTAACATTAGGTTTTAGAAAAGGTGATTTACCAATTCCTTTTGAAGAATGATGATGAGTATGATTAAAGGTTGTATTAGTGGAAGAGTGTGAAGATTCTTGTGAAGAAGAAGATGAAGAATATGGTGGAGAGGGTGGAGGTTTGTCTCCATTCCCATTACCTCCTTCTCCATTACTTCCTCCTAAAGAGCCTTCTCCTTTGGGAGGTTTGGAACTTTCTCCTTGAAATCTGTTATTCCTCTCTTCATACAAGACCTTCACCATCTCTATCATATCAAAGAAAGCATTTTTGAAGGTCTTCTCATCTTTTTTCATGTTTGTAGGTTCTCCTTCTTAATACATGATCTATGGAGTCTCAACTACAACTTGAGGCTGAAATGGTGTTGGAGATTTTGGCAACCTTTCTCTTCTTCCCCTTGACCCAACTTCAAGGCTTCCAACCAGCTTTCCTTCACCTATTTTGAGTTTTAAGCTTGTTAGCATGATATAAACTTGCAAACAACTAAATACTTCTTTCACAAAGAAAATTTAGTAAGAAAAAACCAATGCTCTGATACCAACTTGATCTGAAATAGAGCAGATTAGCAATGTTGTGCTAATTCCCCATTCAAAATAAAACCCAAGATGCTTATAATTTGCTTATCAAGTGCTTAAGGATTCACCATTTTTTCTTAATTAATTGATTCCCATTAGAGTTTCTTATGTACATGTTATAAACAATTTAACATGAAACATATGTTGAAAAATAGCAAAATAACAACAAAGAACATCAAAATACAACACACAACACAAAGATTTGATGAGGAGTTCACCCCTCCTAGGCTATGTCTCCTTGGTCTAGCTTCTAAGGCTTGGGCCTCTCTATTATGCTCAAAATTAGAACAAAAGTGTGTTTACAATGCTCAAATACCTCTAAAACATGTCTCAATGAGTTCAAAATAGCCACAACTACTATAATTGACTCTTTTGCAGTGAATTTGGGTAAGAACTGAAGAAGTTATGACCTCTCCTAGTTCTCCCACAATTTTCTCAAAAGAAATCCCCTTTTCCAGCCACTAACCATCAAATTCAACCTAAAATCTGCCAAATTTGCCACATTTTAGCAAGCAGGGCCATACTTCCCTGCGGGTTCGGACATCACAATCAATAAGGACCAAAACCCTTATATTACAACATCGACAGACCCGACAAAGATATAAACAACAACATATAAAAATATTGCATTTGGGCAGTCTATCGAAAATCACAATTGACGATTACTACTAGAATTGTATCGCAAACACCAACCATTTTCTGCAATTGCAATATACGATAAATCGCATTGCATCTTATCTTCGTTGGGGCTGATTCTTAACCTACGTCCTCTATTTTTCCCCGATATGCGATATGCGGGACCTAGTTGCAACCTGTCACTTGGTGCTTCCCCATTTGCTAGGACTTTTTCCACGTCATCTCCTCTTTCCACCTGTCCAAGTCAAACCTAAACTTTGACTTGCTCAAAATTTTGCATACGAGCTCGGATTTGAATGACGTTCACACTGTTGGATTCAGAATGACGATCTCTTTGATCTGAAGCTAAGCTTAACATAATCTAACACTTTTATTTCTTAGCATAATTTTGAGCACCTAATCAGATCCTGATGTGTCTGCATTAATAGTTATCTAGTGAAGCTAGAATGATGTGTCGGTCCAAACTTGTACTTCAAAAGTGGTCCAAGGTATGGCTTTGATTTTGGTTTTAGATAATGATGGTTTATTCTTGATAGGAAATGAGCATTTGATGATCAAAGTAAAAGGGAGATGGCCTCTAAAGTTCAAAATGAAGAATCATGGTATGATGTATTACGTCTTGAAGTTGGGAAAATAAAATCTATATAGTGAAGCTATTAAAGAAAGTAGAAATGTAAATCCTTGGACACTCCGATCAAATTTCAAGAAGTTATGAAAATATATTGTTGAACCTATCTTGGCAACTAATAGTTGATTGAAGCATTTATGTTCCATGTGAATACCCATTCATATATTTTGTGTCAATGCATGATTGAGCCACTTCATACACACTGAGTTACCATTGAGATCACTTTGGAATGATCTATTTTTGGCTTAAATACATTCTTCCTGTGATATGTGACTTCATGGATGTACTAATGCTATTTGAGATCTTTGTTGATGAGATAAGCACATTTTTGTGTTGCCTTAGTATGAGATCTTCCATGATTTTGGATGAGAATTATGTAGCTTTAAGCAAGACCGAGATGTTGTGGTCACAACCACCACCCTATTAAAACCTGCTCTGGTAGAAAATTTGAATGGGTCCCCTACAAGCTTGATATTTCATTTCTTTGAATGATAACTCTTCGAATGATCTGGTTTTTATCCCAGGGATTTTAACTCTCTGCTGAGTCAAATCTTCAATTCTTAATGGTTAAGACCCCCATGAATAAGTCTCTACGACATGATTCATTTATAACCCAGTCTAGCCTTTCATTCATATCATTCATCGGGAATTTTTCAGTCCTCATAAACCTTCATGGTGCTCTATGCCCACACATATAACCAACCCCCACTCTTTACTATGAGTGTATGTGGACTCAACCCACAAAACCTTCTATCGTGCCTTTATTTCTATTATAACAATTTTTTAATAGAAATACATTGCAAGCATATGTAACTTACTCTTTCTGCGCTTTTTCGGTCTTTAAACATTTCTCAATGCCTGCCTTTATCGCTATTGCAATCTCTCAAGTTCCTTGGTTACACTACACCTTCCTCTTTTGCATGTGATAAGTGAGGACCTTCTAGAATTTAAATGCAATTAACCATGTACATACCCTTTTGGGTATGTCGTTACATCACTTATCGCAATCAACGGAACCTAAGGCCCATACATAAGGCATTCTGTGATATGGTGGACTTGCCTAGATTATTAAGCGTAGCACATATGATTTCGGGTTTGAAGCCCATTACAAATCACGATCGGTGGAATTCAAAGCCTATACATAAGGGGCAATGCGATATAGTGGACCCGATGAAACTATTAATCATAACACATATAATTTTTGGGTCCGCTTCCCAAATCGCAAATCGCAATCGGTAGAGTTAGTGTTTATACATGAAGCGTGATGCGATATGGCAGACCCGCCAGAATTATTAACCACAACACATATATTTTTCAGGTCCGGCCTATCGTGAATCACAATCGACGGAGCACAAGGCTTATACATAAGGTGTGATGTGATATGGCGGACTCGCTGGGACTATTAAATGAAACTTATATATTTTTGGGTCTGGCCAATCGAAAATCGCAATCGGCAGTCAGAGAAAGTGAAGTGACATGTGATATGCGAAGGGACAATGAGTGGACCCGACGATAATTATAGATCTGAGTGTACGTATTTGAAGTCTAGCCTTATGGTTCGACTACGAGTTTTCTTGTGTATTCCCATGTTTTCTGGTAAACTGTTATGGTCTGGATTTTTAAAAGAAAATCCAATAGAGTGAATGGCCTGCTTAAGAAGCATTGTCAAGCGATTCTTGAAAAAAAAAAGAGTATTATGGGCAACGAGAACACATGTTACAACAAGTTTAGTGGTTTAATAATTATAGTTTCTCTGAACTAATCATAGCTAATATGAACTATTTTTGTAAGCGAGGACCAAGAGAAGAAAGGCAAGTTCGAGTGGACTCGATAATGGATAAATGTGATTTATATCAAGACGACACCTCTGCACCACCAATGTCAAATTGCAAAGACATAATCTATAGGAAAGGGATACGAACCGCCATAGTGCATAATGGAGGCATGCTCCATGTCTAGAGGAAGCACTCATGATAGTGTTGATCCATCAAGATGTTACTACCTCCGAACACACCTTCAATCAAGCCATATGTTGAAAAATGAGCGCAATGTCTGCATTTTCCTTTAAGGAATAAAAAGGGAGCAACATTCAGTCAATATGTGTGCAACGGGATGGCATGCAGTCATTCCTCTTTCTACCGATATTCGTTCATTTTTCTTTAGGAAATAGAACACTCCAGTAGCAATGGCTTCAATGTGTTCACTGCTTCGTCAATCGTTACATTTTGTATATTTTAATTTGAATATGGAAAGGAAGAGGGAAGGCTGAAGGTCGGGAGAAATTGATAGTCAGTTCTCTTTCTCCATAAATATCACCTCTGGATAGACGAGAAGGAATTTTTTTTGGCAGAAGAGGGGTTGATTTTATTATGCTAATAAAGAAGACTGTTTTAGTCAAGAAGAAGCTTGTTTTTTTTAGATTCATTTTCCTTTTTCTTTTATGTTTGGAATCAGGGTGTTGCGATTGGCATGAGGATATATGCGTTTTGTTTTTCTGCACATTGCTAACAGACAGTTCATGACTAGTCTTGGTTATTCAAATATAATTTGTTACCATGGTTAATTCATGAGCGGTTGCTGATTCGAAACCTTGTTAAACATCAGTTACAAGTTTTATTTGTATGGAAACAAATGTGTATTCCTACAACCTTGTTCATCTGTGAACTAGTAATTGATTCATTTGGTCTTGGAACCTTTATATGATGTTTAATCTCTTTTAGTTATGCTCCTGAGATTAAAATAGTTAGGACTAGCATAAGTAGTTAGAATCAGTATAGATAGGATTTGATACATATAAGTTAGCTATTTCTTTTGTTGATTTAATGGAAGTATTCCTTCGGGGAGAAATCTTTCAACACCTATAACAATTTACGGGATCCTTTAAAACCTGTTGGAACTAGCCACTTCAAATGAAAGTAGATCTAATTGGTGTCTGTGTTTGGGTTAGTTCCCCTTGTTGGCATAGCAAAAATTCACAGCGTCAACAAATTGGCGCTAGAAGGAGGGCCTGAACCTCCGTCCACAACTTTTTATGATTTCATCTCTAAATGTCACGCATGGATTCGAAAATATTAATGCATGGATCGTAAAGGTCGAAAAGTTCCTTTCTCCCATTTGGAAAAGCATCATTTCTAAGAAACAGAGATCCCTCTAAGTCTTGTGTTTGGGTCACCCAAGGAAGAGAGATTGTGGGAGTACCCTGCCACTCAAGAACAACCAGTCAGAGTACTTACTCGTACTTACACTCGTTCCCTATCACAGCTCCCCATATTTCAGTCTTTGCCTCTGAGAGCTAAAAGAAAGCCAAGGATCTATCACATAAATGAAGAGACATCTGCAGCCCATTCTCTTGAAGATATTGTGCTACAGTCTTTGCGAAGTATCGACACTCCTTGGGAAGAAATTCCTAAGGATCCCCCTTCTAAAGGTATTCATTGGCTTGATTCGGAAAATCCTAACAAAGAACACCCGGGGGAAACCTTCAACCAGAACCTCCCTATCCATAATATGGTTAACGTTCCCCCTCTAGGTGGGAATCCACCTCTACTGCCTCCTCCGGGTGGGAATCAACCCCCAGCCCCTCCATGAGCACTCCCTCCTTGGCTTGCATAGGATGTCGTAGAGGTACCTGGGCAGCAGCATGCCTTACCCAAGAATGCAAAAAGAGTATTGCCTAAATTTGACCCTGAGCAGGGAGACAATGCTGATAACCATATTCACTCTTTCTTCCTAGTTGTGAGCATGTTGGGGGTAGCCTATGAAGATGTGGTATTTCGTTTGTTCCATTTTACTCTGATTGGTATGGCTTCCACATGGTACTTTAGCTTGAGAATAGGATCGATCACCTCATGGGTTGCCTTTCAACAAGCCTTCTTAGACAAGTTTGGCAATGAAAAGACACCTACGACCTTAGTTTTAGAACTATCCTGTTTAAAAATGGAAGCCAAAGAAAAGGTCAAGGATTTTAACATCCAGTTCAACACTTTTTTCAAAATAATCCTGGCTAACGCTAGACCTACTGATGAGGTGCTCATGGAATTTTACATCATTGCTCTCCCTGTCCATACTGTGATGTGGGTTAAAAGGAGTAACCCTCAAACCTTACAGGGTTCTATCAATGAAGCAATAAAAGTCGAGAATGAAATAATCAGTCTCACAACATGTCATCATCGACCGAAGGAAAGAAAGCCTTTCAGTCATCTAAGAAGAATAATGGGAGTGATAACAAAGTGGTTGAGGTCAAATAAAGGAGCACCACAGGTGTGGAAGGTTTGCATCAGATCATTAAGTAATTGACAAACACAGTCATTGATATGAAAAGGAATTCTGGAGAGAGTACAAACGGGAATGGAGGAGATTATAAAAATAGAAAATGTTTCAAACCTTTATATCATAAGAAGACAGAAGGTGGTCATGGTCAACTTGCGTTGCTTTCTCCACCCAATGAAGGGAATTTAAATATCGAAGAGCTAGTTCTTATCGGATCGCTCCTTAACAAAGAAGAATCTATAGTAGAGCTAGAGCTAGAACAAGAAGATGAGGAAGAGTACCAAGTAGAAGAGCCCCTAGACGAGGAATCTCAAATCAACGTACTATGGGATTTCTATACAAGTGAGAATGATGATGATGAAGGAGATAGTATGGTAGAAATCCACACTAATGAAATCCATACAGGAAGTAAAGGGCCACTTGCGGACGTGATGAAGCCTGTAGACTAGACAAAGAAAGATATTCACACTTTGAAGGCATCTACTCCTAAAGTTCCCGTTGAGAAGGGTAGACCTAGTGGTGATTCCAAGAGTACTCCAGTTATGAACTATCCACAGAAAGATAATACATCTCCAAATGCAATGAAGGTGACTCAAAATGTTAAACTCCCACCTAAGAATGGAAAAATAGGTATGTTTACTCTGCCCTACCCTATTTATAACATTGATTACAATATTATGGATGATCTTAAGAAATCTCGAGCTAATATCACATATTTCAATTTGTTAAATTTAACGCACAAAGAGATCTACTTTTGAAAGCTATGAATGAACGGAATTGCAAATCACCCACCAATCCGAGTAGTCAAACCAAAACTTCAGTGTCCAAACCCATTAGTACCTCCAGTACATCCCAAACGCCATCAGCCATGGAAGCCACTCTGTCAAAAATAAATCGAACGACCCAAGATGTTAGTGCAACCATGATAGGAAGGAAATCAAAATCCATGACTCCACCTTTCTTTATCACATTTGAAATCTTCAACATGAACGTATACAATTGCCTGGTAGATTTTGGTGTCTCGTCCACTGTTATGCCTTACGATGTTGCTAAAAGACTTCATGCAATGCTCGAGAAAACTGGAACTCGAATCATGCAATTAGATAGAATGAATGTGAAAGTAATTAGGGAATTGAAAGGTGTGTTGATTCAGATGGCTACCAAACCATAGTACACACAAGTCATTGACATACTGGTAGTCAACATACTCGACGCTTATGGAATGTTGCTTTGTAGGGACTGGTCAACAAAACTGAATGGATATTTCTTAATTGATTGGTCCCATCTCTTGTTGCCTCAAAATGGAAAAGGTGATATGCTAAAAGTTGAGCGTGAAAGATACATAAAGTATGTGGTGATGGAACTAAATGGCCCCAATGAACCTGTAATGTTTACCAACTCTATCCTTGGGAATTATAGTTTCGATGTTTGTGCCACGGAAACCTGTTTTGGAGAATTCCATGCAGAGATAATTGAAGAAACTGCAATAAACACATAGTTGGAATCTCTCCCCTGCAATCCAACTAATGAATTATCCTGTATTATAGTAGATGTAGGACTAATTTCGTAGAAAGTATTTCAATTGATGTAATATTATATTCTATATCTTGGACACTCTATTTTGATGGCTCTAACTGCCTTGAAGGTGCAGGTGCTGGGAGCATTCTCATTGACCCACAAGGGAACCAACATCTGATGGCCAGCCAGTTGGAGTTTGCATGCACCAACAACATGGCAGAATATGAAGGCTTGCTATAGGGCCTGAAAAAGGCCATTGATATGAAGGTAAAAAATCTTAAATTTTTTGGTGACTCATAGATAATTGTGGACCAGGTAAGGAAAAGGATACACTACATTTTGCCACACCTGGTAAGATACAAACATGAGGTAATGGAGCTTAATTGACAATTTTGATTATTTCAATATCATATATGTACCTCGAGGGAAAAACCGAGATGCCGATCTGATGGCTGGTATGGTTGTGAAACTTCTGCCTGATCTTAGATTAAACAAGAATAAATATTTCATTGAATTGATTTTTAGACGATGTGTGCCTGATAACATCTCGAATTGGTAGGTGTTCAAATGTGATGAGCAAATCCTTGAGTTCCTGCATTGTGAAAAAGCATTCAAAAACATAGTCATTGATGAAAAGGAGCATGAAAAACTTATGAACGGGAAATGAAGAAAAAGGTAAGCCCAATATAATTCCCAAGTCAGTTGTCAAGATGGAGCACTTGTATGACCTGCATGATAAATTTAAGAAGCCGACTAACTGCAAAACGCATAGCTCATCCATGAAGAATGAATTGGTCAACCTTGGAACCAAAGAAGACCCAAAAATTGTTAATTTGGGCTTGGGATGCTCTCCACGAGAAAAGGCTGCATTTGTTAAGTTGTTTAAAGAGAACAAGGATGTCTTTGCATGGACATATGGCAACTTAAAAACCTTCGATACTAGTGTTATGCAACATGTGATTTCATTGGAGAAGGATGTTAGGTCATACCAACAAAATCTTTGCAAGATGCATCCAAGCTTGGAACCGCTGGTGAAGAAAGAATTAAACAAAATGTTGGATGCCAAAATCATTTTTCCTGTCAGGCATACCCGCTGGGTAACCAATCTTGTGCCAGTAAGAAAGAAAAATGGAGACATCAGGCTATGTATAAATTTCAGAAACCTGAACAAAGCATCACAAAAAGATAACTATCGCATTCCTTCTATGGAACAAATTATTCAATGCGTTTATGGGTCTGAAATGTTGTCCCTATTGGATGGGTTTTTAGGATATAATCAAGTGTTTGTGTCGAATGGAGATCAACTTAAGACAACCTTACACACTAATTGGGGCACTTACGCATATCGTAACATGTCATTTGGAATTATTAATTCGGGTGCCACATTTCAGAGAACTATGGACATAGCTTTCCGAGGATTGATTAAAAAATCAATGGTGGTTTACATGGATGACATTACTGTGTATTCATATCACAAAAGGGATCATATTTATTACCTAAAATAGATTTTCGAAAGATGTCGGAGATACAGAATATCGTTGAATCCCAGGAAGAGCATCTTCACAGTTACAGGAGGGAAAGTACTAGGTCATATCGTCTCTAAAGAAGGGACTGTTATTGATTCTAAAAGGATAGAGGCCATCATGAGAATACAACCCCTTGCAAATAAAAAGGCAATGCAATCTTTCTTTGGGAAAATTAATTTCGTTAGGAAATTCATTTCAGGTTTTGCAGAAATAGTGCATCCCATGCAGCTAATGATGAAGAAAGACGTTGTGTATAGGTGGAGCGATGAAGCTAAGAAATCATTTCAATGAATTAAGGAGGCCATCACAAAAGCTCCTGCGTTGGTCATCCCCGATTTCGACAAGGAATTCTTCTTGTACACTTACACTTCTAATGTTTCATATGCCACAATCCTCACCCAAAAAAATGATGATGGCAACGAAGTCCCTATTTCTTATATGAGCTCCAATCTTTAGGAGCAGAACTGAACTATCCAGACATGGAGAAACTAGGTTTTGCGGTCTTTAAAGCCATAAAAAATTTCTGTCCTTATTTATTAAAGGCCAGGACTAAAGTAATCTTCCCCCACCCTGCTGTAAGAGCCCTCTTCGTGCGGAAAGAAATGGGTGAATGGAGAGGGAATTAGATAACCACCCTTCAAGAATATGACCTCGAGATTAAGCTGGAAAAGATAGTTCGAGGGTAGGGATTGTGTAAGCTCGCGGCAGAAGCTTTGGCGGATAAAGAAGGGGCATCAGAAGAACCAGAATTCAGGGAAGACCCCCTATGGACTAATGAGATGCTGATGTGTGAGAGCGAAATGTCAGAAGTCCTATTGGTCTTAGAGTCATGGTATTACGACATACGCTTTTATTTAACACAGGGATCTTGTCCTAAGCACATGGATGCATCATGAAGGATAGCACTCAGATTGAAATCTAATCAGTATCACTTGGCCAATGACACATTATACAGAAAAAATTATGATGGATTCTGGCTGAGGTGTTTGGAAAAGGATGATGCTGATCATGTCTTGAAATAAATGCACGATGGCCCAGCAGGTGGTCACTATGGAGGAGATACCACTGCTCACAAAATATTAAGAGCTGGATATTATTGGCCCACAATGTTCAGAGACTTGCATGCCTACGCTCGAAAATGCAAGTTTTGTCAAACTGCTGCCGGACGAGAAAGAAAGCCAACCATTCCCCTCATGTTCGTTATGATTTATTGCCCATTCCAGCAATGGGGCCTAGATGTCATAGGTGAGATCACTCAGAACTCTTCACAACAACATAAGTATATAATCACAACAACTGACTACTTCACCAAACAGACCGAAGCCATCTCGCTTCAGAAAGTTAACGAAGATGAGGTAATATCTTTTATTGAGAAATTTATTATCAATAGGTTTGGTATCCCTGGCACTCTCATATTTGATAATGCTTCTTACTTTTAATCCCTAAAATTGACTGAATTTGCTATCGATAAATCAATTCACATAAGGTATGCATCAAACTATTACCCCGAGGGAAATGGAGTTGCAGAGTCCTCAAATAAAGACCTCATTTGCATAATTCATAAATCTGTCGCCGACAACTAGAGGAATTGGCACAACGCTCTAACAAACGCCCTTTGGGCCAATAGGGTCACCCCAAAAGTAGCATTAGGAAACTCCACATATTTCCTTGTCTATGGACAGGAAGCCATCTTGCCTCCTAACATTACCCTTCCCTCTTTACAACTCTCCCAAGCTTCGAGAGGGACCCCTTTAGCCTTACTTCAAAAAAGGATCAACCAACTGGTGAGGTTAGAGGAATTGAGAGATAAAGCCATAAATAAATTTAGAAATCACCAAATGATTGTGAAGAGATGGTTTGATCGTCATCTGGCAGGAGATAAAGATTACTAAGTAGGAGAGTTAGTCTTGAAATGGGACAAGCTAAGTGAGCCAAAAGGCAAGCACACAAAATTCTAACACTTATGGCTGGGCCCGTTCCAAGTTGAGGAAAAAATTGGTCAGGGAACTTACAGATTGAAAACTTTACAGGGAGAAGTTGAAAAACTCCTTGTTAATAGCCAACATCTTAAGAGATACTTCCAGTAGACACCACATGGTGGTTACCTCCTGTGTAGGTTAGGATTCATTTTATTTTGTTGTTAGCTTAATTATATTTTCATCCTGTCTGTTCGTGTTTTACACAAAGTTTATCTTCCTGTTGTTTTCAATTTCAGTCCTTTTTAGTCAACTGATTTTAGTTTTTTCAGTCTCGTTTTCACCTTTATAACCCTCTTCAGATTTCCCTCAATCCCCACCTTCAGCTTTTTCCTCCCTCATTAACCTGTTGATGAGTCTGCCAATCCTAAATTTATTGTTGTCTAGCAAATCAAGAAAACTTTCAATGAGCCTATGAGAACTGGAAAATTAACGATGAAATTCAAATCAAATCCACTCATTGGCATCTGTTGGGAACTAGGTAGGATCTATTGATAACCTGGATACCTGGAGCACGTAGGGGCATCTTTATAAAATGAAAAATGTGTAACCACAACTACACTGGCATGGCGGAACATTGCATTTTTAAAATCACACCTAGACCTAGCCTATACTTTCCTATGAGGTTTGCAGTTATTCTCCATTGGTTCCATCCACCACACTGAAATTTCCAATATCTATCATCTACAAGTAAACCTCCTTTCATGGGCTAAGCTCACTGTCACTTATCCTGTGGCAAATCCAATTGTGCTCTAGTCCTTGTGCCTGAAACTTGAAGGACTTATTTAAATGAAAATGAAATGTCGAGTCCTTGTGAAAATCTAGAAGGACAGGTTGTTTGGGAAGCTAGTTGGAGTAGGAACTGTTACTGGGCTCAAAGTGTCGATTGACACAGCAAACCCAACCTTGCTTAAGCGGTTTAAAAATATGGCATGATCCATGACTGCACCCCATTCGTTCATATGAAAGGATAGCAATGAAAAAAAAATCTTACATAAAGTGTAGATAAACATATCTATATCATGTTGATGAGAGATAAAGAGATGAGGTACACACCTAAACAGGGAATGAAAAACTGGTGATGCCCCTGAAAGGATTTTGAAAGTAGAAAACAGGTAAAGGAAGGTCAATAAATCCCATAATACTATCATTGGAGAATGCCTGTCAATGCCCTATCAGTAAGTAGAAGCTATTTGCTTTATCCCACCTAAAGCAATTAATGTTGAAGTGGAACCCATGCTTGTCCGTCTATACATTTTTCATTTCAAGTTTATCTTAACACCTTGATGTTCTACTAATCCAAGTTTATTTTGGTAACAGAGACAACTAGTTCACCCAACGGTTCACCATTTGTTGTGGTCACAACCACCACCCTATTAAAACCTACTTTGGTATCAAATTTAAATGGGTCCCCTATAAGCTTGATCTTTCATTTCTCTGAATAATAACTCTCTGAATGATCTGGTTTTTATCCTAGGGATGTTAACTCTCTGTCAAGTCAAATCTTCAATTCTTAATGGTTAAGACCCCCTTGAATAAGTCTCTGCAGCATGATTCATTTATAACCGAGTCTAGCCCTTCATTCATATCCTTCATCGGTACCTTTTCAATCCTCATAAACCTTCATGGTGCTCTATGCCCACACATATAACCAACCCCCAATATTTACTATGAGTTTACGTGGACTCAACCCACAATACCTTCTATCGTCCCTTTATTTCTATTGTAACACTTTTGTAATAGAAATACTTTGCAAGCGTATGTAACTTACCCTTTTTGCACTTTTTCAGTCTTTAAACATTTCTCGATCCCAATCGCAATCTCTCAAGTTCTATGGTTACACTATGCCTTCCTCTTTTGCATGCAGTAAGCGAAGACCTTCCGGACTTCAAATGCAATTAACCATGTCCATACCCTTTTGGGCCCGCCGTTACATCGCTTATCATAATCGATGGAACCCAAGGCCCATACATAAGGTGTTCTGCAATATGGCGGACCTGCTAAGATTATTAAGCGCAACACATATGATTTCGGGTCGGAAGCCCATCACAAATTGCAATTGGCGAGATTCAAAGCCTATACATAAGGCACGATGCCATACAATAGTAAGCATAACACATATATTTTCAGGTCCACTTCCCCAATCACAAATCACAATTGGCAGAGTTTCGTGTTTAAACATGAAGCACGATGCAATATGGCAGACCCACTAGAATTATTAACCACAAGACATATATTTTTTGGGTCCAGCCTATCGCAAATCGTAATCAGTGGAGCCCAAGGATTATACATAAGACATGATGCGATATGGCGGACTTACTGGTACTATTAAACACAACTTATATATTTACGGGTTCGGCCAATCGCAAATCACAATTGGCAGTTGGAGAAAGTGAAGCGACATGCGATATGCGAAGGGGTGATGAGCAGACCCGACGATAATTATAGATCTGGGTGTATCATATTTGAAGTCCAACCTTATGGTTCGGCTGCGGGTTTTCCCAGGTATTCCCATGTGTTCTGGTAAAGTGTTGTGGTCTGCGTTTTTAAAACAAAATCCGATAGAGTGAATGGCCCGCTTTAGAAGCATTATTAAGCGATTCTTGAAAAAAATGAGTATTAGAATAGGTTCAGTGGTTTAATAATTATAGTTGCTCTGATTAAATAGAAACTGTGACTGAATGTAAGGTTTGTTTGTGGGCATGTTTGTCATATTTCTCATAATCATAGCTAATATGAATTATTTCTATAGGCGAGGACCAAGAGAAGAAAGGTGAGTTCGAGTGGACCTAGTAATGGATAAATGCGATTTATATCAAGATGACACCTTTGCACCACCAATGTCGAAATTGCAAAGACATACTCTGCAAGAAAGGGATACGAACCACCATAGTGCATAATGGAGGCATGCTCCATGTCTAGAGGAAGCACTCATGACAACATTGATCCATCAAGATGTTACCACCCACGAACACACCTTCAATCAAGCCAGATGTTGAAAAATGAGTGCACTATCTGCATTCGCCTTCAAGGAATAAAAAGGGAGCAACATTTAGTCAATACATGTGCAAAGGGATGGCATGCAGTCATTCCTCTTTCTACCGACATCCGTTCATTTTTCTTTAGGAAATAGAATGCTCTAGTAGCAATGGCTTTAACATGTTCATTGTTTCATCAACCGTTACATTTTGTATATTTTAATTTGAATATGGAAAGGAAGAGGGAAGGCCGAAGGTCAGGAGAAATTGAAAGTCAGTTCTCTTTCTCGATAAGTGTCACCTCTAGATAGAGGAGAAGGACTTTTTTAAAGTAGAAGAAGGATCGATTTTATTATAGTAATAAAAAAGAGTGTTTCAGTCAAGAAGAAGCCTATTTTTTTAGATTCATTTTAATTTTTTCTTTTATGTTTGGTGTTGGCTTATTGGGGCCTGACCCAAGTTCGGAAGAGTTATTAGCCAAACAAATCTTGCGCTACTAGCCCTTTTGGCAACAATCCACAGAGCGTGGACTGAATTCTCACCCGAGGTAGCAGGGGAGGGTGTTGGAACCAAGTTTTTGCACCCTTGGGATGTCGTGATGTGGTCTAGATGGGATCGTGCACCATTCTGTACCCTCGCACTACCCTGTACTGTTATCAGGTTTTCACGTAGATCTGTACCAATGTGCTCTTGTTATTATGAGTTTATTATAGATATACTTTACTTCTTAGGGTCTTTAAGCAAACATTTAACAATAATACCCAACGCATGAAAAAATATGCATAAACTCAGGACATAAACAATAGATAGATTCACGATAAAACACAATATGATTCAGAAATTCTTATCTTTATTGATCTCTTTCCCAGTACAACTAGATCTGCCTTGCGCACTCAGTTGTATGGGTCCACACACATAGTTGCAGACTCTACTAGGCCTCTACGCACACAACTGCAGAACCTCTATCTATCTACCAACACCCTTGACTCAGACTTACAGACACAGAGAGAATATTTCCTTCATAAACCCATAACATTCAAAACCAAAACCAAAAAATGCCTTCTAACCTTAGAGCGTTGCTCCATTTATACATTCCCATGGTCTGCGGACCATGGGCAGGCCGACTTACTTTCTATTTTCTTACATTATTTTTAGGCAGACAACCCTTTGACTTGACTCATTATAATTCATGCTCTGCACATCTCACGGAGCCTTTTACCATACTATTACCAAACTTGTGGGATTTGATCCCCAAAACCATTATGCAGAGCCTCTACTACCCAACAGGCCCCCAACACAATCATTGTGACTCATCCTGAGTCACTCAGCTGGTACAGTAAGCCTTACGTGAAGATCCATTAGCAACTTTTGCACTTCGCTTATGCTTGTAACAAATTCTTCTACCATCTACTGCACCCTTTGTACGCGAGCCATCGACATATCCATTTCAGGTGTTTGTCTGGGTTCATATACTGTTGCATGTGTGCTAATTTCCCGTCAATGTTGGTGGAGACTGTTAATGCCTAATCAAACCAAGGTTGTATGCGTTGTTTAAGCGTAGCTTCCTTCTGTCACGCGATGTCAACCTGTGCCTTGAGAACTTGGGCCTCCCTCATTTTGGCCAACCGCTACATGATGGTGACCATTTGTGCAGTCCCCCAGTCTTGGTCATAAGCCTGCTGCAACTCCCGCGCTTATGCCTCTGCCTGTTGTAGCATTGGGTCTTCCTGAAGGGATGTGAGCGTAAGGAGGGACTGATCCAACAATCCCGAGCAATCTTGGATAGCGTGCCCTATTACTTCCAATCCAGCTTGAATTTCTTTGTGACGCTGTTCCCGTACTTCTGGAGGTGTAGGTGGCTACACCTTCATCCTTCGTTCCATAATTTGTAAGTTTAATTCCCACTGAGCTTTTGCTACTTCCTCTTGGGTCGTAGGAAAGCTTGCTTCCTTGTGATGGATCTTTTCGACCATTAGAAGTTCTACTGGCACAACCAACTCTGGTACCGTGCTACAAACCTCCACCATTTCCTGTTCCAATTCCTTGTTGTGCACGACCAATTCATCATGTTGTAGACTAACCTGCTCTAGATTTGTCCTGTGCTCAATTAAGATTTTAAGGGCGCGACCTTCCCTGGCACGAAGCTTCGTGGTTACCCCATCTTGCAGTTGGTATAGGGTTTCTCTAGGAAGAGCAGCAAAATTCAGCCACCAACTCCTCATGTAACCTTCAAATTTTGCTAGGATGGCGCTGGCTGGTAATACTAAAGTGTTCATAGTGGAGGCGTGCGCCATCTGTTACGCTACAGTTATACCTTCTGCCAGGGTCGGAATCATCACTCCTAGGGTTCGCATCTGTAACGCTTGTAAATATGCCCTAAGCTCCCCCAACACAATTTTCTATGTTGTCATCAATTCCTTTAGCGCACCTGAAGTGACATCACGTGCCGGTTCGCTACTATCAAGAAATTCTTTCTCCAAAGTCTTTACTGTTTTTGACATTTTATGTGGCTATGGTGACTCCTTGTTGCACGACCACTTGGCTTGGGTTGATTTTGGAGGAAATTCCGTGCATGCCTGCATCTCTATTTCCGTCTTGTCCTATTCTGAAGACACTTCTTGATATTCCCTGATCTCCCCAGTCGTTACTTCCTTGGGGAAAGCTGCCTTTTATCCCTGATGTGTCTTTTCCGGCAGTTTAGTGAGTCGTAATTGGATTTCCTTCTTTCGCTGCTAGGCGATCATCCTTTCTAACATGGCCACATCCAAAGTGTGCCACTCTGGAGGCCATACTACCAATACCTCATAAATTGCATTGTCCGTTGCGATGAATAGAAGCTTTACCCATGTGCTTTGTGGATCCTTCCGCGCTCGGATATATAGGTTATGCATGTCCACTTTGAGCTCGGTCGTGTTTTGGAAATTGTTATATATTGTCAAGGACAGCTTCAGTCTGTGAGCGATCCATGTCTGGATACTCGCCTCCATGAATATCCAAAATAATTCAATCTCACGAACCCTCGTGGCATCCTTTGTATCCCAGAGCGAGTTATACTGCACTGCTTCAAGTAGGTTCTTCTCAATGTTGGGAAACCGACCATCCTGCGGAAATTTTCCTGCAACCAGAAGAATTAATAGTAGCAACCATGCATAATGGAAAGTCTTACCTTTCTCCTGGGCTTCCTTACAATTTGTCAAAAATTCTTTGCAAAGAAACAACACCTAGTTGAACTGAACCCCTTCTGCACACTGCTTTGCAAGCACAATTATAGGGGCTGGCACCTCATCGGTGTGGCATTTACTCATAATTTTACTAGCTAATAGCTGGGTGGCAACTCGCACCCCTCGATCTTTGATGCTTTGGTATTACATACATGCACTTCTACTTTTCCAGCTTATATTTAGCCTTCATTACTTCTGTGAGACCTACATCACTACTTGTGCTGGCTATGTCTGCGGGGTTGTTCCCTTTAATAGGTAGGTGGGTAATGCGGTGTACTAAATTGGTCGTGATGGGAATCGATTCCTCCAACTAGAGATACCCATCATGTACCAGACATAACAACTATTGGATAACAAAAATGGTGATGGTCACGAGGTGATAGTGGGGTATCCATCTCAGATTGAGTAATTCCGCCTTCGCCATGCCTAGTAACCACTTCCATGGCAATAATTTGTCTTCAGGCAACTGGGGGAACTTCTCGCTGTCTTCAAGGTCCCAATCTTTGAACTTTATACTCGGTACTCATCCTAGCGTTAGACCGTCAAACCTTATTTCATCGGGAAGGAGTTGGGTCTTAAGGGTACTCTTCGCAGCATCCAGATCCTTTGGTATCTTGGTCCTCCCGTTCCATGGAGAAATATACGATGGTAGTAAAGGTATTTGAAAAACATCCTCTTCTTCCTCATCCTGTGCTTCAATCTAAGCAATCAGGGCCTGCAAGTCTTTCTCATCCTCATCTATTTCAGTGGTGATTGCTTTGCCCTTTGTGGCCACTAATAATTTACTGAATTGCGGTGATGTCCAGACGAGTCCCATAGTTTTCTTGCTTTTCTGGGGTCGCGGTGTGTATGGGGACTTTGGAACTTTGGGGGTGGCGGTTGATTCTTCTAGATCCTCCTGGGTCAGATACAACTCATCCATGAACCGTGTTCAGGTTCTAGCCATGGTACTTATGGGGAGCCTAGTAGCTGGATGTTTGTTGTTCTGTATCGTCTCAAATCTCAAACATCCTAGTGTTGTCCAAGGGTTTTTAGATGAGTGTGTAAATTTGAATGGAACCCTTCCCTCCTTTTTCACTTCATTAATATCTTCTGGGCGGTAGATATTTCTATATCTAGCTCGTGGCCCTAGTCTTAATGACCCACAGTCCACTCTTTGCTACCATAACTCGAACTTCTTGTCATGAATAGTCCCGATAATGGAACCATTTGTTGGCTTATTGGGGCCTGACCCAGGTTCAAAAGAGTTATTAGCCAAACAAATCCTATGCTATCGGCCCTTTTGGCAATAGCCCGCAGAGTGTGGACTGAAGTATCACCCGAGGTAGTAGGGGAGGGTGTTGGAACCAGGTTTCCGCACCCTTGGGATGTCGTGATGTGGTCTAGATGGGATCGCGCACCATTTTGTACCCTCGCACTACCCTATACTGTTATCAGACTTTCATGTAGATCCATACCAATGCACTCTTGTTATTATGAGTTTATTATAGATCTACTTTACTTCTTAGGGTCTTTAAGCAAACATTTAACAATAATACCTAGTGTGTGAAAAAATATGCATCAACTCAGGACATAAACAACAGATAGATTCACGATAAAACACACTATGATTCAGAAATGCTTATCTTTATTGATCTCTTTCCCAGTATAACTAGATCTCCCCTGTGCACTCAGCTGCAATGGTCCGCGCACACAACTGTAGAGCCTCTATCTATCTACCAACACCCTTGACTTGGACTTACAAGCGCAGAGAGAATATTGCCTTCATAAACCCGTAACATTCAAAACCAAAACCAAAAACTGCCTTCTAACCTTAGAGCCTTGCTCTATTTATACATTTCCATGGTCCATGGACCATGGGCAGGCTGACTCACTTTCTATTTTCTTACATTATTTTTGGGTGGAAAACCCTTTGACTTGACTCATTACAATTCACATTTTGCGCATCTCGCGGAGCCTTTTACCATGCTATTAACAAAATTGTGGGCTTTGATCCCCAAAACCGTTACGCGGGGCCTCTGCTGCCCAACATTTGGAATCAGGGTGTTGCGATTGGCATGAGGATATATATGTTTTGTTTCTGTGCACATTGATAACAGACAGTTCATGACTAGTCTTGGTTATTCAAATATAATTTGTTACCATGGTTAATTCATGAGCGGTTGCTGATTCAAAACCTTATTAAACATTAGTTGAAAGTTTTATTTGTATGGAAAGGAATGTGTATTCTTGTATGAGTAATTAGAATGCAATTAAGATTTAATACAACATTGTTCATCTGTGAACCAGTAATTGATTCATTTGAACTTGGAATCTTTCTATGATGTTTAATCTCTTTTTGATATGCTCCTACAGGATAGATTAGAATATTTAGGACTAGCATAAGTAGTTAGAATAAGTATAGATAGGATATGACACATACAAGTTAGTTGTTTCTTTTGTTGATTTAATGGAAGTCTTCCTCCGGGGAGTAATCTTTCAACACCTATAACAGTTTACGGGATCCTTTAAAACCCGTTGGAACTAGCCACTCC
This sequence comes from Pinus taeda, assembly GCA_000404065.3. Taxonomy (NCBI): domain Eukaryota; kingdom Viridiplantae; phylum Streptophyta; class Pinopsida; order Pinales; family Pinaceae; genus Pinus; species Pinus taeda. Next base: position 276,574 of record APFE031341997.1, on the reverse strand, counting down.
AAATGAAAGCAGATCTAATTGGGTTCTGCGATCGGGTTAGTTCCCCTTGTTGGCATAGTGAAAATTCACCGCATCAACATAAGGTTGAGTACAATGTTGCTAGCATGCCTAGCTTTTAGGTAGGATGAAGAAGCTCATTGGAGAGATGTTTGAGCAGGTTCTAGACATGACATGGATACATTTTGATGACAAAGAGTGGGAACCAATTGGAAAAGAATCCAATATATAGATGAGATTGATATGTCTTCATATATTGAGACAGTGCTGCTCTATGAGACAAGATTAGGCTTGTGGTTGATTCCTCTGTGAAAGGGTAGATGAATATGGTATCCTTTTTGTGGTGTATATATATCTATATATCTATATATCTATCTATCTAATCTAATATATATAATATATTATAATACTATAATATAAATATATATAAATATATATATATATAAATATTAAGATATATATAATATATATAAATATATATAATAATTATATAATATATATATATATATATAAATTGTTCTAATATGATATTTGATTTGATGTCATGTATAAACAAGAAACGAGTGATATTGAGACATGATGATTACCAGATATGAGCATTATGATATGTTTTTTATCTATAGAGAGCATCCTTGATCGAGGACACTAAGCCAACTATGTAGAAATTCCCACTGTCAATCAATAGATTATGCAATATACTAAAACACAATACAATATCTACTTCTACAACACTTTGCGGAAGCTTAATCGAATTGAGCAAGATCAAGAGAACACATATAACTGAGAATAAGAAATCAATCAGACATAACACATAAGAAATAACCTGAGGAAAGCCTCAGCCTAAAACCCCAATCTCTGTATTATCATACAAGTGGAGATCTTGTTCAAGTTACAAAAAGAATAAGCTCACAAGCTATCCTGCTCTCTCTGCAATCAAACAATACAGCACATAGACTGAATAGACACTGTATATTGCCTCCTCAAGCCCTCCAAGCCTCCTATTTCCTTGCACAGTTTTTCTTGGGGTCCAGTGAAGCCACATGTGTGAATTAACCTCATCACACTCACAAAACCTAAAGAAATAATTGCACAATCCTCAAGGAAAGAATTCCTTCTGCATGCAAGGAATATTCACAATGGAATATTCTAGCAACTGATAGTACATTGCCCCTCCATCTGATCTCAACTGGGTCTCTATCTGAACTGACATGCATGAGTTATTTATGAGAGAATATTCAGTTATTTGAAGTGCAGGAGTTACATGCATGCAAGCATTAACTAACTGAACTTACATTAATTCAACAAACTGTTTGAATTAATCTAACTGGACTTGACTCAGTTAACTAAGCCAACTAATTACAATTCATCCTTATCTCTTTAACTGATGGATAAATTCATCAATTAATGGAGAAATTGTTGCATGTCCCCACATAGACTTCATGTTTGATTTTCTTTAACTAATTAACTCAAGATGAATTAATTAATTATTTTACAAACAATTGCTAAGATCAAATTCGAATTTTACTTCACTATTTTAGTTTAGAGATTGACTAAAATAGGAAGGTATTCCAAAATTTTGCCTCTGTGGAACTCGAACTTGCATTTTGACAATGCATTCATCAAAATATCTGCATCCTGTTCCTTGGTCGAAACATATAGCAACAACATGATCCTCTTGACCACACAGTCTCGAAGATGGTGATACCAGATATCAATGTGCTTGGACCTGTCATGAAAAACTAGATTCTCAGAGAGTTTGATACAACTCTAGTTATCTTAGTAGATCACCGCAGGATCCATTTTCTGACCAAATAATCACACTAGAATCTTTCACATCCAAATGGCTTCACATGCACCCTAGCTAGTAGCCATGTATTTAGCCTTTGTTGAGCTAAGTGCAACTGATCTCTGTTTCCTGTTGTACCAGGAAACTGTAGTTGAACCAAGGTTGAAGATTCCCCCAGAAGTGTTCTTCCGGTCTGATGGCCTCCCTGCCCAATCTACATATGTGAAGCCCTAAAGCTTTACTCCCTCTGTCCATCTGTACCACAATCCGAATTGAGATGTGCCTCTAAGGTACCTCAGTACATGCTTCGCTGCGTTCCAAAACAACTTGGTAGGTTGAACCATAGCTTGACTCAGCTGGTTCACCGCAAAGCATAAGTAGGGTCATGTGTTCACTAGATACATAATTGAACCCACCAACTGCTGATAAACAGTAGCAGCTACTACCTCACCTGAAGTAGCATCCTCCTTCTTCCAGTTCCTAGCTAGAGGAGTTTACATGGGCTTGCACTTCTCCATGTGAAAGTGCTTGAGTATCTCATTGGCATACTTGCCCTGAGACACAAATACTTCACCATCTTTCTGCCACACCTCCATGCCTAGTAAGTAGTGCATAAGGCCCATGTCCTTCATCTCGAACTCTCTTGCAAGTTCCTCCTTGCAAGATTGTATTAGTTGATCATCACCTGTCAAAATCAAATCATCAACATAAAGAACAATGATCAATGGCTTACCTTCTACCATGATGTGGTAAATGTTCGCATCTTCTTCACTCTTGGTGAAGCCCAACCTGGTGATATAGTTGTCAATCTTAGTGTACCAAGCACGGGGTGCTTGCTTCAGCCCATACAAAGCCCTCTTGAGTCAGCACACATGTGACTCACAATCGAAGGTCTCGAAACCCTCTGGATGCTCAATGTACACCTCCTCCTTAGTCTTCCCATTGAGGAATGTTGTCTTCACATCCAATTGGTGGATCTTCCACCCCGTCTGAGCTGATAGTGCCAATATCAATCTAATCGATGAGTACCTTTCTACGAGAGAAAAATTATCATCGTAGTCGATCCCCTCGACCTGTGAGAAACCTTGGGCAACAGACCTTGCCTTATGTTTCTCAACATTGCCATCAACTGCCTACTTTACCTTGTAAAGCCATCTCAAACTCACCATTGACTTTCCCTGAGGCCTTAGGACAACATCCCACACACTGTTCTGAATGATAGAGTTGTACTTCTCTACCATTGCATCAACCCAGACTGGTTGTTGCACTGCCTCCTCGAATGAAGAAGGCTCAGTATCTACACACTCACCAACAAGGTCCACGTACCCAGTGTACCACTCAGGTGACCTAGTCTATCTGCACTGAGAAGATGGTTGTCCCACATTCTCTTATGCATCCAGCATCAACCTGTCAACTTCCCTTAAGCCTTTCCACCCATCTCTGGAAGTATCAGCATGAGTGGATGTCTCCACTCCTGGATACTCTGCATCAATCTGAGGCTCCTCCTCCTTAGAAACTGAAAGTTCCTCCTCTGCATTCAACTTGAGCTCCCTCTCAAGTGACACTTCCATGGCTTTCTACTTGTCGAACTTTAGATCCCTGCGTACCACAGTCCTCTGAGTGGAAGGCAGGTACACCCAATAGTTGTGGGGTGTATCTGTGTATCCCACAAGTATTCCCAACTTAGTTGTTGGGTCTAACTTCTTCCTTGCATCTTTGGTCACATGATAGTAAACTGATGATCCAAATATTCAAAAGTGACTTACATCAGGTCGCTTCCTAGAATAGGCCTCCATAGGTGTATTCATTCCTAGTATATGGTGTGGGTTTTTGTTCTGCAAGTATACTACTGTATTGCATGCCTCGGCCCACAAATGCAGTGGTAGGCTTTGGTCATGCAACATCGCTCGATCTGCTCTCATAATTGATCTATTCTTCCTTTCAGCCACCCCATTCAGATATGGGTTATGGGGTATTGTCAATTCTCGTTTAATACCTTCTGCAGCGCATAAATCTTTAAATTGTTGGGAGACATACTTTCCACCATTGTCGCTATGCAAGGCTTTTATTTTCTTTCCAGATTCTTTCTCTACCAAGGATTTAAACTCACAAAACCTCAAGAAGGTCTGATCCTTCTTTTGCATAAAGTAACATCTACGAGAAAAATCATCAATAAAAATAACATAGTACCTTTGTTTAGCAGTGGAGGCTATAGAGAAGGGTCCACAAACATCTGAGTGAACTCACTCCAGGATTTCTCCAGCTCTACTGTCTCGATCCAGAAAGGAATATTTCACATACTTACCCAAGGTACAAACTTTGCATGTAGTCATTTGCTCAAGGTTTCCCTTGGGTAATCCAATAGAAATCTGCTACATGATCTTTAGGGCTTCATGGTGCAAGTGGCATAATCTTCTATGCCATAGCTCACCAACATCTTAGCTCTACACCATCTCAGCTTTGGAACTCAAAGAAGCACAGTCATCTACCTCCAACTTGTAGAGATTCTTGACTCAAATCCATATTCGCTTTGTCTATCCAATATCGATATGCCTCAGGAATACCTTTCCTTTACTAAAGGCTACATCATAGCCTTTACCTTCTAGCATAGCAACAGACATAATATTCTTCTTCAGACTTGGAACATACTTTACCTTAGTCAGGGTGAGGGGAGCTCCATGCTCCCTCTAAAATACAACCATACCTTCACCTGAAACACAATACTTTCCATCATCGCCCATCTCGATCCGCATCTGGAGATCCTTCTCCTCCAAGGTACTGAAAATATTATTTTCACCTGACATGTAGAATGAAGCTCCACTTTCTATTTACTACACACATCCCACCATGGATGAAACCATGCATGCGATAAGAGAGAAATCCAGTTCAAACTGTGAGGCCAGTGCCTCACCATCAGATCCCTGCGGGGAACCCTTCTTGGATTTCTTCTGTGGACAATTTGTAGCATAATGGCCCACTTCATGACAATGAAAGCATCACACTTTCGATTGGTCAATCTTCTTCCCACAGTGGGAAGAACCAGATTTGGGATGGGATACCTTCCCTTTCCCTCTCCCCTCCTTACTCTCTAAGGCTAGATTTTCCTCATCTTCTTGATTTGATGAGGATCCATCTCTCCTACTTCTTCTTATTTCCTCTTGCATCAGATCTGACCAAATTCGTTCCCAATCTGGCAGTTTTTCTCTTCCATTAACTGAGTCTTGGTAGCTATGCCAGCTCTTAAGAAGACTGAGGAGTGGAAGACTCACCATGTCATCATCAGCGGTCATGATCCCTACTTCCAAGCTCATCCCTACAGGTGGTGAACTTGTTCAGATATGTAGAGATCATGTCACCCTTTTCACACTTGATCTTACAAAACTTGTCTTTCAGTGCCAGCTTCCTCTGATTGCTACTATTCTGATATAGATCTTTCAATGTTTTCCACATTGAAAATGGTGTCTCCTTCCCATGGAGGCTCGAGACAATGTGGTCTTGAACTCCCTCCAAGAGGATTCTCCTTGCTCTAGCCACACATTTCTTCCATTCCACCAGTTGAGTAGCATCCGTCGGCTTGGGGACTTCTTGATTAATGAAGTCCTTTAGACCATTATATTCTAATACTGCCTCCATGCGATCCTTCCAGGCTATATAATTCGAGCTGCCATCAAGGGCATACTTGAGTATTAAACCGCTAAACGCCATTGGTGAAATTGAGATGTGATAAGAACTTGATTTATATATTCAAGAACCACAACCTTTGAACTCCTCCTTCTTGTATATAGTTATTCACCTTGATCACCTTTGCTCTGATACCATGTAGAAATTCCCACTATAGATCAATAGATTATGCAATATACTAAAACACAATACAAGATCTACTTCTACAACACTTTGTGGAAGCTTAATCGAATTGAGAAAGATCAAGGGAACACATATAATTGAGGATGAGAAATCAATCACAACATAACACAGAAGAAATAACCCAGGGAAAGCCTTAGCCTAAAACCCCAATCTCTATATTATCATACAAGTGGAAATCTTGTTCAAGTTATAAAAAGAATCAACTCACAAGCTATCCTGCTCTCTCTATAATCAAACAATACATTGCACAGACTGAATAGACACTGTATATGTCCTCCTCAAGCCCTCCAAGCCTCCTATTTCCTTGTGCAGTTTTTCTTGGGTTCCAGTGAAGCCACATTGTTATACAGGAAAAGTGTCCACTCGGATGCTGCTATTCCCACTAAGATGGGTGGCTATCTTAGAAACAAACAATCAAAGTCTACTATTGATTCCTTTTATGAAAATAGATGAGAGGAGATCCAAGAGGGCCAACCTGAGTCTTGCGCTCGATTTCCTATCCTTCTTGATAGAGTTTTGCCGCTTCTTCTTTATTAGCCCAGCTTCAAAAGGACCTGTGGAATCACAACAACATACTACTATGCAAGAAAAAAGGATCTAAATTCATAAATAATGCAGGATCAGATGTGCATTAACCATATACAAGCATATATAAACAAGTACACAAGAATATGGAAGGAAACAAGAATAGCTTTATTCATATGAAAAGTAGCAAGAAGATTACAACCATGTGCTCTGACCCAGCATCATCTTCCAGCTAAGAAGCCCTTCTTCACCTCAAGCAAAGCTAGATCACCCAACACTATGATTGTACACCAGAATACCAACAACACTTCTCTATAAGATAGAAAATTCTAGCCTCTTGGATCTCTGTGATGAGGGATCCATATATAGATGATTACAGAGAGGTGAGTCATCTTTTGGGATCTTGATTAGTGTCTTCTTTCTGATAGTTCCTACTTCCACTTGGGGAATGATGATCTCTTACTCATCCCTGGTCGAAAATGGAGTGGCAAGCGTTAGAGGGGAAGCTTCTGGAAGATTCCATGATCTTCCACCTCGCATTTTGTCCCTGCCATATGTCCATTCCCAACCATCGCACCCTACAGAGGAGCAAATCAGTATGCATTGCACCTTGTAAATTGGGAAGGTGATATGCATCGCACCCTCTGCATTGAGCTTTCAGTATGGTCCAGTTTTGACCATTTATGAGCAGTTTTCAGTGGAGGCCTTCTGGGAGACGATGTAATCAGTTGACCTTGTTCCTTTAGGCAGTGAAGCAACACTTTTAGGGACTTAGGAGTCCTCAGTTTATGGACATTTATGATTGGGGTTGAAGTGCACAAAAATGTCTATAACACTTGGGCTTGCCAAAAATTCTATGTCAACAAGCATTCAGAACAAAAGAGAGGTAAAACTAAGATGGTGATTAACTATAGAGAATTAAACGTTGCCCTTTTTCCTATCAAGTATCCTTTGCCATCTAAACAAGATTTATTTCAGAAAATCAGTAATAATAATGAGTATTCGGATTTGTCCTGACAACGAGTCTTGTTGTAGACTTGAAACATCAACATTAAAAATGACTATTGTGGTTAATATTCTGAATACTCATTCTCAAGATTCTCACCATAAAAATCTTCAGTAACTCAATAATAATGTGTTTAGAAAATTTGACCCTAACAATGGATTCTCGAATATAGGGAATAAACTATATGATATATACAAGAATGTTTTTTTGGTACCACATGGGTAGTTCCAATGGCAAGTAATGCCATTTGGATTGAAGAATGAACCCTCTAAATTCCAGAAAAGAATTGAATATATTTTTGAAGATTTTAACTTTGTTATTGTTTATATTGATGACCTAATAATAGTTTCTTTTTATTTAAAAGAACATAGAAAGAACTTGGAGAGAGTTCACCAAAGGATTTTTAAGCATGGGTTAGTCGTTAACAAGCCTAAGCTTGAGTTTGCAAAAAATAGAATTGAATATTTAGGACTAATCCTATTCTAAGGCAAAGTTGAATTACAATAACATGTGTTGAAAGCTTTAACAAAATTTCCAGATGCCATTTGTGATTGCAGACAATGGCAGAGTGTTTCCCCCTCGAAGAGGCTTATTTCTAAGGTGTTGATCTATCTTTTATATTTTTTTCCTGAGCTGGTTTCATAACATTTTGGTATCAGATCTTTGGATTCTAGGGTTTCACTGCTCCAAACAAGTCATCATGCAATTTTCGCTATAACATTTTTGCTACAAAGTTCCAGAAGCTAAAAAAAAAACCATTTGAGAAGAAATTGGTCTGAACCTCGGTTCCCAATTTGAGATCTTGTATCACTATGTTTTCATAGATATAATCTGAGGAAGTTAGGGTTTTTGCAAGCTCCATAATTTCATCTCAAACAGGTCATCATCCAATTTTTTCTATAATATTTTTTCTACGAAGGTTCAGACTCTAAAATTTAAACCCATTTGGAACAACATCTTGGCGAAGTGCAGGTCCGAACTTCAGATCTTGCCTCACTATATTTTCGGAGATATAATCTGAGGAAGTTAGGGTTTTTCCAGACTTGTGAATTACATTCTAAATAGGCGATCTTGGGAAAATTGTCATAACTTTCTCTCGAAGCATCAGATTGAAATTTCCTAAGAAGTTACAGAAAGAGGACAGACTGTAGTTTGTTATGTATTTGTTTCAGATCCTAAGGTTGAAATAGTGATACGTGGAACTTCGCACAAGTGCGCTCTACTAAACTAGTCTATAATCATGTCATCGTGGGAGATTTGACATTACTCTTCCTTGCAGAATCCAATCTTGATCAGACTTGCGGGGTTAGAAAGAGAAAGAAAAGGGCTACTACAGGACACAATTTTAGAACTTGGAGATCTGAAATTATAGAGTTATAGTCATTTCAATATCGAGCTCCTAAAATCAAGAAAAGGCGATATAAGGAAGTTTGATGGCAAGGATGTGGTAAATTGATACTACAGATGGAGCAATATTTTGATCTACATGATGTGAAACTATTACAAAAGGTACGTATTGCATATTCATATTTAGAACTAGATCAATTTTTATGGTATAAAGAGCTTTGTTCTCATAAACCACTTGTTACGTGGTCAATTTTCATGGAGGAAATGATAACACATTATGAGGATACAAAGAGCAACACCTTTTTTAGCCAACTGATAAATCTCAAAAAAAAGTGTTCAATGGTAGAGCACATTGAGGACTTTCAAAAATTGAATATAAGGGAAAATGGTATTCCATAGAAGCAGAGGATTGATGTCTCCATAAGGACTTTAAAGGATAACATTCAACATGAGGTTCATATTTGGGAACCTAATTCATTGGAGAATGCATTCAGGTTGGCAAGAAAAGTGGAAAGAAAAATTATGGCAACAAGGAATTCTACCCCTTACAACTATAAAGATGGAAGTGTTATTTCTCCTAGCATTCCACAACCTACAAGGTTGAAACCACAACAATTGGAAGAAAAAAGAGCAAAAGGGCTTTGTTACAATTGTGATAACCAATACATTAAAGGTCATAAGTGTGATGAGAAGAAATTATTTTACATAGATTGTGAAAAGGAGGAAGAAAAGGATCAAGAAACATCAAAAGAAGAGGATATACACCAGGAACCAACCCCAAAGAAAGAAGAAATGAATCAGACCATATCTTGTAAAGCATTGGAAAGCATTACCACTCCTCAAACTCTCAAGATAGAAGGACATATCAAGAAGAAAAAGGTGCAAGAAGTGAAAGATCACATCGAGAAGAAGAAATGAATCCAACCATATACTTTAATTCATTGGTCAAAATTACCACTCCTCAAACTATCAAGATAGAAGATCACATCGAGCATCAAGAAATGAATCCGACCATATCTTGTAAAGGATTGGAAGAAATTATCACTCCTCAAACTCTAGGCATAGAAGGACATATCAAGAAGATATCAAGAAGAAAAAGGTTCAAGTAGTGAAAGATCACATCGAGCATCACAACAAGTTCTCCAACTTTTAAAGGATAACGCCACTTCGGTGCAAAATCAAACGAAACAACAAGTAGATCAACATCATAGTGAAAAATGTTTTGATGTAGGTGATTGGGTATGTTTACTGCTACATCTCAAGC
>APFE031341997.1:242676-264915 GCA_000404065.3 Pinus taeda | reverse complement strand
CTGCGGAATCGGCAGAGGGCTGCGGAATGCCTGTAAATATGTCAAAATTTAAACAAAACAGTCACACATTAGCAAAGCTCACTTGATCATGCTTAATGACATCTAATGTAATGATCTGGGTGGTTTTACATTGAAAATGAGGCAAAAGAGAGAGGTAAGTGATGAAAAACAGTAGGCAATTGTGGATGATGAGGTGTAAGTTAGAGCCTCTACACATATTTTTCCATAGAAATGACATTTGACATTAAGCCAGCTAAATTTCCAATAACATGTATTGTTTGTGGATCAAATCCTTTCTTTGCAGGCTTTTTGAGACAGAGTTCTTTGATGGCTTTGGTATAAATTGGAATATCCTTGATTGCCTGGAGTAATGGCAATTTGACATACACATTTCTCAATTCATCAAGAACATCGAATTGTGGCAATGGTATGGGTAATTTTGGTTGAAGTAATCGCTCTGGAAATGGAGATGTCTGTACTGTTTTGATTTGTTGACCCTGTTCTAGATTGTTTTGTTTGCTATGTGTTGGATCATTTTGTTTGTTGTGTGTTGGATCATTTTGTTCATCAATTTGACTCCCGTTTTGTGACTGCATTGGAACAAGAGGAGGTTCCATTTGCAAAATTCGACTTGACCTTAGTTCAATGTTTTGCAGTGGCAGAATTGGGTACGATGGTCCCTCATCCATGCTGTAAGCTGGTCTATCTATTCGGTTGTTTGGGTTAGCTATGGGTTGAGATGGTAGTTGTGTGGGTTTAGGAGGCTGATTGGATGGTAATTGTAGTTGTGGTGAATTTATTTGTGGAGGAGCAGGTAAGGTTTGACAAGGATTTTGTTGTTGATGAGCAACTGGTTGATGAGAGTATTGTTGTGGATATGGCTGAGAATATTGTTGTTGATAGTGTTGAGGATATGGCTGAGGAAATGGTTGTTGATATTGCCAAGGTGGTTGTTGAGAAAATTTTTGAGGATAGGAATATCCTCTCCATCCCTGTTGTGGATAAGTTTGTTGTTGTTGATTAAACCAATTTTGCCAAGGCATAGGAACATTCCAGGAATTTTGAACAGGCATGTTATAATTTGCTGGATTTGGATTTTGAAACATACTTGGAGGTCTTGGTTGCCATGGCCTTCGAGCTCCCATGAAATATATGTTCTCCATCTCTACATTGGCTTCCAAATTATAGCTATGCAAAACTTTCATCTTTGTGCAATCCTTAGTGTCATGATTTTCTATACAAAACCCACAAATCTGCACATCATCTAAAGGGCATTATTTCAAGGCATGTTTTCTTCTACATTTGGGTCAGAATATAGATAACTATTGTTCTTATTCATCTTGTCTTTTCTTTGCTTTCATAATTTCTATTTGATTCCCCAAAGTGCTTAAAAGGTCTGTTTTAAAATCTTCAAATAGATTTCCTAGTTAAGCTCTAGTAGTATTTCCTGTGGCAGATTTAGTGATTCTAGATGTCATAGTTCTTCTTCCATTTCTTGCTCTACTTCTGACACAAGTCAACAATCTCTTCTCAATGTAAATTAGAAATGTCCCCTTTACCCATGAGATTGAGGTCATCTAGATATTCGTCCCGGATGCCCCTAAGAAATATTGTTCGAATCATATTAGTAGACATGGTTCTATGTTTTGATTTTTGCAGATTGTATGAAAATATTTCCAAGTATTCTTCTAAGGTGTCATATTCTTGTTGATTCATTCTAAAGATGTTATCTTTAGAGTCTTTTGATTGACAGTAAGGTTGATATTTTTTCAAAAAGATTTTTCTCATGTTATCCCAATCAGTGACCGTGTATTCACCTAATCCCATGAACCACCTAAGTGTTGTTGCGTTTAATGTGGCAGGAAAAATTCGAAGTCTGTGCACATCATCGGTATAAACATAGGTTCGGCATACTATATCAAATTCAAACAAAAATGAATCAAGGTCTTCAGATGCCATACCAGAAAAGTTTGGTAATACAAATGGTGGGGTATTTTTCATTTTAATTTCCTCATCCATGTACTCTCCTCTATCTTGAATTGGAAATTTAAATGTTGATTCCTCTTCTTTTGGTGGGTTTTGATTCCCTCCAAACAGAGTATCATTTCCTTGTTTTTCTTCAAGCTCTCTTTGTCTTCTCCTTTCTTCCACTTGTCTCTTGTACTCTCTAAGTTGTTCTGCAGTAGGTCCTCTGGATCTTCCGTCTTCAGCCATTGTGATATGTGACTTGCCTAAGGTTTCGATATCTTCTTCCTGTTTTGATTCGTGACAAACAATCTGTTCAAGGATAGGCTATTGGATTCTTGTACTACTCTCTTTTTGTTTCCCTACTATAGAAGTCTCAGATATATATCTTTTCTTTTCCTCATGAGCTAGTAGGATTTGTCTTTCAACGAGAGTAAGTCTCTGGCCTGATCTTTGTTTTTCCTCGAGTTTTTCCACAGTAACTTTCCCAATTGGTGTTGTGTACTCAATCCTCTCTAAAGCTTCTTCTCCCAATGGAGGGTTAGTTGTTTGGTGGGGGGGGGTTTATGAATCTTCCTTTTTCATCCCTAGATCTAGACATAAAGAATCATGGCTTAAAGAATTAAAACTAAATCTATGTTTTTGTGGTTTTGTTTATTTAAGATTTTAAGATTTTTTTCTTTTCTAAATCTTCCTAGTTTGCACCTCCCCGCAACGGCGCCAAAATGTTGAGCTTTACTTGCTAAGGTGGGCTTTAACTCCTTTTGTTAACCCGAGTATGTACACTTAGAGGCACTTATCTAATGTATATAGATCTAGAAAGATCTAGTGTTCTTATGATAGCCTAGTGAAGTGAAATTAACAATGCTCTCTTACAAGAGGTGTCTCCTTGTCTTTTTCAAACACTTAAGCATTGATTTAGATGAAAACAAATCTAATTGAAATCCGATTTTGCCTATTTAACAAAACAAAGTATTAATTACTTGTTGAAGATTCTACCATTCCTTTCCAAGAACTTTACTCTATAGAATCCCTTCCAATCCTAAGTCATAACAATTCAAAACAATTTCTAAATCTCAATTAGTCAAGGCAATGAATGAGATAAGTACCTTTGGAAATCAATAATAGTTGATTCTCTTACAAGGTTCATTCATCTAACTATAGATTGAATTCTGCAATTATAAATCTTAATCAATGGAAATTGAACTATGAACTAACTCTAAAATTGAAATCATAAAATAGCAAACATATTTGTCAACTTCAAGATGAATATTGGTTGAGACTTCTTACAAATCTCTTTCACAACAAATACAAATCTCTTCAATTAACAATTTTTTAATTCCATGAACTTGCAACACATGAATTAGATAACAAATTCTAAATATCAAATCTATCTATGCAATTTATAAAGAAAACTTAAGAAGGAGTGTACCAGCTCCGTAGTGGTGGCACTTCCACACTTTGCAAGCACACTATAGACTAACTCAAATGAAGAAAATTATTGGATCTGAAAGCATAAGATGAACTCAATATTGTAGCTCTGTATTTAAGTATGAGAATCAAAATACATAAACTAATTTTTCCAAGTTTTCATATATCAAAACTAATAATCTACATAGTTCTCCCTTTGAGTTATTTACCATAAATCTCCATAACAAAAAGAAGCTATTCATACTCCTTATTATCCTAATAAGATCCTATCAATTACATCAAAGGAGGTCGAATTAGATCAGATCTTCCATTTAGGCAAAAATCTCAAAAATAGAAATGATGTTCACAAAATCTGGAATTTCTGCTAAACTAGTTGGGTTTGACCAGCGTTGACCGGCCACCTATATTCTTCAAATCCGAAAGTAGATAGGTAATCCACCATCTTTGTACATTTAGGTTCATGACCACAATCTTCGAATTTGCCATCCTGTTATGCAACATGTCAAACCATGGAGCGATTACAAGAAGTTATAACATCTTGCAATTTTTTGGAAAATTTCAATTTTAACACAACAATTTCAAAAATTAATTTCAAGATAAAAATAATGAGAATGACATTATACCATTCAGTTTCTAAGTGTTATGGAGGAAATATAAAGGTTGAATGGTAAGAAATGATGAGCAAAAGAGGATTTTTAAGTGAAATGGCCAGTCATAAATTGATACCAATAGACATCTTTGTGTTCCTTCAACCAAGCGTGCCAAGCTAATTTTGGAGGTGCATTATAGTCGAGTTACACGACACTTTGGTATGGAGAAGATAGTGGCACTACTACAAATTTACTTTATTTCCCAAAACTCCGACAGGATGTTAAAAAATGTATTAGATCCTACACGACCTGTGTCATCGCCAAGCTAACCATTAAGAAGTAAGGCTTCTACACTCGTATGCCTAATCCTAGTCGGCCTTAGGAATCCATCTCCATGGATTATATGGCTGGCCTTCCTTCTACCAATCATGGCAATGATTGTGTGTTTGTGGTCGTTGATAGATTTCTTAAGCTGGCCATATTGGCTCCCTGCAAGAAGAGTATCATAGCAGAATCGACTGCCAAGCTCTTCTTTGAACGAGTGTGGGTACATTTTCGGATCCCATAGACCATTATATCATATTAGGATATCAAGTTCCTAGCACACTTTGGTCAAGCCTCTGGTCATTGTTGGACACCAAGCTCACCAAGTCGACTGCCTTCCACCCCCAAACTAATGGCTATGCGGAGGTCATCAACAATATGATAGTGCATATACTACACATGTATAACTCTAAGCTTCCATGAACATGGAATGAGAGTCTTCTCTATGTTCAACACAACTACAACAAAGCTCTCCATAGATCAATGAGCCACAATCCTTTTCAGGTGGGCATGTGATTTCAACCATTGTGTCTCATTGATGTTGCAATCCCTCTTGCAACTACACAAGTAAAATATGCACATGTTCAATCTGAAGCTAATAAAGCCATAAAGTTTAATGAACAAATTCAATGCATCTGCCAATATGTTCATGATATCCTAGATAAAGCCAATACTAAGTAAAATCAATGTCATGATCAGCATCAAGTTCCACATAAGTTTCAAGTGGGCGACAAGGTTTGGTTGCATTTACTGAAGGAACACCTTGTCAGAGCTGATTAGAAGCTTCAACCACTCTGATATAAATCTTACACCATCACCAATGATAATTCTATATATGCTTGTTCACACATTACACATGTGGCCCCTTTTTTAGGTTAACCACTATCAGATATACATTGATTCCATTACATCTACATTGAACCACATGTTGGAAAATTGATAGTGGCAGTTATTAATCTTATTTTCCTTAACCTTTATATTTGCTTGTGAATCTTATCTATATTCTTTATGTATTTTGGTTAGATATTTCCATCAAACAATATCAAGAATAGTAACAACAACAATAGAGTACACATATATTAGGCTCTCATCCGGGGAAAACCCCTCCAAGGGGAAAACCTAGAAACTCTCTCTTCCTAGAATCTACTTCAAATGAGATACATAGACCCAAACTCTAAACCAAGTCCTTCTCCTAGTATTAAGTCAACCCTTCCTCAATTCCTTCCTTGATTCTGCACCAACAAACTTCAATATTGCAACTTCGATTTGCTAGCTTTAATATTGCAACTTGCCTTACAACTTTGACCCTGTAATTTCAACCTTGCAACTTCTTTGGAGACCCTAGTCCAACTTCCTCCTAAGACCTTCCTAGAGCAAGACATCTCTCCCTAGGTCAACAAGGTCAATATAGGGTTTCTTCCCTTCTAGCCACAAGATATTTCACTTTGTCCTATTGCAACTCGGACCTATAATTTTGGCCTCCTTCTGCAGCACCAGAAACCCTAGATCTTCACACATGTGTGAGAGAGAGAGTCCAGAAACAAGATATTTTGGATTTCTTCCTTCTCCTAGACCTCCGCTCTTCTTCTTCCTACTCCCCAACTTCAAATCAATCTCTTTCTTGATAGATCAAACTCGTGAAGAGAGTGTGTCCAAATGAGGTCGAACTTCTTCTTTATATAGGCTTCTCAAGGGGTCAAATTCCCTCCTTTAGGCTGAATTGATGCTGCGAGGGCCAACTTGTACTTTTGGAGTTTCTTGGACTTTCTAGACTCAAACTAATTCTTTTTACAAATATAATTTTCCCGGAAGGGTCTTACAAACATGATGTTGACTCCTTTGACTCAAGACAATAAATCCTAAGACCTAACAAACCCTAGAAGCATAAAGAACTTGCTTTTACCTAGAGGACCATCAATAATGAGCATGAAACCCATGCTTTATTAATAATAACTTCTTCTTCTTCTTTTCTTGTTTGTTACATAAAATGCATATTGAAATGTGTACAACAGTTATGAAGACTGAAACTAGTTACATTTTCAACACTCCCTCTTGACTAGGGAGGTATTCATAATTGTACAACCAATACAACAACATATCTCAAACTGAAGAGTTCTCACAAGAAGTGTCCAATTGATAAGCCATATTGTAAGCACCATCATCATGACCAATATTATCTCTAAGGCCTAACTATACAAGCTATTCTTTAATCGATAACATTATGATGGGAGGCTTTACATGTGATACCGCACTACTTCTACAAGGTACACACCTCATCCAGATGTCAACAAGGTATGTCATTTTAGGACTATTCTTATCTTGGATCTCCATTCTTGAGTCCTCAAATAATATCGGTCCTCTTCGACCACTATTCTCTTGGATTCTTGTCCCATACTCAAATAGTGTCGATACCTTTCCTTTCTTGTATGTTTTATCCTCAAGGAAACCACACATGCTTATCCAATCCTTCGCCATTCTTCCTTCATAAACTGAAGAAGATAATGCACATGTGATGTACAACATCATTCCCTCTCAGCTAGAGAGGACATCCCTATTCTTTTTTAATCTTGAGAATAGAACCTTGCTCCTATTTAGGGAGACTCATTTAATCCATTTCAAAATAAGAGGAGGTCTAGACTTCCTTTCTACTTAGGAAGTTGCCATCAAAAGTCTTACAATTTGTATTCATAAGATCATTAGCTACCAATTATTCATAGTTTCTCGACTCCCTCTTTCCTCTACATCATCAATCTTTCTTTCTTTCAAGGTATCACAGAGCCACCTTCTCTCCTCAATCTTGTGATAGGTTCTAGTCCAATCTTCTTGCTCATCACTTCCATCATAGATGAAGGCATTATATTGAGCCTTTCCACACTTCAAGTTGATAATAGCTTCCTATTTAAAGTGATATTCCTTTGACCTTCAGGTTATCTTCTTGCACTGCAACCTGTTAATCCCAATATGTCCACATCTTGAATTCAAAGTTTCCAGGTACCAAATATGGAGCTTCCCTCAATAATCCTCATACATTTCTATCCATATAGTTGAAATTTCCTCAAATGTCATAATGTATTCCTGCAACATACTTCCAGGTAGAAAAATAATATGTTAACCAGATAACCAACATTAATTAAAATTAGACTTTCCTCATCACGATGACCTTCTTGTTCCATCAACATCCTTATGGTTCATCTCCATTCATATTTTCCTTCATGCATCAAATTTCCCAAGGATCTAACTTGATTACCAAGTCACAACTTTTTCTTTCGAAGACTATACTGGATATCAATACTTATCTTACATATTCTAGAGAAATTCTTAATCTTTATAGATCCTTAAGTAAGTCAAATCCTATTTGTTTCAAGCATCATACATCCATATTTTTATGACCAACTTTCTTTCCACAAGATTCTATACATATGAATCTTATCCAAAATTTTATATCTAGCATGCATTACTATGCTTTTACCTGATCATCTAGCTATCCATATATATCACAAAGAACCTGGATCCTAACCCATTGCATTCTTCCTTCCTTTTACCAGTATTGATTGCACATTACATGGAACATCTACTGACCTTTTTCATAGTGCTTCTTACAAGAACCTTTCATAATTATGGTTATTTTAGGATCGTTATGATCCACCTAAGAAAGATGACTACCTCTAACATAATGTTAGATAATGCATGGACTATTAATATGCAAAATGGCTTATCTATTCATCTGTCTAGATGATCTCTACAAAGAAACTTAATCATGTAAATTCTTGACATGCTACTAGCATATGCTTCTTTTTATGAAGCTATGAAAAAAATATTATCTAAAAGAAATATTAATCTCACAGAGAACCTAACAGTTCGTGACCTTCTTTAGATGTAAAGATCCTTAACTTCTTCCTTCTTTTCCTTTTTGTCAGGTTCTCCCATTGCCTCGGTTACATGAGCTTCACTCCTTTCCTTTATCTTGTTGTTCTATAGGCTTGGACAATCCCTCTTAAAGTGTCCAAAATCATTGCACTTGAAAGACTAAACTTTGGACATGTATTTCTTCTTTGAATTACCAAAATTTCCCTTCTTTAACTTATTAACTCGGGCTAAAAAGGTTTGAGATTTCTCATCAGATCTAATATCATCCTTGACCTTGATCCTTGATTATTCTAATATGCACTACACCCACAACTATTCAAAGGGAGTTGAATCCTTCTTAGAGTAGATGATTCTTGCAAAGCTACTCCATTCTAGTGGAAATGCATTTAGTGCACAAATGCTTACTTCAAAATCAGTGATTGGTTCCCCAAGTCCTTGTAGAAGGTCTCTTAGTTGAGACACTCTCATGAGAAAAGATGCCACATCCTCATCCTTTGATTTCTTCATTATATACAACTTGTTCATCAAACAACATCTTTTGCTTTGTTGTACTTACAGAGTATAGATTCACTAGATTGTCATACATAGCCTTGAAAGTCTTCAAATTTGCAACGAATGGAACAATTGAGTCTTTAGTGGATTCCACCATGATCCTTTGTGCCCTTACTGCCCCTTTCTTGTATTTTGATAGTTTTTGTTTCTTATCTTTCTCAGGTTCAGTAATTGCTCCAGTAACATATCCATTACTTCTTGTTATGTGAGTATCAAGTCAATTATTTTCTTCCATGCTAAATAGTCCGATGCCCCAACAAGCTTGTTTCTCTCCTTGCAGAAAGAACCCATATGACTTGAAGATTCAGGCATGATGTAGTAATATGATACTTAATTGATACAAAGATTCTCCTTGATGATGTATTCAACCTTATTGATGCCAATATCTTTGAAGAGTCCTTGATAACAACTTCTGAAGTCCCTAGATGCTTCTTTCAAAGATGCCTTCCAAATAAATCTTCCTTTGATGTGAGATTGATTTAGACTTGATCTTCTTTAATGTAGAAACCGGCCTAATAGGTATTCTACCAGTGAGTCCTCAATCCTTCTTGAATTATTCTCTTAAGAGTTTCCTTTTAGCTTCCCCTTGATAAGCAAATCCTTCTAGTGCCCTTTCAGTTGCCTTTCTTGTTCACCTTAGCTCTAATACCATGTTGGAAAATCAATAGTAGCAGTTACTAATCTTATTTTCTTTAACCTTGATGTTTTCTTGTGAATATATTTATCTTCTTTATGTCTTTTGGTTAGATATTTCCATCAAAAAATACCAAGAACAATAACAACAACAATAGAGGACATTAATATTAGGCTCTTAACCAAGGAAAAACTCCTCCATGGGTAAAACTTCAAAACTCTTCTCTTCTTATAATTTGCTTCAAATAAGATACAAAGACCCAAAACCTAGACTAAGTCCTTCTCATAGTACCAAGTCAACTCTTCCTCAAGTACTTCGTTGATTCTCCACCAGCCAACTTCAATACTGCAACTTTAATATGCTAGCTTCAATATTGCAACATGTTTTGCAACTTCGACCCTATAATTTCAACCTTGCAGCTTCTCTGGAAACCCTAATCCAACTTCCTCTTGAGACCTTACTATAGCAGGACAACTCTCATAAGGTCAGTGAGGTCAATATATGGTTTCCTCCCTTCCAGCTACAAGATTATGCACTTTTTCCTACTGCAACTCAGACTTGTAATTTTGGCCTCCTTCTGCAACACCAAAAACACTAGATTGTCGCACGTGTGAGAGAGATAGAGCCAAAAAATAAGATATTTTGTCTTTCTTCCTTCTCCTAGACCTTTGCTCTTATTCTTCCTGCTCCCTAACTTCAAATCGAACTCTTTCATGATAGATTGAACTTGTGAAGAGAGTGTGTCTAAATGAGGTTGAAATGCTTCTTTATATAGCCTTGTTAAGGGGTTGAATTTCCTCCTTTAGGCCGACTTGATGCTGCTAGGGCCGACTTGTACTTTTGGAGTTTCCTAGACTTTCTAGACTCGAAATAATTCTTTTTACAAATATATTTTTCCTGGAAGGGTCTTATAAACATGATGTTGACTCCTTTGATTAAGGACAATAAATCTTAATACCTAACAAACCCTAGAAGCATGAATAATATGCTTTTACCTAGAAGACCATCAAGAATGACCATGAAACCCAAGCTTGAATAATAATGAATTTTTCTTATTCTTTTCTCATTTGTTACATAGTGTTTGTTACATAGGATACATATTGAAATGATTACAAAAATTATGAAGATCGAAATTAGTTACATTTTCAACACCCCATATATGCCCCCAATGGAGTCACATTAAGACTTTGTTATTCCTCTCAAATTCCTCTCCCGGTGGTCGAGCCTACTTGTGCATCATTTATTCCCCTCAAAATATTTCTTCCTCATCTTGTATTTCTTCCCCCTATTGGTGAAAATGATTTTGAGCTAAGTATCCCCCCATTCCTTGGCCTACACCTAGTATTTAATGGGAACCACCTTAGGCCATACTTTCCACCATTGTTGGATGCATCAGAGATTACCGAGCAGCTGACACCAATAGAGTTGAACCTAGATTGCATTGAACAAGCCACAATTGACAGGATCATAGACACATAGATTAAAAACACTCACAAATAGAAGATCCAACTATATCGGGTTGTCAAATCCAACCAGACCCTACACCAAGGTAAGTGGCTCACCATGAACCAAGTTCAGCAGAAGTTTCCCCATCTCTTGGAGGCACTCAACATAATGGGGACCATTGCTTCCTAAGGGGGAGGATTAATCCAGGTGGATATTAGTGGCCACTCGCCCATTCTAATTGGAACCCCAACACTATTTCCTATCAGTTTCCTATTTTTCATGATAGTCTTCTATTTTGGAAATTTTTCTATTTTTTTTGTAGAAATTCCCACTGTAGATCAATAGATTATGCAATATACTAAAGAAAAGTACAAGATCTACTTTTACAACAAACTTGCGGAAGCTTAATCAAATATGAGAAAGATCAAATAGAACACATATAACTGAGAATGAGAAAGCAATCACACATGAACATAGAAGAATACTTTGGGGAAAGCCTCAGCTAAAAACCTCGATCTCTGTATTATCATACAAGTGGAAATATGTTCAAATTACCTAAAGAATTAACTCACAAGCTATCCTGCTCTTGGTAAAATCGAACAATACAATTCACAGATTGAATAGACACAATATATGCCTTTCCTTAGCCCGCCTCCTATTTCCTTGCGTAGTTTTTCTTGGGGTCCAATGTTGCCACTTGTGTGAATTGGCCTCATCACACACTCACCAAACCCAAAAGTAACTGCGCAATCTCCAAGGAAAGAATTCCTTTTGCATGCAAGAGATATCCTCCATGTAATATTCCTGCAACTGATAGTACATTGTCCCATCATATGATCTCAATTGGGTCTCTGTCTGAACTGACATGCATGAGTTATTTATGAGAGAATATTCAGTTATGTGAAGTGTAGCAATTACATGCATGCATGCATTAACTAATTGAACTCACAATTAGTTCAACAAACTATTTGAACTAATCTAACTGGACTTAACTCAGTTAACTGAGCTAACTAATTACAACTCATCTGTATCTCTTTAACTAAGGGATAAATTCCTCAATCAATGGGATAATTGTTGCATGTCCTCACATAGACTTCATGTTTGATTTTCTACAACTAATTAACTCAAGATGAATTAATTAATTATTTTACAAACAACTGTTAAGATCAAATTCGAATTTTACTTCTCTATTTTAGTTCAAGGAATAACTAAAATAGCAAGGTATCCACAAATGCTATTTATAGTAGTCCTAATTTTAACACTTCTATTTTTAGCATTTCTTGTTGCTATTTTCAACACTCCCTCTCAATAAGAAAGGAATTATCAATAACCCCAATCCTGTCTCTTTGGAACTTGAACTTGCATTTTGAAAATGCCTTAGTCAAAATATTTGCATCTTGTTCCTTGGTCGAAACATACAGCGACAACATGATCCTCTTGACCACACAATCTCGAAGATGGTGATACCGGATATCAATGTGCTTGGACCTGTCATGAAAAACTTGATTCTCAAAGAGTTTGATACAACTCTGATTATCGCAGTAGATCACAATTGGATCCATCCTCTGACCAAACAATCCCACTAGAATCTTCCACATCCAAGTGGCCTCACATGCAGCCTGACTAGTAGCCATGTATTCAACCTCTGCTGAGCTAAGTGCAACTGACCTCTATTTCCTACTGTACTAGGAAACTGTAGCTAAACCAAGGTTGAAGATTCCTCTAGAAGTGCTCTTCCAGTCTGATGGAATCCCTGCCCACTCTGCATCTGTGAAGCCCTGAAGCTTCACTCCCTCTGTCCGTCTATACCACAATCCAAACTAAGATGTGCCTCTGAGGTATCTCAACACATGCTTTGCTGCCTTCCAAAACAACTGGGTAGGCTGAACCATAGCTTGACTCAGCTGCTTCACCGCAAAGCATAAGTCTGGTCGTGTGTTCACTAGATACATAAGTGAACCCACAAGTTGTCGATGAATAGTGGCAGCTACTACCTCACCTGAAGTAGCATCCTCCTTCCTCCAGTTCCCAGCTAGAGGAGTTTGCATGGGCTTGCACTTCTCCATGTGAAAGCGCCTGAGTATTTCATTGGCATACTTGCCTTGAAACGCAAATACTTCCCCATCTTTCTACCACACCTCCATGCCTAGAAAGTAGTGCATAAGACCCATGTCTTTCATCTCGAACTCTCTTGCAAGGTCCTCCTTGCAAGACTTGATCAACTGATCATCACTGGTCAAAATCAGATCATCCACATAAAGAATAATGATCAATGGCTTACCTTCTACCATGATGTGGTAAAGGTTCGCATATGCTTCACTCTTGGTGAAGCCCAACCCAGTGAAATAATTGTTGATCTTGGTGTACCAAGCACGAGGTGCTTACTTCAGCCCATACAAAGCCCTCTTGAGTCGGCACACATGCGACTCACGATCAAAGGTCTCGAAACCCTCTAGCTGCTCAATGTACACCTCCTCATCAATCTTCCCATTG
Source organism: Pinus taeda (assembly GCA_000404065.3). Lineage (NCBI taxonomy): Eukaryota > Viridiplantae > Streptophyta > Pinopsida > Pinales > Pinaceae > Pinus > Pinus taeda. Next base: position 251,613 of record APFE031341997.1, on the reverse strand, counting down.
AGGAATGATGTCTTCAAGTCCATCTGATGGATCTTCCAACCCATCTGAGCTGATAGTGCCAACATATATTTGATAGATGGGTACCTTGCTACAGGAGCAAAGGTCTCATCATAGTTGATCCCATTGACCTGTGAGAAACCTCGGGCAACAAACCTTGCCTTATGTTTCTCAACACTGTCATCAACTACCTGCTTTACCTTGTAAAGCCATCTAGAATTAACCACCGACTTGTCCTAAGTCTTGGGACAACATCCCACACATTGTTCTGAATGATAGAATCATACTCCTCTACCATTGCATCAACCCAGACTGGTTTTTGCACTGCCTCCTCGAATGAAGAAGGTTCAGACTCTACACACTCCCCAACCAAGACCATGTACCCAGTGTACCGCTCGGGCGACCTCCTCTATCTACGCTGAGAAGATGGTTGTCCCACATTCTCCCGCGCATCCAGCATCAACCTATTAGCTTCACTTGAGCATTTTTTCCCATCTCTGGAAGTCTCAGCATGAGTGGATGTCTCCACTCCCGGATCCTCTGCATGCAGCTGCTCCACATCAATCTTAGGCTCCTAATCCTTAGGAACTAAAAGTTCCTCCTCTGCATGCAACTTGAGCTCCCTCTAAAGTGATACTCGCATGGATTTCTGCTCGTCGAACTTCAGATCCCTGCATACAACTGTCCTTTGACTGGTAGGCAGGTACACCTGATAGTTGTGGGCTGTACAGTGTACCCCACAAGTATTCCCAACTTAGCTGTTGGATCTAGCTTCTTCTGGGTATCTTTGGTCACATGACAATAAACTGATGATCCAAAGATTCAGAAGTGACTCACATCTAGTCACTTCCCGGAAAAGGCCTCCATAGGTGTCTTCATTCCCAGTATACGGTGTGGGCTTCTGTTTTGCAAGTATACTGCTGTATTGCATGCCTCAGCCCACAAATACAGTGGTAGGCTTTGGTCATTCAACATCGCTCGAGTTGCTCCATAATCGATTTGTTCTTCCTTTCGACCACTCCATTCTTTTGTGGGTTATGGGGTCCTGTCAACTCCCGTTTAATTCCTTATACAACGCATAAGTCCTTAAACTGTTGGGAGACATACTCTCCACCATTGTCGCTACGCAAGGCTTTTATTTTCTTTCCAAATTCTTTCTCTGCCAAGGCTTTAAATTGGGGTTTACTCTTTCATCTTCTGATTTCTATAGTCATGGCACAAGTTTATGAGCTTGTCTGCAAAACGTTCTAATAGTATAAAAACGTTTGGTATTTATATTTGTAATTAACACGGCCTGTTGAGATAATATTTTCGATATTTTCGAGTTGCCTATTGGCCTCTCATAGAATTTTTAATCATGTACTTGTGTCAACCTTTTGTTATATATATATCTATATATATATATGAATTTAAGGTCTGAAGTTCATTTAAAAAAAAAACAATTCCAAACACTATAGTCTATGCATTATACCCATTGTTTTGTAGAAATTCGACAATGCATTAATTTTACAGTCGATACTTCGATACTTAATATGGAAGTAAATTTATTTTTTGTTCCTGGAGTTTTTCTGTAGCGCACATATATATGTATATATATAATCTCTTTTGGTATTTCTCAAACTTGTAATTTTAAAGAAGATTTTAGACCAATTAGATTAAAAAATAAAGTAGATTAAAAAAAAAAACAAAAACCACTTATAAACAACTACTACAGACAGCAAGTGAATGAAACCTGACAAATGATTTACCCATGGAATGCAGAACTATTTTGATTATTGAATCCTCTGTTAAATGAAATAATCCCACGGAACAAAATTCTATATTTGGGTAAAGTTGCAATAAGGTAGGGTAAATGATGGAAGCAGTTTATCACTTTCCTTCCTTCCAATAACCCTGTTATTAAACCTGCATTCCATTGATCTCTCCAAAGATATCGGGAAGCGAAGAAAAGGTTGCAACTATTATTAGTAAGAAATTTGGGCTAAATGCGGCCTAAAATCAGCAAAATCATAGCTGACATGGCCAGAGGAAAATACACTAAATTCCATTAATTACCTTTCAAAAAAATAAAATATTGAAATAGTAGGAATTTGATTTTTTCCAAATTCGAATAAATATTTTTTTTAATTAAAATCGCGATTCTAAATTAATGACAGTCTGGTTTCTAAAATTTTTGTTGTATTTATGAACTTATCCCTTCGAAATGAATTTGGTAAATTTCTTCATAGTTTAAAAAAAAAAACCATTTAATTTGTTAAATTTATGAGTTTTGAAGTAGAAATATTATATAACTAATATTTCAATTATACACTTTTTATTATTATGATTATTTATTGTATAAATAATAAATTTAATATTCATTATATAATAAAAATAATTTTAGAAAATAGGTTTTTGTGATTCGTATTTATTTATTTATTTTTTCGTACTTTAAAAATCCTATGTCTAGGTCTCTGCTCTGCTTTTTCGAGTTGAAAGCGACCTGCTGCAGGACACATGATGAGGTTTGTTCATTTAAATGAAATCTGTATCAACACAGGGAAATGACACCGTTTGATCTCAGATCGAAAGTCTCAATCATGCCTTTCAGGTTGCTCTGAAGCAAAGTGAGCCCTGATCGAATGAGTGGATAATGTATCCCTATTTCAATTCTCCAATACGCATAAATATGGGAGCAAATGTAGTCTTCAAAGACAGGTTGGATAGAATTTGCCAGTTTTTCTTTAAGTTGGTGAAGAGGTAGTGTAGAGCAGCAACTGGATGTGCTCGCAACCGCCCGAGATAAAGCAACAAGGGGTCCCAGAAACTCAAATACTCAACCTTTCTGTAGTAATTTTTTTTTGTGGATTCAAAGAGTGTATGGGCAGTGTTTACGGTCTTTCGTGGCAAGAAATGCATGCAATTTTATGTTTAGTCTGATATGAACTGTCGATTGCTCACTAATTTTTTTATTTTTTTTTTGAGCCAAGGACCAGATCAATACCCTGGCTATGGTTTTGTGTGCTTTTACGGTACTATTTACTTGGAACCAAATCCGGCCAGGGGTTATTCAAGTATTTTTTTTTTCAAATAAATTTATGTCTTCCTTTTCTGATTTCATCAGGGTTAAATATGAATATAGTTGTTGTGGGGTGTAACAATCGCTAATAATTTCATTAGGAGCATAATCACATTGGACTGGGTCAGCACACCGTTATGGACAAACACTACAACCAAGTCAAGCTCCTTAGCCCCACGGAGAAGTCCTGATCAGCACACCGTTAGAAATTTATAGAAATCATAAAATTTTTGTGCTATCAAGGTTCCAGTGGTAGTAGTATAGCTGTTTTATGCAATCATTCTTGGACGCCATTGTTTTTGACATCCACTTTGACTGGGAATTTGATAAAAATAGAGTCAATGTACAATAAATCACTGCAATTTACTCCTATTCATGGGGTTATGGTTGACTCCCTGAATAGCCTAGTAGAATTACCCCTTCATCATTTCAGAATGATAAGCAGGTAGTAATCTCCCCTAGATCACTAGACTTAATGAGGAACAAAAACTTTTGCGTTTTCCCTTGCACTAATAAGGCAACAATTATAATTGTTGTTGTGAGATCTGTTTTGGATATATGTGCTGGAATATCTGTCGTGGGTGTCCACAAAAAATGGTAACAGTGTATTTAAATCATTTTCATTCATAGGAGCTAGATACATAATGACCTTCATTCACGGGAACTCTTCAGTTCTGGAGCTAGATACATAATGACCTTCATTCACGGGAACTCTTCAGTTCTGGAGGTAGATATGTAATGGCCTGATTAAATGAAAAAAATCTAAAATGATTTCATCTATTCGAAGTACACAAACTTTACATTCTGAAGTGTTGTGCCAAATATATGTTTAGGTAAGTTTGGGGCTTAAATAAAATTAATTTAATTATAAAGTGTGCTAAAAATGTTGATCGAATTTCCAGAATTTTCTACACGGATTGAATTTATTTCTTTTTTTTCAATAAGGATATATATCTCCAGCAAATAGGAAATGACTTTTTAAGTTTGAAAATATGTGAGTTATTTGAAGGTTTGGTAACAAAGTATGCTTGACTTACAAAGTTAATCAGTTCCATAATAAATTTTGAAATTGTGTGTGCACACAAAAATAATGAGCAAAGGCATCGAGTATATTAGTGGTATGTTCTGGTTCAAAATGAATGTGAGTGGGGAACAATTATAAAAATAAGTATAGTGTAGACGAATGCCATAACATGCAGGTGTGTGATATTGTGGTATGTGTGATGATGGTGTGAACATCATCCACTCTCATAGCATAAGAATTTGTACATGCATTGCAGATAATAAGGTATAATTTTCATCATGCCAATGGTTGTGCACAAATGGCAGTGGTGTGTTGAGGTGTGTTGATACATCGGAGTTCTGTAAGTCCGTATGGCAGGTTGTGCAAGTTTGGATAGCGTGATAACTGGGTTTTGATAAGGCTGGTATGATCACTAGCAATGTGTCTTGCAGAGCTTGTCAATTCACACAGAGATTAGATGCTTATTTTCTATTGTGTATCTTGGTCATTAAAAGATTGACCAACCAAATTTTATGCTTGTTGGAGGTTCTTTGTATGTTCTGCATGTTCCTTCTTTAGCGCGCACCATATAATTCCTTAAGAAAAGGTCTTGATGGCTCATGGGTTTATATGCACCATATATTGTCTTTGAAGCTAAAGTGATTGAGAAGCCCTGTGCCTTGAAGCTTTTCCCAGGGATCTCTACATAGAGCCCAATGATATCCTTTTGTATGCACTATGTTATTGTAGTATTTTTCAGAGAGTTGAACACCTTCCTCAACCCTAGAGAGACTTTATACTTGGGATAAGATGATTTAGGACAAAGTTAGGGTGTTTATATTTAAACTTGAATTATTTTTCCTTGTTTTTCATATATTGAAAAATTTACTCGTACGTAGTAAATAGAATCATTTGTTTTGTTTATAGTGATATAGTGCAAATTCACTTCCAATATATCTTTGTCGTGGACCAGCTGAATCCAGAGAAATTACATTATTCTCATGTAATATTTTGAAAATATTCAAAGCCTTCTAAAATCAGTGTGTTATATTGATATTTTGGGTTTCCAGATTCACTATGTTTGAGAAATTCCTATGTGTTCAACTTGACCATTTCTATCTCATCTTGATTTTGAAACTGTAATTCATTAACAGACTTGGCTATTGCTTGTCTATCTTCATGTAGGTTCATTAAGTCATTCTGATTAGTAGCTTTATAAATTATGTTGTATTCATGAACCAACATCTCATCTTGAACAAATCATGTTGATAACACATCTATCTGCAAACAATTTAACCATTCAATTCCCACGTAATCCGAATGAGGAATTGCGCGTAGCTTTCCATGGATTCAATTAATCAATAGGTGAATCTTTCTACAGATAGATGAATCTTTTTACAGTTAGTTATACCTCCACATCTATATTTTATTCCGCTATTGCGCTCAGCGTTTGATAATCCATTTACATCAGTGGGGTACACTCATTTCATTGTCAGTTAATTCTGCGGGTCTAGTACCGCTTTTCTTTTTCAGATTTTGGACACCAGAGGTGCGGCTGATCGAGCTATATACGAAGCTATATAACAAGTCTGTAAATTTGTAAGTGTATATCGCAAGATTGCAGGTGTCTGAATGTTTCAAATCATAATATGAGGTTGATCAGTATGGACAGATTTCTCGACAAGCTTACAATCTTCTATCTTAGGCAGGTAATTTTATGCCTAATTGCATTGTAAATTAAGGATTTGAAATGGTGTTGCCTTCGCGGGTGCGCTTGCAGGCAGACCATATAATTAATAAAATGATTATTTTTGTGTTGGGGAGGAATAACCTTCCTCGTCATCCGATCCAGTTTTGGGTCGAGTGGCAGTGTCTCTTCTTTATGGTGTGGAATATTTTTATGCTTGATTCATAAATTTTATGTCATATTAATATTACTTCACCATTTATCATATTAATTTACTGTCATAGATTGACACATGACATGAAAATAGTAACTGAATGTGATTAAAAGGAAAATAGTACTAGTTTTTCTTCATAAAAAGGTTTACATGGTTTTATCCAGAAAGCTCCACTATGCAATTATGTTGTCCAGTCATGAGGACTATTCATGATCAGTTTCTTCATGGGCCTTAACTGGTTAAAAGGCATCCGCTTTCTAGATACTATACTTTCCATAGGATTGATTATAATCTTGTAATAGGAAACAGATTCTTTAGGCACGATACTCGAAGCACTTCTTCAACTTTTGGTGGATATTGAACCACATCTCCGTGATTGATAGAATCTAGATCATTAGTACACCTTATCTTGCATTTTTCACCTACATCTATGATTCAGTCTGATCTAAAAACACAGAAATAACATTCTGTGAATGTTGATCATCTTATTCACTAATTATTTGTTCGATTACTGCCCTTTAGCAATAGCAGTTGCTTGGCATTTCTCTGGTCCATTATTGCAAGAACACAACTCTCTCAATATGATCTCCTAGTAAATTAAATTTTGCATTGCAATTGCTATTCAAATTACATGTATCTGCTCATTTACTACTCATATCATTTGTATATTGAACATCATCAAGCTACATGATGGTATATTTAGTCTCAGTGGCAAACCATACAGATTTGGATTAAAGTTCATGATGTTGAGTATAATGTTACATGACGTTCGTCATGATTAAAGTTGTCTAAAGAGAAATGGGAAGAAGAAACAACCTATTTTGGAGCATAAAAGAAGAGTATTGTGGTATTTCGGAACATAATGGAAGAATTTGGTAACTTGGTATTCTAAAGGTATCACTGTAAGGTCTATCTAAGGATGATGCACCTAAAGAAGCAATATTGGCAATCAACCAATGAAGTTGAATAATTATGGTAATAATTTTACGGAACTTGGACGATATGATAAAATGATGGGAAAGGATAAGTGTGTACATGACAACATCTATAACAATTTTTCCCTCTAATGGGAGAGCCACATTGTAAAGTTTTCCATAGGTGATTCACTATATGAATGAATTCTGGACAACAAGACGTATGATCAGATAAACAGATTACATATTGAATTTATTTTTCAGGTATTACCCAAGTTGGGAAGAGTAATGTATGAAGTTACATGATGACCAAGTAATGATAACTTGGAAGATATAGAAAAGAATGGTATGAGAGTGGGATGTTTCATGCTAGGAAGGAATGTTTTCCAACTAGAATGAAGATACTATTTAAAGAATCTTTTGCCCAACTGGAGGAAGGGGTCAATTTATGATAAGAAAATAAATATTTGAAGTACTAACTGTTAAATAAGTCAAAATTGGTCAACAAATCCCTGTGCAAATCAATTAAGCATGATATAGAGTTAAATCATGATGGAAATAGTATTTGCAATAGCGATATTGGAATCAGGGATTTTAATTTTGAGGTAAGATGATTTAAATAATGAGGGTATCACTAGTAATGAATTTCACCAAAATTTCCTTTGGGAAGGAAGAATATATGCTGAGAGATTAAGACTCAAGATGATAATTATGAAATTTAACGATGTACTTAGATGTCGAAATGATTATTGAAAAGTGATTGACACCTTGATGAAAACATACTGACGATGTTGATGAACATATGGTTCTTATAGTGATAAGGTATCTATACGATAATAGCGATATGCATAGGAATTATGACATTATGTCAAGGTATATTGACATTTTCATGTACTACCTGATGATAAGTATTTAATGTTCAATACTCATGCCGGATACGATATGCATAAGGTGGCATATGAATTATGATGTTATAATATGAGGATTATTGACATGTGGTTCATTTATGTTAACGCATGACATGTCTTGATATAATAATGTAATGGTATAACTGAAGCATGCGATAGTTCCATGCCATGCGTAAGCATGCAATTCCTTGCAAGAGTTGGCACGTAGATTATTCCTATCATACTATGATGGTATGGTTAATGCATTGGATGCATGTTGAAATGTGATGATTCACAGGACTCCACAAATAGGCCAAGAGGTCCGGTTTATTTGATGATCTTGTGCGAGCCCATACGCACGAGGGAGAATAAGTAACACCATATGGGTTGGGGACAAAACTCAATCAACACTACATATGCCAGTGGTTCCTTTGTCTTGTGTATAGCTCTTGATGGATAGCTCTTGAAGAACTATGGGACCATCTTGAGAAGGCCAAGCGCCTGATGTTCCAGGCTTGGTGCCTGATGATTCCAGGCTTGGTGCCTGATGTTCCAGGCTAGGTGCCTGTTATTGGATTGGGATGCCAAAGTCTGGAAGGGATGTTAAGGACTTCGATGCCTGGGGCTGTGCGCCTTAGTAGTTGTGGAGGGAGTGGGCCAGCCTGCGAGATGCCCAGGGTCATTGAGTACCGGACCGGATGCCTACCTTGGGGCAGATGAGGTCACCGGATGCCTGCCTTGGGGCAGATGAGGTCTGAGTCAGGGGCGAGCCTTGGGGCCAGCCTTGGACTAGGATACATACTGGGTTAGGCTTGTGCCTGGTGCCGAAAGTGGAAAAATGACAAAGATTCCTTGAGATTTCCTGGGGTGTTGGGAACTTTCGATGCTTGCTGGTTATACTAGTTCAGCGGAGGGTGTTGGCAACATGAAGTAAATAAAATAATAAATAATAATAACTAATAAAAACTTAACTTCGGGATGAAGTTCCTTAAAGTGGGAGAGTATGTAAAATTCCTCCCTTAATAATAAATAATAAATAATAAGAACTAATAAAAATAATACAAAAATAATAATGAATAATAATAAATAAACCACTTAATAAATAATAAATAATAATAACTAATAAAAATAATACAAAATAATAAGTAATAATGAATAATAATAAATAAATCATAAT
>APFE031341997.1:224706-242484 GCA_000404065.3 Pinus taeda | reverse complement strand
AAGCAATAAAAAGAATCAGTAAAGCTAAAAATCAAAAGAAAAGTAAAGAAATAAAACTAAAAATCAAGTTGCATGTAGACACATGGAGTGTGTGCATGTGGTTCCCCATCCAATGTTTTGTTCTATTTAATAGATGGTGAGGAGGATGGGAGGTATCCATCATTCCGAGATTCTATCTGTCATTCTCTTCGGAGAAAGGTATACTAAGACTTATGAGCACTGGTAGTAGTCGTTGATTGAGGGCTCAGGGGTGGCCAGTTGTAGCAGAATCCTGCACAATTGAGCCTACGGTTGGGAGGAGAGTCGTCCCCAAAACCCTGTTGCGGTAAGTCTACTATTACACAGGTAAGCCCATGTAAGTACACTTCATAGTTTAAGGTTAATGTTAATAACTTAATTAGATATCAATGTTGGGCTGTTATAGATAAGACATAATATTGCCTCCCTGCATAGGATGAAACTGCCTATTATTCAAACATCAACTCTGCGCCCAAAATTAATCATTGTTGGTTAAAAACCAAAAAGCTGCCTTTTTTATTCTTTTTACTGTTATTCTGTTGCCAAGAACCTCTGCCGACCAATTCCAAAGCGCCAGAAGACCTTCTGAACCATTTTGAGCCGTTTTTCAACCACAATTCAAACTTGACTACCAGAAGACGATGCAGACTCCAATTTGAAGCAATGCAAACACAATTGAAGCCTCAGAATGCCTCCCCTGCTCCCCAGAAACCTTCTGCATACCAAATCTTCGTTTTCTAAGTATTCCTGAAAGTACCAGAAAGGCCCTGTACTTAAAGATTTGCACAACATTTTTAAAAGAATTAATCAATTAAACTAATTAAAATCTTAGCCAACCTAATAGCAAGCCACTATTGTATCCCAAACCCTTTGTTGTATATTATAATCACCTTTTGCACTATTCTAGAGGTCCTAATATTACTCCTCAAGCCAGATAGTAATTAATTCAATAAAATAATCAAAACTATGGCTTCCCAGAGAATTTTGAATGCAAAACCCTACCAACCCCTCACCTGGACATTGACCACTTGCCATTGGCCAATAAAGATTTCCAAATCAAAGACACAACCTTCCCTAGCCATCTATTAAAGCTCCACTGCTGGAGTAAAGACAAATTCCTCAACCGTGGTGATGATATCCAGTTATGGGAGTCTATTTTTCATAAATACTTGTTCCCACAGGTATACCAGTTCCCTAAAATCATCCACCTATTCGAACTCTGCTATATCCCAAATCAAAGAGCTATAGTCTCTCCCAACAAGCAGATTTTATTCACAATCAGTGCAAAGTCAATAAATGAGATGTTGCAGGTCCAGCCAAAGCCCAATGAAACCCCATTTTCTATTGAAAACCTACTTGAGATGTAACTAAAGCTAGAACTTCCTAAAAGATCTCAAATTTTTCAGATTTTCATCTTAGAAGAGGCTCATATCCCTACAGGCAGTCCTCCATACCTTGCCACTATTTTCTCTGAGAGGACAAGACAAATTGTAATCATGTTGTCTTGTATTCTAGGATATACCAATGATGAGAATGTAGATGAGCCTATACTTTCTTTCCTTTATATTTATTCCCAAGCAAGCCTCCTGCTGCAGTTTTCAACTTTTCCCAGTTCTTAGTAGATAGAATCCATGATCAATTGATCAGATTTCCAGATGAAAGAGTATTCAAATACTCTTCAGTATTGTTCCATATGTTCCTATATTTCCAATCAGACAGGTTTCCAGTCAACATCCAAAATCTGGACACTAAGGGAAATCCTAGGTCTCACTACAAGAAAAAAGGTCATTGGTGAGGGTCATACTTATGACAGACCTTTAAGGTCCGTCACCAATGTCGCATATGGTGACGGTCTTTAAAAAAACGTTGTTGTAAGTGTATATAATGATGGTCCTTTACGGTTTGTCACCATAGCCATTTTCAATGACACTTTTGGTGAGGGTCGTTAAAGGCTCGTCACTAATTCTCTATTTGGTCACACTTTTGGTGAGGGTTGTTAAAGGCCCATCACTAATTCTCTCTTTGTTGACACTTCTAGTGATGATTTTTTATTGACCATCACCAATGATATTTTTGGTTACTTTTGGTGACTGTCAATAAATGTTCGCCATCATTTATCATTCTAATGAGTTTTTGATGACGCTTCATGCCTGTGACGGACCTTTAAGGTCCATCATCAATGTCGGATATGGTGATGATCTTTAAAAAATCATTGTTGTAAGTGTATATAGTGATGGTCCTTTAAGGTTTGTCACCAAAGCCATTTTCAATTACACTTTTGGTGAGGATCATTAATTGCCCGTCACTAATTCTCTCTTTCATGACACTTTTGGTGAGGGTCATTAAAGGCCCATCACTAATTCTCTCTTTGGTGACACTTTGAGTGACAATATTTTATTGACCCTCACCAATGATATTTTTGGTTACTTTTGGTGACGGTCAAAAAATGTTCATCATCATTGATCATTCCAATGAGTTTTTGATGACGCTATGTACCTGTTACTATATTTTTTTCAAAATATAATGATTTAAGACCATTGTTGTGGAGTCTTTTTCATTATTTGTCCAGGGTCATAGTGGTTATAATAGCCAGTCAATTTGTTAAGAAGTAATTAGTGTGTATCATTTCCCTTAAGTCATAAGAATATAGTCTTCCTATGAGTCAATACATGATTAATCTCTATTTGGTTTATTATCTAGCAAATTTCCTTTAAATAAAGTTCCACTAGTGTGTGTAGGAACTATATTATTTAATGCATAATCAAGCTCTGTCAATTCTATTAATAAGAGAGATCTAGCACTCCTCAACACTCATGGCACACCTTAAAATGCTTTGGAACAATACACTAACATTCCTTGGCACCTCGCATGTCTTGGAACATCTTTGTACTTGAAACCTCTTTGTACCTAGAACATCTTGCCATGAGTAGGATTCCAAAGCACATGTTGGCATGCCATAGCATAGCATAACACTCCCCTATCATGTGTTGGCATTCCTTATAGTCCCTAGCATGCCCTGGAACTACTTAGCATAATATTGCATTGACAAAAATTAGCACTTGGCACACATTGGCACTTGGCATGTATTGGAACATATTATTAGTGTGCCTAGCATGCCCCTTTTGAAAAAGATAAAGTCCCAACTTATTAACCCTCTTATGTGTTCATTTCCTTTCATTTTAGCTTGGTTATTCCTTTTTTTGCCTTGAAACTCCTTGATGCATATTGGCATACTCTAGCATCCTTCACATCGTAGCATGTCTTAGCACCTGGAATACCTTGGCACTATTTGGCACATGTTAGCACACCCCAGAACTACCTAGCACACTCTATCACTTTTTGACATTCCTTGATATTCCCTGGCATGCCTTACCCATTCTTAGCATACCTTGTCACTCCCTCCTTGGCATGAAAACTAGCACTAATTGACACTCCCCAACACACCCTCATATTTATTCACTTCCATGCATTTTGACCTAGTGCTTCCTTGTGTTGCCCTATTACTCCCAAACACTCCTCAACATGCATTGGCACTCTCTAACACACCTTAGCATTCATAAGTGAAGAATGAAACTTGTAACCAATGTTACCAGACTCAGAATAGACAATAAAATGGTGATTTAAAAGAGTTAAGAGTTTTAATCAGATTGGGGAAAAATCGAAAAAAAAATTGGGAAAAAATCAGTGAATTCAATAAATAAAAAAATACACATATATTGAATTAAAAAAAAAAACATTTTTCATTGATATTCAGTAAATCCATGTCCAAACAATTCATAATATCAATAGATGTCCAATATAGCATGAATGAATAAGCATCTCATATATGTTATGAGTCCAAACATGATCCAAAGTACTAATTCATGACTCCTAACTAGTGACTACATAGAACTAGAAGCAACTACTTCTAAAAGTTTACAAACAACTACATACTATTCATGTGATTTCGCCGCAAATTCTCTAAACAACTGCATACTAATTAGAAAAAATTAATAACTAAGAGTCTAAGACTCTTAAGAGTGATAACTATAAGTGATTCCTCCCACTCCTCCACTTGCTTGACTCTCAAAGTTCTTCAAGTCATGTAGTCTTAAAGAGGAGCCTCCTCTAATTGGACCCAATCTACTACATTTGTAGTTTGCAATTCTATCTCTTTAAGATCTATTGGTGAATGATCCAAACCTATCATTATCATGAGACATTGAAATGTGAATTCAAGTTTGACTTTGAACTTTAAGCTTTAAACTTTAAATTCCAAATTAAATTATGAAACCTTCAAATTCAAGCTCTCGCCTAGTATTTTCTTGTTGCGAAGTTGTAGATTGTAATGGAAAAATACAAGGTAATTTAAGTGCTTGTGTCAATTAATTGAAATTCTTAGAATTTATTTTCTCAAACATTCTCTAGTTGCACTCACAACATGAAGCACTGCATGCTTGGTTTAAGATTCAAATGAAAAATCTCTTCAAATCTGATGTATCACTACAAACGTTTTTCCACCAAATACCTAGCAAGTGGCAAGGGTTCGTGAGTAGACATATTAAATACTAAATAGTAAAAACTTAAAAAGACATCAAAATTTAATAAAACATTTAACATACAAAATAAAGTTTAAACAAATTTAATGAACTGATAAAGCCTTCAAGCCTCAAAGGGTACCTAGCAACACCTTAGACCTTTCTCGTATAACATTGGTATAGGAAAATAATTTAGGTGGTGCTCTATAATCCTATGGTTGGGCACGACTTTGAAATTCTGGATCAGGGAAGCACCTTTCCATGCATGTCATAAGTCCTCTGTGAACCTCCCCATCCTCATTAAATTTTTTCTTATCATAAAACTACTATGGGTTTAAGAAGTACCTAGCAGCATGTAAGGGGGAATGCAATTTCCTGTCCCAATGTGCATCAATAATGTCCCAAAGAGGCATATACTTTGCCTTCTCATCTGCATATCTTCTTTTGATGTCCTCCTTTGCGAGACACATCACCTCATAAATGTAACCCATAGTGGGTTTGTCACCATCAACCATCTTGAAAGTTCAGGCTTTCAAATTTAAATTAATATGAAACGTTGAAAATAAAAAGAAGCTTGAAATGAAATTTAAAACATGAAAAAGTTAAAAGACTTGAAGTACCTGAGAACTCTAACAAGGGACTCCATCACAACAATAATCTCTTCGACATCTTTTCAAAAACCGTCATTAAACACAAGTACAACAAATTCAATGCCTTCAAGGGTCTTGGAATGTAAGATCATGTGATTTATGCCGAAGAATTTTCTCATAAACTTGATATGGATCACAGAAGACTCAACTCAAAAACTTCAATGCCTTCAAGGGTCTTGGAATGTTTAGATTCCATCCATTCAGTTCCTAAGGACATCCTCTTTAGATTTATCTTTTGCTCAACCACAAGTTGCAAAGATATGAAATTTGTTGCAAATCTAGTCACTGCAGGTTGAACAATTTCTTTACCTTCGGTGTATTTTCTCATGGTGTTTAGGACAATAATGTGCTTGTATAGGTATTTGGTTATGGATTTTTCCTTCTCCACAACCTCATGTATCCAATGAAGCTTACCAATGTCCTCAAGCATTAAATCTATACAATGGGAAACACAATAGGTCCAAAAAATAGTGGGGTTCCTAATCTCAAAAATTATACCAACAACCATATAATTAGTTGCATTGTCGGTGACAAATTGTACAACATGTTTTTCTCCCACTTCTTGAACGACTTCCTCCATCATTTTACAAATAAGTTGTGTAGTCTTAACCTTGTCTGAGGCATCCATTGATTTGAGAAACATTGTACCTACTGGACAAGATACAAGGAGATTTATTAAAGTTCTATTCCTCTGATTTGTCCATCCATCACTCATGATTGTGCACCCTGTTTCTACCCATGATGAAGGAAACTCAAATAGCACAAGCATGGCTTCTTCAACACTTTCTAATAGAAAATTTGTCCTAATGCTCTCTAATTAAGGAGCTTTGAACCCTGGACCTGCAACAACAACTGCATCAATCATAGCTTGCCAATAAGGACTTATGGCACAGTGGAAAAGTATGTCAGAATAGTACCAAAAGTTAGCAATGGCCTTCCTTGTTGGACTATGGATATTTTTTTTCCAACTAGTGGTATCCAAGGTAGGTTGGGAACTGGGTTTTGTGCGGGGAGAAAAAAAGGTGTTTATGTTTCCACCTCTAATGTTGAATGCAGGAGGATTCATTTGGCCTTGTGTTTGACTTGGACTTGGAGGCATGTGTGGGAAACTTGGGAACTGTATTGAGGATTCAACAGAGGGAGATGAAAATAGGGTAGTGGAAGAAAAATTGTCAACTCCAGGAGTTCCTATTTCTTTTTTTTTCTTTTCTTTCTTTGCATTATGTTGACTCAGCATATCAATGGCCAAGGTTGCTTGGTCTTTGACATTTTCGTCAACATTTTTGGAGAGACCTATATCATGGTCGGGTATTTGTGCAAGGTGGTACTTGAATCTATAAATTCCTCCACTACATTTCACTTTGCAAAATTTACAAAGGAGCTTAGGGTCTCCAAGAATCTTGTCGCAATAAGCCCAAGCAAAGTCCTTCTCCCTCAGTATTGTTCTTGTTTTGGACTTGTGTTTGAATTGCGGCTTTTGTTTAGATTTGGAGTTGTGCCTTATATTTAATTTGGCTCTTGTAAAATATAATAAAAAATTAAAATTAAAAATGCCATATATAACTTTGCAAAAAAGAGGGTTTGTTTTAAAGGATATGAGGTTTTGTTAAGGATCAAAGAGGAGTTTGACTAGTAACACAAGCACATTTCGACCTAATATATCATTATGACCTTGAAACACAATTAGGTATATATGAGGAAATGCTACCTAAAGGAAATATTATCAACATATATTGCATTGTAATCTTGAATTTTCAAGTTCGTTTAGCATAAGACAACTGAACCAATACATCAATATAGATTTTGGGAGAACAAAAATACCCAAAGTTGTGAATGCATGGTTAAAGCCTTTGAAGGCAGCAAGACATCGACCAAGGAAGGAATGCTTGATGACTTGTTCGATGGTTGGTATGAAACCATTTCTTAATGCATTTTAAAAATCTATTTAAGCCCCATTTATAGGGTTGAAAAGTCATAACCGAAGGAATACGCCGAACATTCGATTGCTAAACAGTGAAACTTGAAACTTGCCATTGAAAACAACATTGAAACTTCAATATAGTAATATACCTATTATTTAAGCCAAGTGCCAATGTACCTCGATTGTTGAATAATGAAGCGACTAAGCCTAAAGGTAACACACACTAAAGGTGACGCGCCACTGCCTGAGGGTCAATATGGAGTATGGATAGAGCACACATTGGCAACTTCCCGATATGGAGTCTGGACTTAGGCTCATCTTAGCAGTTCCTCGATATTGAGTCTGGACTATGTAATAGTTTTAGTGATTTATTACTGAAGGTCTCGACGTATGAGTTTTGGGCCTGAGAAATGAGAAATAAATTTTGGAATGACTAACATTTAGTTTTTAGCAATGCAACATACCTAAACTTGAAAAACTTGCATTTACCATGAGTTAAACTTGGTCAAGGTGAGTTTGACTCGCAAATATTTAGATTGGATTGTTTTGAGAGCAAGCAGATTTTGACTCGTGACTAATCACGATTGATTGACGAGTCCTATTTCACTAATTGTAACTAAAAATAGGAGATCTTACAATTAAAAATAATTGTGAATTTTCTAAACTGAAATTGGCCCATTGACATCATTTCTATTTGCAGATGGGCATGTCAACGGAAGAGATTCATTTTAAATCAGGTTCATGGAGAAAATATTTTATGGAAGATGTTTCTTTTATGTCGAGGAAGACAATAATATTTTTTATTAAATTTGAATAACAATAGTATCTACTCCATATCTCCTGTATCTCTTTATTTTTATCTCTTGTAACTCATACAGAAAGTGGGGTAATAGTGGACATGTAGCATCAAGCTCCACTCCTTTTAATCCAAAGTTCTACATGAAAATCTTTGTGTCACTTGCATTGCAAAGCCTTCACTATAGAGTGTGGAGTTAACACCTACCTCTACATGACAAAAGCTACACATACCTTTTGACTTAGTTTTTTCACCTTTTTTCCATTCTTTGTTTAGAGTCTGGGACAAGCTCCACATACATTTTTTTCCACGCCTCTATGTGAGTGTAACTTTGCACATTTTCTTTGCTTCAACCATGGAAATTAGCAAACTTTCTAAAGCAAAAAATAACCATGGAGTTATCCTTTTCCATTTCAAATATGTTAGGATTCTATTGAGAGTTTTTTAGAGATAACTATTAACTGGCCCTCTACTTTTCCTTTTTCCTTAATATAAACTTCATCTCTTATTACATTTCTAATCAAGATATTTACATCAAATACTCGATCAAAGGGCCAAGGACTTTTCATAAATGCTTCCTTCTCCAGTAGAAGAATAAATGGTCAACATGTCAGCTTGGCTCCAATTTCTTCGGAATTAATAATTGTTTTGAAAAATGACTACTCTTGTTTGAATCTAGAATTATGCTTAAGCTTTGAAAATGGATTTTCCTCCAAATTGATCTTGGAAAGGCCCTTATTAAAGGCTTCTCTATATCTCCTCCACTAGAATGAATGTCTTGTATGTTGAAAAGTATAGCAGAGCTCCCTTCTAAAAATCTTGATCATCCCATTGTCACCAAGAGCTCCTCCTTTTCCCCAAATTGGACCCAAAAGAACATTGAGTACTTAAATTATGATGCAGCCTGAGAAATTTGATTGACACTGCAACTCAAGAGCTATTAAATTTGAAGTGTGCTAATATGATTTTTCATTCTTTCATTGACTAAGTATATTGTTTTTGAATTTGTCATTTGTGCTTGTAGTATGTGGTACTGACCTTGTTTCACCTGAAAGGGTTTTAATACTTGGAATATGATAATGCTAGTAAGATTTAGGCCTTAGGTAGTATTTGTACCCCATGATCATTTTTGCAAGATGTATGTCCTATGTGGAAAGAAATAAGCATTTATTTATTACCTCATAAACTAAAGCATTGTTTCTTTAATTAGGTGCCATGTAACATACTCTACAAATTTAGGATGAATGGGATGTAATATCCTATCCATCCCTGTAGACTATAGTCCTCCATAAAGGGGAAAGAACCCCAAAATGCCCATTGTTGGACAATTTTTGGGGAAACTGGACTTAACAAACCCAAACTTGGGATTTGGAGTAAGGTTTACTCAATCACTTAAGAATATGAAACCCCTCTAGAAAATCTGTAAATAAAGAAGGATTGAATTCATTTTGGATCACAAAGTGTGGATTAATTCATTTGATTTTGAGTATTAGGTCTGATAGTTTTTTACCTCTTCTATCTCTTGTCAATTTCGGTGGTGAAATATTCCACCCTAGTTGACATTCACTTATTATCTTGTTGTTTGAGCACAAGGGTCTCTGGCTAGTCAGCGAATTCTGTTGGATATTGCTCTCTTGTCTTTTTCTAGGCACAAGATTTCTATTAAAGGTGAATGAATTTGGAGGATATTGCATGATAGCTTAGTTCTGTTTGGCATACACCTCTCTTGAAGGAAGTAATAAAGTTTCTGAGTCCTTAATATCTTGTTCTAGGCAAAGCACTTACCTTAGGCAATGAATTCGTTTCTGGCACCTGGAGTAGCGAAACTCTTTTCTTTATTTAGTTTTTTCATGCACAGTTAAAAGGAGCACTTCCCTAGTTATTAATTCTTAGCCTTAGCTAAGGAAGCATGTTTTCATATCTCATATCATATTCACTAGAAATAGACTTTAATTGTCTTGTCTATCCATGCAAGGAAGGTGCATTAGGATTAGGAGTTAAGAAAGTTGAGACATTGTTGTACATGTTTCCAGATTCATTGTACCTTCTAGACTAAAGGAAAAGTGACTAGTAGTGTTTGAAATTTTTAGTTATTTATTGTTTAAAAGAGTAATAAATAGTGATGTGATTTGAGTTTCAAATCTGTGTACTTGTTACTTTCTTTAGTGGCGTGTGCTTCCATGTTCAGAACGAGGGGTTTTTCTACAATATCTAGCCTCCAAAGCTTCTTCAATGCAAAATAAATATCAAATCATGCCCTCGTACTCCAAATCATCTAAGGCATCACCCTAGAGAAGTTTCAAAGTAGACCAATGAGATTTGACATGCCAACTCCAACCCCATGTCACTATACAAGTGTTGACATCACCACTACAAAAATTATTTTTAAGTGTTGCATCCTACACCACTTCCTAAGATGGATGCCCAAAGGGGTTCTAGAATGAGGCTCAAACTTCGTTACCACATTTAAGACTTTTCAAAAGGATTGGTCCCTTTAAACCATACCAATTTTTACACTTTCACAATTTGGCCATGTTCCTATCAATTTATATTTTGTATTGAAAAGTCAGTCCTATTTTACATGTTTATTAAATCTAGGAACAATTATAGGTCAACTCCAACAAAATGTCAACAAATGTGTGGGTTAGGTTGGCATTTCTCCAAATACTATCACACATTTTCCTTTTTAAATCTTGATTGGTTGAACAAAAAGGTTCGCTACCTGTGTAATTTTGTCCCATACCTCCACATCAACACTCATAGATAACAATATTCTTAATTCTTCATCTGTGTGCACAGTAAGGTCCCTTTTTGTTGCTATTTTTGATGGAGAAACCTCTGATAGTACACATTTTACGACAGAGATGTTGTTGTCTCTAGAGTAGTCTTACACCAGACATATAAATGGCTATTGTATATAACAATAATAAGAATTAACATATGAAGATGTGCAAACCCTAAACTATGTGCATTGAAACCATTACTTTTTCTTTAATGGCAGATTTCATTCTGCATAGTAGATGTGTTGTGGCAATTGAGTGTGTTCGCATAAAACATTCTAAGGCCAAATTCAGATTCTCATGTGTCATGGAAATTCAATGTATGCCTTGTTCACCTAAGAACTACATGTAACTCATTTTAGGGTACTCATGTACAATCTCACTCATCCCACTTAACAATTTACCAAGACAAGGCTCATCACATCCAACCTTGGTCTAAAACAATTAAGAAACACTTACATCTTGACATGCCATAGCACCTGACATGTCTTACAATGCCTTGGCACTATGTGGCATGACATCCCCTACATTCCTTGGCATGCTTTGACACTCCCTAGCACAGCGTGACACTTCTTGACATGCTTTGGCAATTTAGCATACCTTGGCATTGTCTAGCATATAACCTTGTTACTCCCTCCTTAAAACAACTTGAACTCATTGAAACTCCCTCTCACACACTCTTATTTGTTAATTTCCATACATTTTGAACTAGTGTTTCCTTATGTTTCCCTGACACCCACTAACACTCCCTATCTCACCCTAGCACCTAACACATCTTGGCCTACTGCCTTAACACTCTAGCATTCCTTGGCACTACATAGTATACCTTGTCACTCTCTCCTTAGCACACCTAGACATCGCTGACACTCTTGGTCACAAACTTGTATTTGTTTTTACCTAGTTCTCCCTTGTGTTTCCCTAGCACTCCTTATCACTTGTTGACACGTGTTGTTACACCCTAGCACCTATGACATCCTGGCATGTCGTCCTAGCCTCTAGCATTCTTTAACACTTCCCAGCATACCTTGTCAATTTGTCCTTAACACACCTAGAACTCATTGAAATTTATAATCACAAACTCTTATTTGTTCATTTACATTCATTTTGACATAGTTCTCCTTGTGTTTCTCTGGCACTCCCAGCTAACACTTCCTTACACACGTTGGCACATCTTGGCCGCATGTCACCCTAGAACTCTAGCATTTGTTGGCATTACCAAGCATGCCTTGTAACTCCTCCTTAACACACTTGGAACTCACTAACACTCCATGCCACACACTCTTATTCCTTCATTTCCATGCATTATGACCTAGTGATCCCTTGTGTTTCCCTAACACTCCCTAACACTCCTTGGAACACATTGGCACACCATGGCACTTGTCGCATCTTAGTAGGACTTCCTAGCACTCTATCATCTTTTCGCATTGCTTATGATACATTGTCACTCCCTCCTTAGCACACCTATAACTTGTTAACACTCCCTATCACACACGTACATTCATTCATTTACATGTAATTGAAATGAGTCCTCCCTTGTGTTTCCTTGGCAATCCCTAGCATGTGTTGGCACCACATCCTAGAACCTAGCACACATTGGCATGCCTTAGCACTTGGCATGTCTTGAGATGCCTAACACTCCTTGGAACTTTATAACATGTGTTAGCACTTCCTGAAATTCCTTGCATGACTTAGCACTCCCTAGTTTTCATACCCTCATAGATAACCTTACTTTTTTTGTGACTTGGGAACCCAACCAAGTCATTGAAAAAATAGTGTTGTGCCTAGAGCAAAGTCTCCCTTTGTCTCAAACTGCTTTTTCCATCCTCTTATCACAATCACAGGCTTTCCTCCTACAAGTCCTAATATGAAATTCTCCTAACACACTTCATCCATGGGACACCTAGAATTCACTGACACCCCCTAGTATAATCTCTTATTCATTCATTTCCATGCACTTTGACCTAGTTCTCCCTTATGATTCCCTGGAACTCCCGAACACTCCTTGACATGCATTGACACTATTTGCATATGTCAGCACACCTTTTCATTCCTTGGCATGCCATGGCACTCCTTAATTATCATTCCCTCATAACTACCCTTATTTTCTTTTAGACTTAGGAACCCAACCAAGTCCTGCCTCGACTACAACAACTTTACCAAGTTACATTTACTACAACTAGACTATGCCGTGTTCCCCTAATGGACTATAAATAATCTTAGGCTTCTCATGTCCAATATTAACTCATCCTACTTAACAAGTTACCAAGTAAAGGCTCACATCCAACAGTGCCCATAAAACAACTAAGCAACATAGTTTACATCTTCACATGCCATAACATTTGGCACGTATAACAATCCATTGGCACTACATGGCACAAATTATCATCCCCTGCATTCCTTTGCATGATTTTCCACTCCCTAACAGACCCTACCACTCCCTAACATGCCCTGACACTATAGCATGCCTTGGCACTACCTAGCATATACCCTTTTCACTCCCTCCTTAACAAAATTGGAACTTGCTAACACTCCCTATCACACACTCTTATATATTCATATCCATGCAATTTGAACTAGTTCTTCCTTGTGTTCTCATGGCACTCCCTAACACACATTGGCACACCCTAGGACTTGGCACATCTTGGCATGTCGCCCTGGCACTCTAGCATTCCTTGGAACTACCTAGCATACCTTGTCACTCCCTCCTTAGCACACCTATAATTCACTGACAATCTCTGTGACGCACTCTTATTCATTCATTTCCATGCATTTGAAACTAGTGCTCCCTTTTTTTTTCCTAACTCTCCCTGGCATGCATTGGCACACCTTAGCACCTAGCACATCTTATCATGTTTCCCTAGCCTCTAAAATGCCTTAGCACTGCCTATCATACCTTGTCACTCCCTCCTTAGCACACCCTGAAATCACTGACATTTCCTATCACAAACTCCTAATCGTTCATTTACATGCATTATTTTCACCTAGTTCTCCCTTGTGTTTTCCTAACGCTCCCTAACACTTCCTAGACTATTTGGCACACCTTGGCACCTAGAACATATTGGTTGCATGTCACTGTGGCACGCTAAAATGGCTTAGCGCTGCTTAGCATACCATGTCACTCCCCTCTTACCACACATGGAACTCTTTGACAATCCCTGTCACGCACTCTTATTCATTCATTTCCATGCATTTTGACCTAGTGCTCCCTTGTGTTTCCCTAGCACTCACTAATGCTCACCACACATTGGAACAAACTGCAATGAGTTTCACTAACAATCAATCCAAAAACCCTTCTAGAGTCTAGCTAGTTACTTGTTCTTCACTAAGATATTAGGGTTAATTTTATTGTATAGTGTTCAACATGAAAATATTTACCAGGTGTTTTTATCTCATAGAGTAATTATGATATTCCCCATGTACACAAGGATAACTGAGAAGTTTTTCCCATAATCATGCAAGCGGAGCTTCAACATGTACATCAGGGTAACCACAAAATATTTATCATATTTACACAATGCAAGGTGATAGGAAAATATTTACATTATATACGTGAATGTGCTAAGATCAGGACCATTAGCATCATATCTACGTATTTACCACAAGATGAGGGTCATTACAACCCCTTAAAAATAGCCATAAGGCCTTCCACTTTTGCAGCTCTTTGACCACAAGGGTTTAATTGAAAAACAGATAGTTCCTTTAAAGATTTGTAGGTTGAGGCAACCACCTTAAGCCCTTGAACTTAAAGATAATCAAATATTTTCAATTTGTTACAATAATAAGTCCATTATGCACACTTCTCATCTTAGAGTTGGGTAGAGAGGGATAATACTTGATTGATGCCAACCTTGTAAATGAAAAATTTTGCCTACTCATTGGTTGGACACACCACCACTAGTTGACACCACTAACACACACCAAAAATCCAAGATACCCATAATATGTGCCCTACACCCAAGGGCTTAGACTACACCTCTAGAAAATGTACCTTCAACATTAGATGCCCCAAAACAGTAATACCTAACCCTAGCCTATTTTTTAGATTTTTGTAACTTTCTCCTTAACTAACATTTGTTTTTAACTATTTAATCCACTTACCATATACTCTCTCTTGTTTGCACCCACCTAGTATACAAGAACACTTATGTTTTTAATACAACCAAGTTAAGAGCACGTGTTTCCTTTTCAAATTCCAAAAGCATATCATGTCTATCTTTATAAACTAATAACAAAATCATTGCATAAAAAAGGTAAGCTTAAAATTAAATTAAAACTAGATTATCATTATTATGATAAATACACCAAAGATGGAAAAATTGTTTTCAAACACAACCACAAAAAAATGTGTTAGTTTATCAAACACAGCTACAAACTTATTATGCTAGCTTAGATCCATCTTAACCCGAATCTATCAAGCACTGAGAGGGATCCAAGATGTGCAAACCTCTTTTTTAGCGCTTGATAGATCTAGGTTAAGATGGATCTAGGCTGGTTATATAATATTATATAATATCTATATTTGTATCTATTTGTCTCTTTCTTACTCCCTCTCTCTATCTCACCCCCAACCATACACACTCTCTCTCCATATCTATCTCTCTCTCCCTCCCTCTTCCTCTCTGCCTCTCTCTCTTCCCTCTATCTCTCCTCTCTCCATCGCTCCCTTGTCACTCCCTCTCTCTCTCTACCTTTCTCCCTCTATGTCTTTCTTCTTCCTTCCCTCTCTCTCCCCCTCTAACTTCAT
Organism: Pinus taeda; assembly: GCA_000404065.3. NCBI lineage: Eukaryota > Viridiplantae > Streptophyta > Pinopsida > Pinales > Pinaceae > Pinus > Pinus taeda. Next base: position 227,058 of record APFE031341997.1, on the reverse strand, counting down.
CTCTCTCCTCTCTCTTAGTCCCCTCTCTCCCTTTCTCTCTCACCTCCCTCTGTCCCCCCCATCACTCTCTCTCTCGCCCCCTCCATCTTTGTGCTTCCCTCTCTCTCTCTTTCCCTTCACTCCCTACCTTTATCCCCACCTATTCTCTATCTCCCCCCCTCTCTTCTCTCCCTCTCTCTCTATCCATATATCCCTTGTCACTCCCTCTCTCTCTCCACCTCTATCTCCTTATGCCTTAGTTCTTTCCTCCCTCTCTCTCCACCTCTATCTCCCTATGCCTTAGTTCTTTCCTCCCTCTCTTTCCCCCTCCAACTCCATATCTCTCTCCCCCACTCTCTTCTTCTCTCTCTCCCCTCTCTCTCTTCCTACCTCCTTCTCTCTATCTCCCCCTGTCACTCTCTCACTCTCTCTTTATCTCTCTCTCTCTCCACCCTCCATCTTTGTCACTGTCTCCCTCCCCCTCTGTTAGGTCCCTATAATACTAGTGATTACCCCATTACTATTGTAGTTGTATCCTTATTAATATTGTTGTGCCCCTATTGTCCCCATATTGTTATTACTGTGCCCCATAGAATCCCTCTATTGTTATTTTTGTGCCTTTATATTATTATTGTTAGGTCGGCTGGGTTATATTGTGACTCCTTAAACTCCTATATATAGAAAGGAGGTTTTGTCATTTGAATCATCAAAGAATCATTCATTTGTGTAATCTAAAGGAGGTTGAATTCTAAGGCTTTTATCTATCTTTTCTATCTTTTCTATCTTTTTGTGAGCTAGTTTCATAACATTTGGTATCAGAGCTTTGGATTCTAGGGTTTCGCTATTCCAAATAGGTCATCGTGGAATTTTCGCTATAACTATTTTCTGCGATGTTTCAGAAGCAGAAAAAAAAAAACCCATTTGAGATGAAATTGAACTGAACCTCGGATTCAAATTTCAGAACTTTTCATGCTATATTTACAGAGATATTATCTGAGGAAGTTGGTATTTTTGCAGACTCTTGAATTACATTCCAAATAGGGGACCTGGGGAAACTCATCATAACTTTCTCTCTAAGCATCGGATTGAAATTTCATAAGAAGTTACAGAAAGAGGACGGACTTTAGTTTCTTGTATATATTTTTCAAAGCCAAAGGTCGAAACAGGGACATGTGGCACATCGTACAAGTTTTCTCTACTGAACTAGTCTATAATCAGGTCATTGTGGGAGATTTGGCATAATTCTTCCTTGGAGAATCCAATTTGGATCAGACTGGTGGAATTGGAAAGAGGACATAGAGGGATATGCAGGTCACAATTTCAAAATTGGATGAACTGAAATTATAGAGACACATCAAAGGCAATATCAAGCTCCTACAAAGTGAAAAAAGGTGTGTAGATTTTTTAAAATTTTTGCTTTAGCTTGGTTTGAAAAATTATTTTGAAGGAATTCAAAGGGCATAATAGAGAATTATTAGTGGTAACTGATGGCTGAGGAAATAAAATGCAAACACCTAGTAAGCAACCTAAAAGCTCTAGCATGACTTATGAAGAAGAGGAAGGAATACAACATGATATATCAAAATTATGAGACCAAGTGCAAAAAATGTCACTAGCACAAAATGTAAGAGAACCTAATATGGATGGTTTAATGAAAGATGTAGAAGCTAAGATGAATGACGTGGAAGCTAAGATGGATGATTTGAAGATATATTTGAAGACAGATTTGAAGACAGATTTGACAAATTTTCTACAAGAAATACTTACTAATGGTGAAAGGGTAGTAAAGGAAACTCGTGATGTGAACAAAATAAATGTTAATCATGATTTCATAGACTCTAATGTTCGATTGAAGACCCACCATATTCCAAAAATTGATATGGGTAAGTTTGATGGCAAGGATCCTGCAACATGGATATTACAGATGGAGCAATTTTTCAATCTCAATAATATGCAAAACACACAAAAGGTACGTATTGCAACTTTATGTTTGGAACCAAATCAGTTTGTATGGTATCAATGGCTTTGCTCTCATAAACAAATTATCACTTGGGAAATTTTTACAAAAGAATTGACAGCACATTATGAGGATACAAAAAGCAATACTTTATTTAGACAAATGATAAGTCTCAAACAAAAGGGTTTAATAATGGAGCACATTGAGGAGTTCCAAAAATTAAACATAAGGGTAAGAAATATTCCAGATGAGCATAGGATTGATGTTTTCATAGGGACTTTAAAGGATAATATCCAACATGATGTTTGCCTTTGGGAACCTGATTCATTAGAGAAGGCATTCAGGTTAGCAAGAAAAATGGAAAGCAAAATTATGGCAACCAAGAAGCATACCACTCACAACTATAAAGATGGAAG
>APFE031341997.1:123438-220943 GCA_000404065.3 Pinus taeda | reverse complement strand
GAACATCACATCGAACATCAACAACAAGTCCTCCAACTCTTAAAGGATAACCACATGTTGGCACAGAATAGAATGAAACAACAGGCAGATCAACATCACAGCGAAAGAGGTTTTGATGTAGCTGATTGGGTATTCCTATGACTACAACCATATAACAAATGTCCCTCAAGCAAGCTAAGAAGGATGATAAATTATCACCAAAGTATTATGGTCCGTACAAGGTGTTGCAAAAGATTGGTACTATGGCATACAAATTGGAGCTTCCTGCAGCGTCTAGAGTGCACCCAGTTTTCCATGTTTCATGTTTAAAGAAGGTTATAGGTGACAAGATCCCAGTTCAAACAATATTTCCAGAACTTAATTAGGAAGGAAAAATTAAATTGGAACCAGAAGCAGTCACAAAAACAAGAACTTGAAAGCTACGAAATCGATCAATTTCGGAGTATCTCATCAAGTGGAAGAACTTATCTGCTGAATATTCCACATAGGAGGATGATAATTTTATACAGAAGTAGCCAGAACTACTCAAGCATTGAGGACAACATGTTTTTGAAGGAGAGGGGCATGTTAGGTCCCTATAATACTAGTGATTGCCCCATTAATATTGTAGTTGTATCCCTTATTAATATTGTTGTGCCCCTATTGTCCCCATATTGTTATTATTGTGCCCCATAGAATCCCTCTATTGTTATTTTTGTGTCTTTATATTATTATTGTTAGGTTGACTAGGTTATTTTGTGATTCCTCAGACTCCTATATATAGAAAGGAGGTTTTGTCATTTGAATCATCAAAGAATCATTCATTTGTGTATTGTAAAGGAGGTTTCCCCTCGAAGAGGCTGAATTCTAAGGCATTGATCTTTCTTTTCTATTTTTTTGTGAGCTGGTTTCATAACGCCCTCTCTTTCCTTCACTTTGCTTGCTATCATCACTTGGATCCTTAGTTAAGATAGATCTATGTTGGTTCTTACTAATATTTGTATTATATAAATTTCACATCTTTAAATACAAAAGTATTCTCATTTTTAATTTTATTAAAACCTTAATTTAATTTACATGGGAATAATTTTACTAGTTGTGAGGATAAAGGGTTTATATATATCTCAAAACTAATTACAACCCTTTTCCTATTAGCTTCAAATAAAAAATGTTATAAAATTAAATAAAATTAAAATATTTTTTATTGTGAAATAAGTTATGGTATTTGGGCAGGTGGTACTGATAAGGCATGATATTGGCCCATGGTATTGTAACAAAGCCTATTTACAAGTTAATAATATCCATGGTAAAGTGGGGGTGAATATCGATGGTTAAGAATCTTGTCATATTGTTATAAAAGATTTAGATTGTTAAAAAAGATATGATTTTTTGGCATGTGGTATTGATATGCCATGGTATTAGCCCATGCTATTGTAACAAAGCCTATTCACAAGTTCATAATATCAATGACAAATCGGGGGTGAATATCCATGATTAAGAATCCTGTCATATTCTTATAAAATATTTTGATTTTGAAATAAGTTATGTTTTTTGGGCATGTGATATTGATAAGCCATGGTATTGGCCCATGGTATTGTAACAAAGTCTATTTCCAAGTTAGTGATATCCATGGTAAAGTGAGAATGAATATCCATGGTTAAGAATATTTTCATATTGTTATAAAATAGTTTGATTTTGAAATAAGTTATGTTTTTAGAGAATGTGGTATTGATAAACCATAGTATTGGCCCATGTTATTATAACAAAACCAATTTTTTACAAGTTAATAACATCCACTATAAAGTGGGGGGTTAATATCCATGGTTAAGAATCTTGTCATATTGTTATAAAATATTTTGGTTGTGAAATAAGTTATGGTTTTTGGGCTTGAGCTGTTGATAAGCCATGGTATTGGCTCATGGTATTGTAACAAAACCTATTCACAAGTTAATAACAAAATCAAAATATAACAAAATGAATTCTATTATTTTTATTATTAATTGAGCCAACATTTAGATTTTTGCACCCATCCCCATACTTTTGACTTTTATTATTATTATTACTATTATTCTTTAACTAAGCCCATATTTAGAATTGTTTACATACTAACATTACACCTACACATCTACTCTATACTCTATAAATATTGTATTTATTGTTTTTTGAAAAAAAATCAGCCTTAATTTTGATGTAACAAAGCCCTCGTAATTCCAATCTTAGTATATTTTCACTTTTCATAGGGTGAAGGGAAAACTAGTAGATATTTTCACTTTTCACAAGGTGGGAGGGAAAACGAGATTGAAGAGAGTTGTGAATTAAATTTTCACTTTACATAAGGCGGAGGGAGGGAAAACTAGTAGCATATTTTCACTTTTCACAGGGGAGAGAAAACGAGATTGAAGAGAGTTGTGAATTAAGGCTTTACCATTAGTAGATTGATATTGAACCCCACCATTAGATCTTCAATCGATTAATGGCACCCATGTATGTTTCATTTGTAACCTCGCTGCATTTACACCCCACTTTTAGTCTTCTTCCACACAGGGAGGAGTACACACACCTCAAATCTCTTCTTCAAAATTCACTATTTTTTTCATCCTTGCTTTTAAGTTTATTTCACTTTTCACAGGGCAGGAGGGAAAATGAGATTGAAGAGAGTTGTGAAATAAGGTTTTACGAGTAGCAAACTAATATCGAACCCCACCATTGCATCTTCAATCCATTAATCCATTAATGGCACCTAGGTATGTTTCATTTCTAACCTCGCTACATTTCCACCCCACTTTTAGTCTTCTTACACACAAAGAGAACTGGTTCAAAATTCACTATTTTTTTCATCCTTTCTTTTAAGTTTAAGAGTATCATATTTTCACTTTTCACAGGGTGGGGGGGGAAACGATATTAAATAATGTTGTGAATTAAGGTTTTACTAGTAGTAGACTAATATCGAACCCCACCATTGGATCTCCAATCCTTTAATGGTGCCCAGGTATGTTTCATTTCTAACCTCGCTGCATTTCCACCCCACTTTTAGTCTGCTTCCACACAGGGAGAAGTACACACACCTCAGATCCCCCACCATTGGATCTTCAATCCATTAATGGCACCTAAGTATATTTCATTTCTAACCTCGCTGCATTTACACCCCACTTTTAGTCTTCTTCCACATGGGGAGGAGTACACACATCTCAAATATTTGGTTCAAAATTCACTAATTTTTTCATGCTTGCTTTTAAGTTTATGAGTAGCATATTTATACTTTTCACAGGGCATGAGGGAAAACGAGATTGAAGAGAATTGTGAGTTAAGGTTTTACCTCTTCAATCCATTAATGGCGCCCAAGTATGTTTCATTTCTAACCTCGCTGCATTTCCACCCCACTTTTAGTCTTCTTCCACACAAGGAGGACTAGTTCAAAATTCACTATTTTTTTTCATCCTTTCTTTTAAGTTTAAGAGTAGCATATTTTCACTTTTCATAGGGCGGGAGGGAAAACGAGGGAACATAGGTAAAATCATATGTATTTTTCCTTCTTTTATGGTTTGTCTCTATAGAGTTGATTTTACTGGGTTTACATTGTATGCATCTCAAAATTTCTCTTTAGGAAATCCTATTTTTATTCTTTCCAAGAAAAACTCTCCAGGGAATCCCAATGGATGTTTCCCCACATTCATGGATGGCATCCCTGGTAAACCCATTCACATTGAATAATTTCAAAAACGACACCTGCTATCATAGAACTAGCCAAATACCCAGTAACATTAATGACATTTGGTTGGGCTAACCCCTTGGGCTCAATAAATCATAATCAACTACACTATTTTCCATATTAACATATTGATCTTATTTAACATTTTGTTAGAGTAACCATAACAATCCAAGCATGTTCCTATTTTTATTTTGGTTTTTAATTCCTTCTTTGGTGTGCTGACAAGTTTATATGACTGTATAGATGTTTATTTTTGTTAGAGTATATGTTGAAAAGTAGATGCTTTCTTACATTCTACCTTGTCTGTTATGTATTGATGGAGTTCAATTTCATTAGTTGTGACCAAAGAACTGTGTCAGGCATGTATACAAAGATTCTTGTATCACTATTTATAAATTGAACATTGTCTTTAAACAAGCAAAGTAGATCCTTACTGCTACACGTTTGTATCTCAGGGAACTTTCAGTCCTAATAAATGAGGTGAAATTTAAGTGTTTCCAGATCCAAATCTCAGGTTTTGTGAATTAACTCATAGATGGTCCTGGAATTCAGCGAAGTGAAATTTAATTATTTCCAAATCTTAAGTTCTGTGAATTCACTCATATTCGATGCTAGAATCTTTTTGAGCAAACGGGAAGAATTTCTTTTAGTTTCATTCAAATTTTCCAAATTTTATACTAAATTTCTCCCTGACTATAATTCTCCCTGAAGTGGCTTTGGGATTGAAAATTTTGTAAATATTTTTAGGGAAACAACCCAAAATAATTTTTCCAGATTAGAGTTTTATAACACTAGGTACTAAAACAATCTTCTATTTTCTATTGCAAATGTCTGATAGAGTCTTCCCAGAAACTGAGCAGAAAATTAGTTAGATGCATTGGACGGACTAAATAATTTTTAATGAATAATCACTTTAACATAAATGATATATTAGGCTGCATAAATATATAACTTAGAAGCATGAAATGAATAATAAATCTCAACGAGATTGACATATTCTTAGTTAAGTTGAATGAATCCAGGAATAACTTTGACTAGAGGGTGTTGAAAATGGCATAATTTCGTTATGGTTGGATAGATTTAGAACGAAAAATCAACAGTTTTCTTGCTTGCATAACTTGGGAAGATTTTTGTATCTCAAGTCTCAACCTTATTGAATGGTATGATTTATGCCTTGCATTGTTGAGATATGTTGTGATACCACTTGCTAGTAACCTAAACACTTTGGATGAAAATTTAGTTGTGAATTTTACTTGCAAAAGATATAAGTGAAAATATAGATTAATTGTCCCTTGTGTAGAAGTTCCTTCAAATTCCGCTACTACTTGAATAAATAAATCCGAAACTAATTGTTGCATGAAGACAAAAAATATCTCTACCAGTTTGTAGTGCAATAGAACAGAAATAAAAGCAGTCACACTATAGCAAAAAAAACAATTTTTTATAGGGAACCCAACTGGGAAAACCCTCTGCTAGCTGTAGAAATTTAAAATACTACCCATATTAAACTTTGAGACACCTTCTTCAAGACCAGGTTCATCGATGCTTATTCATTTCCATATTAATTTTCATAAGCATTAGGGTTGTTGTCTGTCAAATCAGAGTAGCTAGAAAGTGTCTCTTTGATTTCAGAAAGCAAATCAGGATCAACTTCATCCAAGAATCCCCTAGAAGGCTCATTAGTAGCAATAAGAAAGGTCTTTATTTTATTTTATTTCATCATATGCATCCATCATAATCACTGATTTGTCTTCATTTCTTTCACAGTCATTTTCAATGTTAGATGAAAAAGGTAATTTAGTATGATATAATCCTTAGGTAACCAACCTCAGACATATTGTTCGTTAATTTATGTTGCTTGAAGTTTATTGAGTTTGAGTTTTATCATGAAACTACTAGAAGCGTACTAGAATGGGTGAGTTTATTATCTTGATAACAATGTTATGATTTGATCTAGTCCTTGAAAGGAACTTATAGTTGATGGTCAAAATTTCACATTCCTTTCATTTTTTTATCTTCACATATAACAAATATCTTTATGTTATAGCCTCTATTTAGATGTCTACAGTAAATTCCACTCAAAAGTTGGATGCCATCATTTTGGAGCTTGAGCTTACTCAACTTACCTTTGTTTGAGTTGAAAATGTCATTAGATCTCATTATATCATTTATTGCAGAGCATGAATCCAATTTACCTTTGTTTCAGTTAAAAATGTAATTAGATCTTGCTATATCATCTTTTTTAGAGAATGAATCCAATTTCTCATAGTCCATTTGCTTGAGGTATAAAAAAGCTACTTTAATTCATTAAACTTACTTTTCATATTCTATTTGCTGATTGTGATTCTGTAGGCCACAACTACGTTGGAAAAGGGGCATATTTAATGAAGTGTGGAAGGAGAGGGAAGCTTCAGTTATGTCCTTTCAAACTTTCTAAGGTATGTAATAAAATTTAAAAAAGAAATCTCCATAGAATGTTGTGCTTAAAAGTTTTCTTTTGATAATGGATTATTTATGTGATCTCCCCTCTCTTACACACAACCAGAGTCCAAACATACATGGTTTTTTGGGATATGTGGACAATGGACAGATTTACAGTAACCATTTATCTAGAAATTTACATTGTAGAAGATCAAGCATTTACAGTTGAATATTTCCTTGCCACTAAATTAGAGTTGAAGAGTCAAACTCCTATTTTTCAGGCATATACATCACTTTTAAATCAATTTATGACTCTGCATAGACCTTCCATGGGAGGGCAAAGAGTGATCACTACCATTACTTAATCTTTTTGCAAACCAAGTAAATATTCCAAATGTGTATAAATTAGTGGCTCCTTGGAGAATCCCAAGAGTGGCTCTATTGTAGCAACAAGAAATTCATTTATTTTGACTTCTTCATTAGTCCAGTGATAATATATTCCATACAATTCCTCAACAATGTATGATCAAATTACAGTTAAGCATGTCATAATATTTTGACTTACCCTCTTTTAGAGGGAAAGTAGAGTTCATGTCAAGCTTTCACATCACAATTGTATCATGCAAAGTTTACCTGGGACAAGTTTTGTGGATCTAAGCAGCAAGATACCTGTTGGAATTCAAGAGGCAACAATACTACAAACTGGGAAAGAGGTTTCACAGTTAACCTAGATTTCACATTATGGTTGGAGTTGGTTTGTTGGCAAGATGTTGGATATCCCAACCTCCTTTTTATGACTAAGTGCATGATTGAATCCTTCAACATATTCCTCACTCAATTGTCATTAAGTGATGGGTTTTCTCAGAAGTGTTGCACAACTATAAACTTTACTAGAGTTGTTCTTGAGTCTTCGGAGGTGGTTAGATTTTCAAAGAACACACGTACAAGAAGAGGAGAAATAATATGCCCAGATAATATGAAGTTATCTACTTGTGAATATGGTGTTCCTATTCATAAACCTGATGACTCACTCTACTTATTTCTAGTGAAAAACTTTGGGACTTTCCATGAATCATGAAACAATTCCAACCCCATAACTATAAATTTCTTATTTAAATCTATACCCAATAGATTAGAATCTTCACAAGGAGAACTCCATTCTTGTTTTGAAAGAACCTATAATTGACTTGTACCATAAAGTATGCCCAAATCTATCATTTCAAATGATCTATGTAGCTCACCTTTTGGTTTTCCAATTATCGAAGTTATTACCTATATTGATGAGAAATTCTACAACTGATACCACAGTGACAATATATTATAGTTTTATCCATGTTTCTCTGAAGGTGTTTCTCCTTCAATAGAGTAGCAATACACTGTAGTTTCCATTTAGGGGAGAAGTGTACCCAGTAGCAACCTTGGCTTGTGTGCAGATGGGTTGAATGCACATTAGACTCTATCTGTTGTTTTGAAGGTGTTTCTCCTTCAATAATACTTCATACTGGTAGATACTTTCGGTCTGCACCTTTAGTAGATGCATGCAACCTTGGGATACATGTTGTAGATTATAGTTTTCCTATGAGGTTGTAGCAGTAATGAAAGAAGTGCATTGATTTTAGGCATATTTAGTATGCTTTTATAGTTTGACTTGATGCTCACTTTTCTTAATGTAGGTGTTTTTATTAGTTCTATTTTATGCACATATTTATCTTTAAGAAAATTGCACAGTAGAGAAGGGTTCTATATTTTGAGTAGGGGACACACTTCTAGGTAGGAGGTACTCTATTCTAGGAAGCTTTTGCCATGCAAGTTAGTTACTTTATCTGAGAATCCCAAGAGGCGCTATTGTAGCAATGAGAAATTTTTTTATTGTGAGTTCTTCATTAGTGCATTGATAGTATATTGTTTATTCCATGCAATACCTCAATATTGTATTTAGCCACATTTAGTATGTTGTTATAGTTTTACTTAGATGCTCACTTTTCATAATTTAGGTGTTTTTCTTAATTATGTTTTATGCACAGATTTATCTTTGATAAAAGTGCATAGTAGAGAAGGGTTCTATATTTTGAGCAGGGGACACACTTCTAGGTAGGAGGTACTCTATTCTAGGAAGCTTTTTCCATGCAGGTTAGGTTCTTTATCTAAGAATCCCAAGAGGCCCTATTGTAGAAATAAGAAATCCGTTTATTTTGAGTTCTTCATTAGTGCATTGATAGTATATCATTTATTCCATGTAATACCTCAATATTGTATGATCAAATTACTGTTACGATTGTCATAATATTTTGAATTTCCCTCTTTTAGAGGGAAACTAGACTGTGTGTCAAGCTTGCACGTCACAATTGTATCATGCAAAGCTTACTTGGCACGAGTTTTGTGGATCTAAGCAGCCAGATACCTATTGGAATTCAAGAGGGAAAAATACTACAAAGTGGGAAAAAGGTTTTGAAGTTAACTTGCCTTTCACATTATGGTTGGAGTCATTTTGTTGGAAAAATGCTAGATACCCCAACTTCCTTTTTATGACTGAGTGCAAGATTGAATCCTTCGACATATTCCTCACTCAATTGTCATTAAGTGATGGGCTTTCTCAAAAGTGCTTCAAATCTATAAACTTTATGAGAGTTTTTATTGAGTCTTTGGATGTGGTTATCTTTTCAAAGCACACAAGTACAAGAAGACGAGAAATAATATGCGCAACTAATTTCAAGTTATCTTCCTATGAATAGGGTGTTCCCTTCCATAAACCTAACGACTCGCTCTACTTCTTTCTAGTGAACAAATTTGGGACTTTTCATGAATTGTGAGACAATTTCAATCCCATAACTATCAATTTCTTATTTAAAGTTATACCCACTAGATTAGAACCCACACAAGGAGAATTCTGTTCCCGTTTCAAAATAACCTGCAATCGACTTATACCATGCTATTTGATATTTTATGTATTTCTTTGCATCCTTGTCCTGTGACATAAAGACGCAACAAGTTACCTTGCATTTTCTATACTAACACTCTGAAACAATAATAAAGTATGCCAAATCTGTCATTTCAAATGATCTATGCATCTCACATTTTGGTTTTTAAATTATCGAAGTTGTTACCTATATTGATGATATCATCGACAATCGAGGCCACAATGACAATATCTATTAGATTTTTATCTGTGTTGCACTAAAGGTGTTTTTCCTTTAGCGGCACTACAATACATTTTATTTTCCATCCAGCAGAGAAGTGTACCTAGTAGCAGCCTTAGTCTATGTGCAAATGGGTTGAATTCACAATAGACTTTATCTATTGTTTTGAAGGTGTTTCTCCTTCAATAGTACTTCATCTCAATAGATCCTTTCAATCTATGCCTTCAGCAAATGCATACAGCCTTGGGTACATGCTATAGATTCCAATTTTTTTGTGAGGGTATAACAATGATGAAAGAATCACATCGATTTTAGGCATCTTATTGTTGTTGTATGAAAGCATGCTTGTCTAGTGTTTCCCAAAATTATATAGAGCCATATTTATTATACTTTTATAGTTTGACTTAGATGATCAATTTACTTAATTTAGGTGTTTTTCTTAGTACTATTTTATGCACAGATTTATCTTTAAGAAAAGTGCACAATAGAGAAGGGTTCTATATTTTGAGTAGGGGAAACTCTTCTAGGTAGGAGGTACTCTATTCTAGGGAGCTTCTATCATGCATGTTATGTGCTTTATCCTAGACAGATTTCCAAGTCCTTCCCTCCTTGACAAAGTCCCTTCCAGACAAGACACGAGTGGATAGAGTTCCAAGTCCCTAAATTATCCAAAAATCCACATGACCCTAGCTATCTAGCCTAAAATCCTTTACATTCCAGTCATCTCTTGGTTGTGATTTCATAGGGAGAGCCCTCTCTGGTTTGGTAGGGCTAGCTACCAAACTAAAAGCTTGGTCTATGGTTACCTTCATTGATCTCTTCATCAACCTGGGACATTATGGAGGATAAAAGAGGGCATGACAACTAGGGAGTGCCGAGGTGTTCTAGTGAATGTAAGGTTACCAAGTCATGGAAAAATGTAATTCTAATTGTGAGGTCATGACTGCCAAGGTGTGTTTGAGAATGCTAGGGCATGCTAAGATGTGCCAGATAGTATGAAGACATGTCAAACAAGCTAATATGTGCAAAGTGCTAAGGCATGCCAAGATGTACAAGGGTTCCAAGTCATGCCTCCTCTTCTTCCACATGATATCCACTTATGACATTTCCTTTACAATATTTGGTGCATTTGATAGTTATAGGTCATTTATAGGTTATAAATGTCTTCAGAGTTTCACTTCTAATTGAGTATTCAACTGAACATATTAATTCTCTTATACATAACTATTTTTCCCTCCACCAAATTTTCATAACTTCAATAACGATTAGGTAGGGAGCTACATCTTAGATGTTGCTTTTCTTGTTTGATCAAATATTGCTGAGACTTTAATTTATTGAAAGTTGTAGAATTTATAATTTATAAAGTTTCAAGGTCTAATTTTAAAAAATATAATTCTTTTAAGGGTGTTGGCCCAATGCAAGATCACCTTCTTTACAAGAAGTAGGTTGGTGTTTCGATTCCATCATGCCTTGACATCCATATGGAATGACGTCAATCAATTTTTGGTGATGGAGGCTCTTTTGACCATCATCAATGAGTTTTGGTGGCATTTTTCGACCCTCACCAAAAATATGAAATGGTGACAGTCAACGAATGCCACCATATATATGCATCAATAGTGAAAACCCTCAAAGGTACGTAACCATAAATCATTGTTATTGATATGAAATGGTGACGGTTGTTGTCTGTCATTATAGTCATTATTCGTGATGGACACTAAATGTCACCACAACACCTATACTTCTAGAAATGCACCTTTCGGTGACGATCAATGAATGTCACCATATATATGCACCAATAGTGACGACCATTAAAGATCCATCACAATAAATCATTATTGTTCATATGAAATGGTGATGGTCACTATTCATCATTATAATCAATAGTCGTGATGGACCTTGAATGTCACCATAACACCTATACTTTTGGCGATGCCACCTTTGGTGACATTCATTTTTTGGTGACCGAGGCTATGGTCTGTCACCATTGCTCATATGCAATGGTGACGGTCACTATCCGTCATTATAAATCATTAATGGCGACAAAATTTGAATTTCACTACAACACCTATACTTTTGGTGACGTTCAGTTTTTGGTAACGGAGGCTATGGTCCATCACCATTGCTCATATGAAATGGTGATTGTCGTTATTTGTCATTATAAATCATTATTGGTGACAAACTTTTTATGTCACTACAAAACCTATACTTTTGGTGACGCAACCTTTGGTGACGTTAAGTTTTTGGTGACAAATTCTCTTTTGACCATCACCAATGAGCTTATGGTGATATTTTTTGCCCCTCACCAATGTCCTTTTTTCTTGTAGTGTCTATTATCTTTTGGACACCATTTATCCAAAAATATTCCATTATTTTCAGCTACAAAGAGTTCATTGATTCATTTTTTCACCTAGTGGTTAACATGCTAAGCAGTAGCAATCAAACTAGGATCAATGATGAGATAAAGAAATTTCTACAGTTGTCCAAAAACAATAGAGTATGAGACTAGTATTTATACTAGAACCACACTGAAATAAGGGTATATGGATGCCAAATAACTCCCTATAAGTTGCCCAAATATCTTCCCATGAGGATATTTGCATTAGAGTATATTAGGCATATCATAACTTCAAATAATATGAATTTTCTATCAGCTAGGAAGAAAACATAGTTCAAAATAAAAAACTAGCTTGGTCCTTTTATCTGCAATAATAGGGAGACTCGAGAAGAAGCATAAAAACGTTTACAGGAAATGAAGTTCAATGATAGTTTCAAATGGCAGTATGATCCTTTAGGAGTCATAAACAAACTAAGACTCAAATTTCAATTGAGCCCTTTTATGCATGAATCCAGGCCAGAGATTAAAAAATATGCCAACCAATCAGAGTGGTTGGAAAACACCTTAATACATATGGAGAAACTGATGGATCCTAGTTCCATTATGCATACTCCAACCCTACATGACAGAAGTGCAAAATGGACTAGGCAAGAAGGTTCTTGCTCAAACAAGGATATAACAAATGAAATATTTGAAATCATGTAAAGAAAGAAGCCCAAGCTAAATCCTGTAAATGAGAAAGAAGAGACAGTTGAGTCAGTTCAAATCATTGATACAGATATAGTGGTTAGATAAAGTACAGCTCAAACAGTTTCAGAGGAAACTCATCAACCTTCAACCTCTAATACTCACATTATTCACAAACAGCTTAGTATTGAAGTCTCTTCTTCCAACAAACTAGTGGATAAAGAAAAAAATATAAAGGAGAATTATAAAGAAATCAAATTGAGAAATGAAGCATTGAAAGCTGAAACCTATGCCAAATATTTCAAATAGAATCCTAGTAATCATAATAGGTTACTTTTAGCTTTTGAAATTAAAACATGGAAAATGCAAATGACCTTTTTGTAGCCCATAGTACGATAGCCTAAATCATCACTAGATTACAACAAGACGAAATTTGAAGTTTTGGTGAAGAATGTTCATCCCATAGATTAGATTGAATTTCATAAGCAAGTAAGAGAAATGATATACTCAACAATGACCAACAAATCTATGAGTGTACAAAAACTTCAAAATTCTCTAGAGAATATCACAACACGGTTAAAACTAGAAAAAGCATCCTCACAAGCAAAGGATAACAGAATTAAATCACTAGAAGAATTGGTTATTGAGATTGGATATAATCCAAATGACATCAAGGAAACAAAAAAACTCATAAAAAATAAGAATGAAGACATTACTGCATTGAAGAAGCAGCTAAAATTGCCTCCTTCTAAACATCCACAGACCAAGGAAGTTCTAGGGAGTCAAAGCCAAAAGGATGAGATGATGGACCTCATTCTTCAGCTAAATGCTCAATTGAAATGAATGGAGAATGAGATGGATAAGTTAGTATAGGAGAAAAAGGCCAACATGGAAGAAACTACTGCAATTGCTATTCCTATAGTTACTACAGTAGTTCCTTCTACTTTGGTAGCTTCAATGGCCACAACAACTCCAGTAGCTACAACACTTCCCACTGCATCAGCAACTACAACAACAATAGGTTCAACAACATCAACAACTCATCCTAGTGATGAAGCAGGTAAATTGATCAAAGCCATGGAAGATATGTCCATCCAAACAAATGAAATAAATAGAATTAAATAAAAAATAAAAAGTCTAGAGGATGAAAAGAAACTGGCTCAAATTATGCATAAGAATGAGACACAGAAGTCAAACAGGTTGAATGAAAGGATACAAAAGTTAGAGAAGGAATTGACACTGAAAGAGCCACTACCCAAAGAAAAAAACTTTTATGGGCCACTATCATTGACTCAATCAATGATATTTGGCCATCTATACAGGTGATATTTGAACAGAATGATTTGGTCAAAGATGCTAGTGAGACAATTCAAAGGGTTAGAGCTAAACTTAGGAATAAGCCAGAAGAAGCCTCAAGAATAATCTAGTTCCTTGACTCAAATAACAAGTATGAATTGCAGGAGCTTGGAATAGCTGACAGAACTAAGGCCAGATTAGAGGTAAAGAAGGTAATCACCAAGAGGAACCTGATGATACATCTTGAGGAGAAGTGCCAAACAATGGAGCTAGAAATAACTAGGTTTATGGTGAAATTTGATGCTTTGAGGCATAAAGGTCTACCTAATCCATTGGTGATTAATGACAGGTTGATGCCACATGAATATTATGATAAGAAAATTAGAGAAGTGGTAAAGGAATAAGCCAACGGTTCCTCCATGAAAGGGATACCTACAGGAAAAGTTCTTTACCAGACCTTTGAGAACCTCTTTTACCTCCAAAATGAGGTAAAACATATTTTTATAAACAAGCCCACTTTTGCAAAATACACAGAAATTGATGAAGTCTATAGAAGAATGGTAAATATTAAATTACTAGATGCAGAGACTTTCAAAAAGTTGAATGATTTACTATAAAAAAATGCAAGGTAAATTGTGAATATAAAGCAGTCAAGGTAAAACAACAGTTCAACTAAGTCAAAGAGTATCAGATGAAAGACAAAGTTTAAAAGTCAAAGTCAAGGGTAAAAGGATAGCTAGCATAGAGCAACAACAAATGAGAGAAAAAACAACATAATATCAAAGAAAGGCAACAACAAACAATAAAAGAGGGACAACTTGCATTAGTTACATATCTGTCTTTATCTTCTAGCATGAAGATATTTCTTTTTCCTTGAATAATTTCTAAATCAGTTTTAGGATATTTTTGTATAAATACTCCACAACTCGAAGTATTGAGGGTGGATTGCTGAACATTTCTATAGTTATATTGATCTAAAACCTGAGGGTTTATTGTAACATTTTCGAGTCAGCAGACTGGACTGAGTAATAAAGGCATTGCATTAGAGGATTCAAGTGTTGGGCCACTTCAGTGAAGTATATTTCATTTGTTAAATTGTTATTTTCTTAAGTATTTCACATACATACATGTTTTCCAATTTGAATGAAATAATTGGAATGTTACTACAGAATTTGTTTAAGTACACTTTGTCTTGAACAGTTATTCATTTTGGTGTTTTCTTCTGATATCCAGAGTAGAGAATTCTTAATTTCTCCCTAGTTTTGATTGACCTTTTTCATTTCCCTCGTTATCTGGTTTGAGGAATCCTTAACTGCTCCTTGACCCCAATTGAAAAACCACTTCACTATCCAGCCTAAAAGATCTGAATTTACTCAGCTACCTTGCCCTATGAACATTATCTTTAGAACTTGATTCAGTCTTGTTTTCTTGACATTTGGACTCCATGGCCCAATGGTAAAAAAACACTTATATGTCCATCTGAATCAATGATTCCACCACCACATCAAATCAAAACCTAATCAAGCTTGAATAACTAGCCTAAAATCAATTAAATCAACAAGGTTATATCATTAAGAGAGAGCCCTCTCTGAGCATTAGGAAGGTTAGATCCTGATCTCAAAGTAGGTTTGTGGTTACCTCCATCATTACTTTAAACACAACATGACAACCCTAGGGAAATTTTAGAGTGATAACATAGTGGTGACCATACTAGGGGACGAGTCCTCAGTTTAATAAACCTTAAAAGGAAATCCTAAATCTCATCTTTTCACCTTAAGGCCATTTTAGGGTTGTCAAAGGTTTCATTAAAAAAAAAAAAAAAAAAAAAAAATTGGCTTCCAAAAGAACACACTATATCAGGGCACATCCAGATCCAAACCCTACTATAATTGTTTATAATCCAAACAAAATCTTAAGAAAAGACAATAAAGTAGAAAGTAAAGAAAGCTTTAGTCAGCTAATCAAAGCAAATTCACTTCCTAAAGAGTTATCAAACTTAGAGGATCTTCAATTTGTTTTATCATTTGAGCATTCATTGTTTCTTACCAAATCTAAAACACCAATCCATGATACTGTAATAGACCCTATTTTTATTCAATTTATTGAATCAAAGAAGAATACTATACATCCTGATTTAGATTAGCACGTTCTAGACACTTTTGACAAACTTGATGCTTTAACCTCAAATTTGATAAGACATATAGATGAAGCCTTTTTTCAAGAGTCAGTTGAATTCGCTGCCCTAATTGCTGCTACTTCTAAGCCTTCTACCATTCCTTCAGAGTCTATAAATTCATCTTTATTTAGTACCACCTCATCTATTATTTCCACTACACTTCATTCCATGGAATCATTCATCTCCAAGATTCCTCTTCAGCCCATAGTTTTATTTCCATCTCCAAATATTTCAAGTTCACCTTTTAGCACTTCTGCTACATTTTCTAGCACTTCAAGCTCATCTGTTAGCCCTTCAAGTTCATCTTCAAGCACTACCACTTTACCTCCTAGCCAAGCTAGAATCTTAGCCATGGTTATCAAATATGATCCTTTGACCTTACCATCTCAAGTACATTCCATGCCCCAAGACTACTAAAGTAAAATCTTTCAGTTTGATGGTACTGGTCAATATATTGCACAAAAACATGTAAATAAAATGAGTGATTATTTTGAATTACATGAAATTAATGAAGAAGATGTAAAAATGAGATTATTTGCACAAACACTAGCAAGAGATGTCAATAAGTGGTTTAAATCTTTACCCGTTGTTCATATTGTTGATTTAACTGTTTTCAATAGAAGGTTTATCAATAGATGGGAAAGAAAGAAAAATCCTTTACAAATATGGTCTTAATATGAAAACATTAGAATAGTTCCTAATGTATCTGTTTGAGACTATTGTACTAGGTTTAACAATATTTATAATGCAATCCCTGCTAATATCAAACCTCCCCCAAACTTGACACTAATCAAATTTCCTGATGGTTTTGACACTGATATGTCTTACCAATTGATAGAAAGAAACCCTCCAACTTTAGAAGAGATGCAGAGTAATGCAGTTAGTGTAGAAGCTAACTTGTTGGCTAAAAGAGCTAGAATGAGAAATAAGATAAGAGTTAACATTGAGGAAGAACCATCCATTTCAAATGTTAAGATAGATATTTGGCTAAAATTTTAGAAAAGTTAGTGGATAGATTGGAAATTATGGAAAGAAAACCACAATGGGATAATCAACAGCAAGGTCCTCAAATAAGAAATCCAAGCTTTATAAAGAATCCCAACCCTGGTAAATCTAGAGAAGGGCCACCTAATCAACAGATTAAACCACCTTTCCAAGAAAACTATGCTGAAATTTCTCACCAAAATGAAGAAGATCAATACTCTCAGATTAACTTAATGGAAATAAATGATGGTAATACTATTTTTCTTACCCAAGAAGAATAAGAATTATGCATGTTATAACAATTACAGTTATAATCTGGAGAGTCCTTTGATTATAAACAAGGATATGAATTTTCCATTAATGAAGTTCATAAGCAATATAACCTTAGGAGTAAGAAAAACACAGAAGCACCTACTAATAAAAATATCCAAACTCATGCCAAGAAAACAGTGGGAGCTCTTGTAACCAAAGAGCTGCAAATTCTCTCTAGAGAAACCTAAAAAACTTTCACTCCAAAGATTGCAGCCAGTACAAAAATTGTAGATATTGCAGATACTATTGTTAAAACTTCAAAGGATGTCCAAAAATCAACTGATACTCAAGCTTCAAATGCTATTCAAATTTCAACTACTTCCCAAACTATTCAAAATCAAAATATTGAAAATAGTAAAAAAGTGGACACCCAAACAAAAACTGAATTACCAATTGAAGATAAGAAAAAACAAGACTACACAAACTCCAATTGCCAAGGAGTACATCATTCAATTGGGCAGAACACAGACTCCATTTAATATCCAAATTAAAATTGCCAAATTGAAAATATCAATTCCTTTAATAGAATTGATAAAATAATGATTCCTACAAAGCCCAAATCACTGAAACACTGAATATAGATGAAGGAGAAGACTCTGTTAATCTAAATGATGACCAACCATAGTTAATATTTGGTCCTGAGTTAAATGGAAACATGAACAAAGTGGTGTTCCTCCATTCTATATTAGCTTGACTATTCATAATCAAATCTTACTCAATGCTATGTTAGATTTAGGGGCATCTCACAATTTAATGCCTAAAGCAATCATGGAAACATTGGGTTTAGATATAACCAGACCATACAAAGATCTTTTCTCTTTTGATTCTAGTAAAGTTAAATGTTTGAGCCTAATAAAAGACTTGTGTTTCACTCTAGTTAAATATCCAGGCAAGAGTATTGTCATGGATATTGTATTTGCTAATATCCCTCCAAAGTATGGAATGTTATTATCTCACTCATGGGGAGCAAAATTGCAAGGACCTCTACAATTAGACTTGTATTATGCCACAATCTTAGTATTTGGTCAGCACAAAAATATTTATAGAGAAACTTTAATGAAATACATGGTCAGTAGTATAGATAAACCATAGAACTATCCTATTTATTTTGTACATTATGATATGGATTCTTTCATTTTATGTAATTCAGACACTGAAAAAGACAATAACACAGTTGTAAAACAAGAACATAAAGAACCTAACAGTGATGATATATTTCATGAATCTAGGTAGCACCTAGACTTTGATGGTTTAGTGAAAATATTAGGAGCAGGTGCAGGATTTTGGATTCATAACATGAAAAATAATCATTATGAAGGTCATTCCTTTAGATTAAACTTTAAATGCACAAACAACATGGCAGAGTATGAATCTTTGATATTAGGATTGCAAATTGTAAGAAACCTTGGAGCCAAGAGAGTTTCTATCATGGGAGACTCGGAATTAATCATAAAACAAATGAAAGGAGAGTATTCTGTGAATAATCCTAGGGTTAGCCAATACAGAGAAATTGTTCTAGATTTGATTAAAGAACTTCTTGAAATTGATTTTGTTGTTATTCCTAGGAAACAAAACATGCAAGCTCACAGTTTGGCTACTTTTGCTAGCACTTGCAAATTACCTTTTCAACCCAATCACCAGTACACCGCAGAGGTAAGACACAAACGTGTTATAACTGATAGTCTGAAATATTGGCAAATTTTTTCACAAGATTCAAAATCTATGATTTCATGAATGGTAAGGGAGAATTCCAAAGCTGTAACATAGATACTGATTGTATAGTAGATGGCATCATATATGGTGAGATAGATATAAATGTTGTAGATAAATCCACTAAATTCACTAAAGTAGAACTAGATAACTTAGAAAAAGTAGAAATAGAAGAAATAGTTAATGATGATTCTGAGATTTTAAACTTTAAAAATAATTTTTTGCCTAAGGGATTAGTCTCATTAGAAGATTTGTTTGATTCAAATGATGTACCTAGGAAACCAAAAATGGAGCCTTTAAGATCAGACATAGAAGAATGTAGCATAGGAACAGAAGAAAAACCTAAGATTATTAAATCATCTAAAGCATTACCTCCAATTGAAAAGTTGAAATACATAAGTTTGTTTAAATAATTTCAAGATGTCTTTGCCTAGAGTTATGAAGACCTCAAATCTTATGACACAAGCATTATTCAACATAAAATACCCATTAAATAAGATAAGAAACCCTTCAAACAAAAGCTTAGGAGGATTAATTCAATTCTAATTCCATTGATTGAAAAATAAGTAAAAAGGATGTATGAGGCACAAATCATAGCACCAATTAGATATTTAGATTGGTTCTCTAATTTAGTCACCACTAGAAAGAAAACAGGAGAAATAAGACTCTGTGTTGATTTCAGAAAATTGAACAAAGTAATCACTGAAGGATAACTATCCCCTTCCTAAAATGGACCACATTCTCCAGAGGGTAGTAGGGTCATCTAGAATCTCATTACTGGATGGATATTCT
Organism: Pinus taeda; assembly: GCA_000404065.3. Lineage (NCBI taxonomy): Eukaryota > Viridiplantae > Streptophyta > Pinopsida > Pinales > Pinaceae > Pinus > Pinus taeda. The sequence continues at coordinate 201,402 of APFE031341997.1, read as the reverse complement.
GGATACAATCAAATCTCAGTTGAACTAGAGGATCAAGCAAAGACTGCATTTACCACTCCCTGGGGTACTTTCATGTATTTGAAAATGCCTTTTGGATTGATGAATACTGGAGAAACATTCCAAAGAGCAATGGACATAGATTTTGCAAAATAAATCCATGACTTTTTAGTTGTTTACCTAGATGATATCACAGTGTTTTCCAAATCAGATAATGAACATCTAGATCACTTAAGAAGAGTATTCATAAAATGCAGAAAATTTGGTATATCCTTAAATCCTAAAAAGACACTCTTTGGACTAGAATAAGGTAAACTCTTAGGACACATAATTTCAAAAGAGGGCATTAGAATTGATCCAGCTAGAATAGAGGCAATCCTAAACATCAGTCACCCTAGGAACATTAAAGAATTGCAATCATTCCTAGGTAAAATAATTTTTCTTAGAAGATTCATTTCTAACTTAGCTGAACTAATCAGAGAATTGAATAACATGTTAAGGAAAGATTCAACACTTAAATGGACAGTAGAGGCTAAGCAATCTTTTGAGGCAATCAAAGAATACCTTACTAAAACACCTGTCCTCATAAGTCTTGATTTCAAAAAAGATTTTATAATTTTTTATTTTTCTTCAAAACACACTATTGCAACAGTGTTGTTGCAAAGGAATGATTAGGGGTACGAGTAGCCTATTGCATTTTTTCAGCAAATCTTTGAGAGATGCTACACTAAAGTATAATATAATGGAAAAACAAGCACTTTCTTTAGTAAAGGCTATTAAATATTTCAAAGTGTACATTTTTTACTCACACATTATTGCATATGTTCCAAATTTAGTAGTAAAGGACATTCTAACACAGAATGGGCCTAAAGGAAAGAGAGACAAATGGATTGCTACTATTTTGGAATATGATATTGAAATAAAGCCCACAAAACTAATCAAAGGCCAAGGTTTACCCAAACTCATGGTTGAATCAAACTGTCAGGCCTTAGATATAAATTTCATTGGTGCTCTAGATGATCAAGAACAGATGGTGACTCCATAGATCAATGAAGATTTTTTAGATTCACCTTGGTATACAGATATCATATTTGTTTTACTAAATTTACAAGATCCTCCTAGTTTATCTAGAACTAAAAGTAGATTCTTGAAAATGAAATCAATGAAATATGGTATCATAGACAATGCTTTATTTTGGAAAGATAATGGTGGCATTTTGTTAAATTGTTTATTAAAAGATGAAGCTAACAAATTCATGCAAGAATTTCATGCAGGGGATTGTGGAGGACACCTATACTGGAAAACAACTGCTGATAAGCTTTTAAGGGTAGGTTTCTATTGGCCCACCTTTTTTGCAGATGTCAAGAAATATGTGACCTATTTTCACAAATGCCAAAGCTTTGAAGGTAAGAAAAAGCTATTACCTTTACCCCTCAAACTCATCTCCACAGAAATCCCATTTCAGTAATGTGGTCTAGACTTCATTGGTGAAATTCACCCATCCTCCTCAGCCCAACATAAATGGATTTTTATAGCGATTGATTACTTTACTGAATGGATAGAAGCCATCACTTCTAAACAAGCCACAGATTCTGTCATCATTTCATTCTTTGAAAAAAGCATCCTTTCTAGATTTGGATGCCCACAAAATATCATCACCGATAATGTTGTTGCCTTCAAATCCAAGAAAATGGTAGACTTTTGTAATCGATACCACATTACCCTTGGCCATTCCATAATCTATTACCCTCAAGGTAATGGACTTGCAGAATCCTAAAAAAAAGCCTAGTTAATATCATCAAGAAACTATTAGAAGAGAATAATAAGACTTGGAACAAAAAGTTGGTTACTACCTTATGGACAGATAAACTAACTACAAAAAAGTCTATTGGTACATCTCCTTATCAACTAGTATATGGAATGGATGTTGTTTTTCCATCCTCTTTAGGAGTACCAATGATGAAGATGATCCAGGAATTGCAGGTAGAATCTAATGGTATCCAAAGGAGGATAAATCAGACAATACATTTGTAGCAAACTAGGGAAGAAGTCTATATCAAATCCCAAATCATCCAAGATAAAATCAAGAGTTTTGACAAGAAAAGCAAAGCTGATGATTTTTACATAGGTGATAAAGTGCTCAAATTGGATTCCAAAAGAGAAGAAAAGGGTAAACATGGTAAATTTTATTTCCTATGGCAAGGCCCTTATATCATTTATGGTTACAGAGGTAATAATGCATTTTTCTTAAAGAAGTTAGATGGAATAGATCTATGAGGTGGACCAGTCAATGGTAGAATGTTGAAGCATTACTTGTCCCCAGATTAACATTAGTTCCTTTGTTTACTTTTCTCATTGTATATAACATTGCAAAGTTTAGATTGGATTGGATGATTGTCTTTTAAGGTTGAAGCCCGAGGAGAAGGCCCTAAGCTTTGAAAGGTGTACCATCATATGTATGAATAAAGCACATCATAGAAAAGCAGTTACTAGGAAACCACAGTCAAAGTTTCAAAGGCTACTGATCTTAAAGTTCTTGACATTTCACCAGGAAATTCCATCCCCATGTGGAGCCACTATTAGGGTCCTATAATAATAGGATTCATAATTTTGAATTGATTATGATTAGTCTTGTAATATTGTACATACTTTTTCTTTCTGCAAAATGTTTTCCCATATTAAAAACAAAAAAATTAAAGAGGGTAATTCCTAAAAGAAAAGTCAAAGGACTAAAAGAAAAGGATCAAAAACGAAAATAAAATATGAACCCCACCAAAAAGAGATAAAAATAGATTTTGAAAGTGATGCAAATTCAAATGCCACTACTTTTTACTTTACTTGGCAAAATAAGATTATGTGCAGCTTGTCAAAAAATGCCACAATCCATGATGGTCGAATAGTTTAATCTTGATTTATTATTGCTTTAAATTTCATGTTGATAGATAAAGAATAAAGATCTAGCCAAACTATTTAATCCTGGCAGATCAGTAGATAGGTAGAGAAATATAATTCATCAGTTTAATCTGAGCCATTGGAAGTTATAAGATTAGAATTAGATAGTTTTCTTATCAAATAAAAAGAAATAAAGGGTCAGCAAGCTCAAATGCACCCTATGAATGAAGAAAAAATGCTAGGGTAAATAAAGGATAGGTAGAAGAGGTTTTGGAATGCACATTGTTGCTAGCTCAAATGCACCTTCATCATGCTTAATTCTATGTCTCATGTGCAGGAAGAATTATCGAAGAAAGAGGACATTCACAAAAAGTTGTATATTACTTTGGGTATTTACCCTAAAGGTTCTATATAATTTTAGGCCTGAATACTAAAGCTCATTCACTAATTTCCCCTCATTTCACTAAACCCTTACATGTCTAAATTATTAATTTCCCTTCATTACCCCTTCATTACTTTTCATTCCCTAATATTTTTTCCCCTTCTTGATGCCAAAGGACCCTTCCCTCTTCTTTTCCCCTTATAAAAATATCCCTTCCCATTCATTTTAACCCTTTTTCCCTTTATTTCATTCCTTTCCCTAGACATTTCTCTTTAAAAATCATTCTCCCCTTATCAATTTCCCTTTTCCATTTAAACCCCCTTATCCTAAGTTTAAATAATGTATCGGGCCCCCATTGAAAAACCATCCCCGATACCCTTTTAACTTATATCCCTAGTATATTTCTTCCGGGGTTCCGCATTTTATTAATACCCACTGCATATATTATTTCCCTTTACATTTTAGTTAAAACCTAACCCCACACCCCAACTCATCCCTCACAACTCCACCGCGTGATAGCCCTCCGATCACCCACCTCTAGATCCAATGGCCCACATCCCATATCGTGTGCTCCCAAATTTGATCTTTAACATCCCAAAAGTAAGCAAGATTTGCAGTTTTGCCCGATCACCCTTTTTCTACGTGGCAGCCCCACGTTATATCTCGTACTTTGGAAAAATATCACCCTACGCTCAAAAGTGGTGCGATAAGCCATAATACTACCTCTCCATGTAGGATGAAACCGCCTACTGTTCAAACTTTTGCATACCAAATCTTCATTTTCTAGGTATTCCTAAAAGTACCAGAAAGGCCCTGTACTTAAAGCTTTGCAAAATTTTTTTAGAATAATTAATCAATTAAATTGATTAAAAGCCTGGCCAACCTAAAAGCAATCCACTATTGCATCCCAAACCCTTTGTTGTAGATTTTAATCACCTTTTGCACTATTCTAGAGGTCCTAAGATTACTCCTCATGCCAGATAGTAATTAATTCAATAAAATAATCAAAACTATGGCTTCCCAGAGAATTTTGAATGCAAAACCCTACAAACCCCTCACTTGGACATTGACCACCTACCATTGGCTGACAGAGATTTCCATCAAAGAAACAACCTCCCCTAGCCATCTATTAAAGCTCCACTACTAGAGTAAAGACAAATTCCTCAACCACAGTGATGATATCCAGTTATGGGAGTCTAATTTGCCCAAATACTTGTTCCCACAAATATACCAGTTCCATGAAATCATCCACCTATGCCAACTTTGCTATATCCCAAGTCAAAGAGCCATAGTCTCTCCCAACCAGCAGATTTTATTCATAATCACTGCATAGTTAATAAATGAGATGTTGTAGATCTAGCCAAAGCCCAATGAAACCCCATTTTCTATTGAAAACCTACTTGAGTTGTACCTAAAGCTAGACCTTCCCAAAAGATCTCAAATTTTTCATACTTTCATCTCAAAAGAGGCTCATATCCCTACTGACATTCCTCCATACTCTGCCACCATTTTCTCTGAGAGGGAAAGACAGATTGTAACCATGTTGTCTTTTACAATAGGATATACCACTGGTGAGCATGTAGATGAGCCTATACTTTCTTTCCTTTCTATGTTTTTCCCAGGAAAGCCTCCTGCTATAGTTTTCAATTTTGCCCAGTTCTTAGCAAACATAATCCATGATCAATTGATCAGATTGCCAGATGAAAGAGTATTCAAATACTCTTCAGTATTGTTCCATATGCTCCTATATTTCCAATCAGAAAAGTTTCCAGTCAACATCCAAAAGATGGACACTAAGGGAAATCCTAGGTCTATTATATTTTGGACACCCTTGATCCAAAAATATTCCACTCTTTTCAGCTACAAATAGTTCATTGATTCATTTTCTCACCCAATGGTTAACATGCTAAGTAGTAGCAATCAACCCAAGATCAATGATGAGATAAAGAAAGTTCTACAGTTTTCCAAACACAATAGAATAGGAGACTCGTATTTATACCAGAACCACAATGAAATAAGGGTGTATGGATGTCAGCTCACTCCCTATAAGCTACGCAAATATTTTCCCATGAGAATATTTACATTAGAGTATATTAGGCAAATCATAAATTTAGATGATGTGAATTTTCTATCAGCTAGGAAGAAAACACAGTTCAAAATCAAAAACCAACTTGGTCCTTTTATATGCAATAATAGGGAGGCTGGAGAAGAAGAAGAAAAATGTTTACAGGAAATGAATTTCAATGATAGTTTCAAATGGAAGTATGATCCTTTAGGAGTCATAAACAAACTAAGACTCAAATTTAAATTAAGCTCTTTTATGCATGAGTCCATGCCAGAGGTTGAAAAATATGCCAACCAGTCAGAGTGGTTGGAAAACACCTTAATAAATAGGGAGAAATGGATGGATACTAGTTCCATTATGCATACTCCAACCCTACAGGACAGAAATACAAAAAGGAGAAGGGAATAAGGTTCTTGCTCAAACAAGGATACAATAAATGACAGATTTGAAATCATGTACAGGAAGAAGCCTAAGCTAGATCTTGTAAATGAACAAGAATAGATAGTTGAGACAGTTCAAATCATTGATACAGATACAATGATCAGAGAAAGTACACCTCCAATAGTTTCAGAGGAAACTCATCAGCCTTCAACCTCTAATACTCACATTATTCACAAACAGCTTAGTATTGAAGTCTCTTCATCCAATAAACCAGTGGATAAAGAAAAAGATATAAAGGAGAAGTATAAAGAAATCAAATTGAGAAATGAAGCATTGAAAGTTGAAACCTATGCCCAATATTTCAAAGAGAATCCTAGGAATCATAATAGGTTACTTTTAGCTTTTGACATTAAAACATGGAAAATGCAAATGACCTTTTTGTAGCCCACAGTACAATAGCCTATGTCATCACCAGATTGCAACAAGACAGAATTTGAATTTTTGGCCAAGAATGTTCATCCCATAGATCAGATTGAATTTCATAAGCAAGCAGGAGAAATGATATACTCAACAATGACCAACAAAGCTATGAGTGTACAAAAACTTCAAAATTCTCTAGAGAATATCACAACATGGTTCAAACTGGAAAAGACATCCTCACAAGCAAAGGATAACAAAATTAAATCACTAGAAGAATTGGTTATTGAGATTGGATATAATCCAAATGACATCAAGGAAACAGAAAAACTCATAAAAAAGAATAATGAAGACATTGTTGCATTGAAGAAGAAGCTAAAATTGCCTCCTTCTGAAGATGCACATACCAAGGAAGTTCTAGAGAATCAAAGCAAAAAGGATGAGATGATGGACCTCATTCTTTAGCTAAATGCTCAACTGAAAGAAATGGAGAATGAGATGGATAATTTAGTACAGGAGAAATAGGCCAACATGGAAGAAACTATTGCAATTTCTATTCCTATAGTTACTATAGCAGTTCCTTCTACTTTGGTAGTTTCAATGGCCACAACAACTCCAGTAGCTACAACACTTCCCACTGCATCAACAACTACAACAACAATAGGTTCAACAATAGCAACAACTTATCCTAGTGATGAAGCAAGTAAACTGATCAAATCCATGGAAGATATGTCCATCCAAAAAAATGAAATAAATAAACTTAAATAAAAATAAAAAGCCTAGAGGATGTAAAGAAACTAGCTCAAACTATGCATAAGAATGAGACACAAAAGTCAAACAGGTTGAATGAAAGGATACAAAACTTAGAGAAGGAATTGACACTGAAAGAGCCACTAGCCCAAGAAAAACAACTTTTATGGGCCAATATCATTGACTCAATCAATGATATTTGGCCATCTATATAGGTGATATTTGAACGTAATGATTTGATCAAAGAGGCTGGTGAGACAATTCAAAGGGTTAGAGTTGAACTTGGGAATAAGCCAAAAGAAGCCTCAAGAATAATCCAGTTCCTTAAATCAAAGAGCAAGTATGAATTGCAGGAGCTTGGAATAGCTAATAGAATTGAGACCATACTAGAGGTAAAGAAGGTAATCACCAAGAGGAACCTGATGATACAGCTTGAGGAGAAGTGCCAAAAAATTGAGCTAGCAATAGCTAGGTTTATGATGAAATTTGATATTTTGAGGCAGAAAGGTATACCTAATCCATTGGTGATTAATGACAGGTTGATGCCACATGAAGACTACGATAAGAAAATCAGAGAAGTGGCAAAGGAAAAAGGAAACCGTTCCTCCATGAAAGGGATTCCTACAGGAAAAGTGCTTTACGAAACCTTTGAGAACCTATTTTACCTCCGGCATGAGATAAAACATATTTTTATAAACAAGCCCACTTTTGCAAAATACACAAAAACTGATAAAGTCTACAGAAGAATGATAAATATTACATTACCAGATGCAAAGACTTTGGAAAAGTTGAATGATTTACTGTAAAAAATGCAAGGTAAATAGTGAATACAGAGCAGTCAAGGTAAAACAGCAGATCAGCTAAGTCAAAGAATATCAATTGAAAGATAGAGTCTAAAAGTCAAGGCAAGGTAAAAGGACAGCCAACGTGGAGCAACAACAAAGGAGAGAAAAAAGAAGCATAATATCAAAGAAAGGCAACAATAAACAATAAAAGAGGGACAACTTGCATCAGTTACATATCTGTCTCTATCTTCTAACATGAATATATTTCTTTTTCCTTGAATAATTCCTAAATCAATTTTAGGATATTTTGTAATAGTTTTTTTATAAATACTCCACAACTCGAAGTATTGAGGGTGGATTGCTGAACATTTTTATAGCTATATTGATCTAAAACCTGAGGGTTTATTGTAACATTTTTAAGTCAGCAGATTGGACTAAGTAATAAAGGCATTGCATTAGCGATATCATGTGTTGGGCCACTTCAGTGAAGTATCTTTCATTTGTTTAATTTGTTATTTTCTTAAGTATTTCACATACATACATGTTTTCCAATTTGAATGAAATAATTGGAATGTTACTACAAAATTTGTTTAAGTACATTCTGTCTTGAGCAATTATTCATTTTGATGTTTTCTTATGATATCCAAAGTAGGGATTCTTCATTTCTCCCTAGTTTCGATTGACCTCTTTCATTTCCCTCATTATCCGGTTTGAGGAACCCTTAACTTCTCCTTGACCCTGATTGAAAAACCACTTCACTATCCAGCCTAAAATATCTCAATTTACTCAGCTACCTTGCCTTGTGAACACTATCTTTAGGACTTGATTCAGTCCTATTTTCTTGACATTTGGACTCCATGGCCCAATTATAAAATACACTTATCTATTCATCTGAATTAGTGATTCCACACCACATCAAATCAAAACCCAATCAAGCTTGAATAATTAGCCTAAAATCAATTAACTCAATATAGTTAAATCATTAAAAGAGAGCCCTCTCTAAGCATTAGGAAGGCTAGATCCTGATCTCAAAAGTAGGTTTGTGGTTACCTCTATCATTTCTTTAAACACAACATGACAACCCTAGGGAAATTTTAGAGTAATAACATAATGTAATAATTACAGAACCCAAACTTAAATATGAACTGTGTGACTTAACTTATATTTAACTTAATACATAATGAAAACCCTAAAAAAAATCTAAAATAATAGTTTCAATCATCAACAATTAATGGTCCATATCAAGACTAAAAACACATGATATTTAATTTTAACATACACATCTGATGGATTGGAGAGTTGGATTTTTTTATTTTTTATCAAAGAATATTATTTATAATGGATTGCAAATTTTAGTGTGTCTTATTTTTATGTTTTTTTATATGATTTTTACCATGCACACAACATAAATTAGAAAAAATTAATAATAATGATAATTTCATTAAATTAATAATAATGATAATTTCATGTGTATTGATATGACTTTCATAAATATATATATATATATATATATATATATATATATATATATATATATATATAGATATAGATATAGATATATATATTTGCCTTTTTATAATCCATGAGGAGTTAGAAATGTCTAAATGCATGTGTTGATTTTGAATAAAATTTGAAAATTTTTCATTTTACGAGTTATATATGTTTTATGTATATATTTCTTTACATATAACATATAATATTTAATATTCTTTAATATATGTGTTACAACATATAATATTTAATATTCTTTAATATATGTGTTTTGTAATTATATGTATACGTATATGTATATGCATGTATGGGGTTACAAAGTATATTATATTATGTAATTTTAGTATTATAACATTTATATATGTAGTTTATGTATTTATATATAAGAAATATTTATTTTTTTCAATATCACTTTCCAAAATCGTAGTGCACTTATGGCCCAGAGAAGTTGATTATTTATCTTTCAATGTTTTTTTATTATCGTCATATCTAAATTATATTAATATATAATATTTAGGAAAATTAAAAAAATATATATATGTACAGATCATCTAATTATCTGATAATATTATTATGGTGATCTAATATTCATAACCCTAATTAATTATCCACAAACTTGATAAAATGGAGAGAAAAGGATGAAATAGGGGTGGAGTTTTATTATAGGAAAGATAACCTGCACTCAGGGAAGCCATCAAGTTGAATTGTTTAGCAGTGGATCAACAACCAACCAATTGATTCTCCTCCTATATTATGGATTCAACTCATCCTCTTATGTTTTGCAATCCTTCTTTGTTAATCCAATTTATTTTCCTTATATATACTTATGTAAACCTTTATATTATTTTTTAAGCTTTAAATATATATTGTAGAAACATAATTGATAGTCCTCCTAACTAGGTATAAATCAAGGCCCATATGGTCATCCTTCAACATACATTTACCTCTGTCTTTGCATTTGATAATGCCTTTTTGGACTATATTGTGTTTATTAGGGAGATTAAGGAATATTTATTATATCTTGTGGACTAACATGATTAATGTGCAGGAAAAATAATATTTATTGTGCAGAAGCACATTGGAGACTAGCTGGAGGAAATGGAGGCTCGTTCCCTGCATTAACTCACCAACCAACTCGGCTGGCTATTAGGCAATTACTACACTCAGTGCCTCCGAGGATCTCAGGAGACTAGATCCACTTTTGTATGGATTTTAGAGGGAAGAAACCCTCCTTTCAACGAGGTTTCCCCCTCACTCATTTTGTATAAATAAAGGATCTCAAGAGCTCAATAGGATTCAACTTTTTAGAGGAGGATAGTGACCAATAGAGTTAGGAGCTTGTACTTGTCATTTCAATTTCCATATCACGTACTTGAGAACTATTTGAGATCAATGAAGAACATTTTGTTTCCTACTGTTTGAGTGTGTTTTAGAGGGAAAAGTTCTCTTGTATTAGGCCCAACCAAATCACTCTAGTCTCTCTCCCTTATACATCTTTGTTATGCATTTTCCTTTGTTGTACTTAGTTTAGCAGTAGTTCCTTTTATAAGCTTTGTTTATGTAATATGTTGCCTATGTCGACTTTTCAATCATCTCTCTTGGAAAGTGTGGTTGTAAACTTTGTATTGGCAAGCACAAAAATATAGGTTTTCTTTTGATGTAGTAATTAGATCTTGGATTAAATTCAACTCATCCTTTCCTTTCTAGTTTGATTTTCTACAATTAGTATTGTGAGAATTATTTAGATGTTTTGAAAGTTAAAAAATATTCTAGTGTGCAGATAATACTATTGGTTTACAGGGTATAGCACTATCATTTTCATTTGTAAACCTACCATCAACACTCTCCTTTCATTCTCATCAACTTCTTCAAGTGGTCTACATATAGAAAATTCAAGACAAATTTGTTAGAGCCCATTGTTTGCATTCCCTCCTTGTGCAAGATAGGTTTCTAAGGAGTTATAATCTTGGAAAGGACTTCCATATCCTTCTCCCACATTCTACCATCCTTCCTGACCTTCAAATCACCTTATAATCCCTTGGACCCTCAAGTTTAGGTCAGCCCTCTCCCAACCGCCTCGTAAATGCCATTTCCCCGGTCATTTGGCGCATTCCTAGGTCCAGGGTTAAGCCTTGTAGTAATTCTCACAAATTCAATTATGTAGCAATATATGGAAATCCTATAGCATCTCGTGGAACTGCATAGAAACCCTCAAAACATGACCAAAATTTTCCTTTAATCTTATTTTTTTTCCTCTTAGCCCTTCACAACGTTTCCTAGGCCTTGAAACCAAGATTGAGGAAGATCCAATACCACTTAGGACCTTTATTTTCATCCCTACAATTTATTTCTACAATTAGGATTAATGATCGATTTCATGAATTTAATAACACAAAGATAGTTTACATTTTTATTTCTTGAAGAATTTATTGAGTTTTGTAATTAAAATAGGGTATTCTTTGAATGCAATAGTTTAATATTGATTTCATGCTATTTACTTTATGTAGCTAGACTAGGTTTATTTATTTGTCATTTATTCTCTGCAATAGGTTAGGGTTTCTATTCCAAGAATTTTAATTCCCTACAAGTAGATTAGTATTTCCTTTTATGCAACATTTACATTTCTTTCAAGTATATTATAATTTTATTTTATGCAGTGTTTTCATTTCTTACAAGTAGATTTGGATTTCCTTTTATGCAACATTTTTCCTTTCTACAAAATCTAGATTTAATTTGCAAAATGGTCTCTATATACCTGGTTTGATCCATTGCCTCAGAGCATCTTAAGTAGAACGTAGCTTATTGTGCATAAAACATTGTCACCTCTTAAGTTTGTATGAATCTTATATTGATAAATTAAATTTGGTAGCCATGGGAGTTGCAACATCATTGTTACAATACCAAAAACTCATCACTTTTTAGCGTCGTTGCCGGGGAGGTGCCAAAGTAGGTGTTGGTTCTGCTTTTAGTTGGGTTTTTCTTTTTCATTTTATTTCCTAGAAAATAAAAAATTATTTGCATTAGTTTCTTTTCTGTCTAGAAATATCCACAAAGAAAATAAAAAACACATTTATTTCATGCCTCATAGGCTTAGGGATAACCTAGGGAAATTCTACCAAAAGACCCCACTCCTACAAGCAATCAACCATCACTCTTCTTTAGTGACTATGGCCCTACTACTCTGACCATAGAGGATTTGGAGAACCCTTTAGGTGAGAAACTAGAGATATGTGAAGAACCTATAGGGGAGGAAGATCCTACATCACCTACCCAAGAGATGGAAAAAAATAGCTAGTATGAGCTCTTTCCTATCATAGAAACCAATGGGGAAGCCAAAATGAAGAACATAAGCCCCGCTTCTATCCCACACTTCCATGGCCTAACATATGCAGACCCTGATCCATTCATGTTTAAGTTTGTTTTGGTTTTTATAACCTATCATTACACTTCTGACGAGAAGAAGCGAAAGTTGTTTCCTTCCACTCTGAAGGATGCAACCTTGTGCTAGTTCATGATCTTGGAAGGTGGAAACATCACCACTTGGGATAAAATGCAACAAGCCTTCAACCATAAATATAGATAGTATTATATATCAAGGGACACTGAAGAGGATATCTTCAAGATGACCCTAGTACTAGATGAATCCCTAGAGGACTATGAAGATAGGTTTCAATTTATCTATAAAAGAGTTAACTGCACCCTTGACCTAGAATCGCTGAAGACTGTACTTCCCTAAGAGATCAGAGAGGATTTTTTGGATACCCTTAATATGTTTTCTAGTGGAGATATTTACCGACTGAATTATGATGACATCAAGACAATATTTTAAAATCATTCTAGGGCTATAAGGAAGAGAGGTAGTTCTAGTCGTGGCCTAGAAAATTCTTCACCTTCTACCTTAGCTATCAACATGAAATAGGGAATATGCTAGAATATTTTAAGAGTGAAATGTTGCATAATTTTTCCTTTCAATGGACACCATGCAAATTAAGAAGAAACAAGAGGAGGAAAAAAGATCACTTGTTATCGTTTTCCCTAGATGCACCAAGAGGCACCCTAGGAATGAGTGCCCATTGAATGTAATATAAATATGCTTTGTTTGTGAGGAGAACCATGTAACTAACAAATTCCCCTCTCTTCCATGTCTGAAGGTTGTATATCAAGGGGCATAAGGTGGCTTGGATTAGCTTTTCTTTTTAAACCAAAGGAGGCCACAAAGCCCTTGGCCAGTTTAGCAAGGCATGCAAGGCATGCACTACCCTTCTTTCAATCCAAATCAAATTGTACCCTTTTAGCCTTAGTATCCTCCAGCCAACTCAACATGGTCCATGCCTCCCCCTTGGTCATATCCTCCTCTGTATCCTCCTAAACTTATCAATATTCCCTTCTATCCATATCAATCCCAACCTCCTCAATGGAGCAACACTTCCCAAAGATGGAGGCCTCAGGTAACCCAACCACCTACCTTAATTCCTCCTCCTCGTCCTCCTCAACCAAAAATAACCCATAATAATCCACCAAAGAAACCTCAAATTCCTGCTCAGTCAATCTAAACCAAAACAAAAGGTAGGCCCAACAGGTTTATAGTCAGGGAACATCCTATCCTACCTATGTTGCGGAGATCTAGGAAATGAACCTTAGGTTTGGGAAGGTACTTCCATATGCCCACCCACCTTATCCATCTGAATATCTTGAAGAAGAGAACGAATATAGTACCCCTCAAGTAAATACACCTCACTATCCTGAAAGGTTGGTCTGACTTAAGAAACACACCCCAAAAGAAGTTGAACTTCTAAGAGAATAGAAGAACCTGTGTGTCAAAATACCTAATCAGGGAAGAATGTTTCAAGAGGCTTGGAAGGATAAAAGAGATACCCCCACTATCAATGTTGTTGGTTATTTGGTTGATCTAATGCTTGGGAAGGTCATCTCCCTAGATTATTTGGATCCTGATAGACCATTAGAGGATGCAAACATTAACAATATTGTAGTCCCTAACACATTTGTTGACCTTGGGGGTTGAAAATAAATGTCATGTCCAAGGAAACTATGTTAAAGCTTAACCTCCAAGGATCCCTGAGGAAAACCACCATGGTGCTGCAACTTGTAGATAGATCCAAAGTAGCCCTTGAGGTTATTATTGAGGATTTTATTGTCTCTATCGATTCCTGGGAATACCCACATATTTCCTTATACTCTAACCCAAGACCAAGTTCAATGGATAACCTCTGATCTTAGGGAGACCTTGGTTAGTTATTGTCGATGCTTATATCAATTGTAGGACTGTAAACATGACAATTAAAAATAGGTAGCTCACAAAGTAGCTTGTATTATATTCCCTGCTCAACCTGTTGTTGAGCATGATTTACCTATGTGGGTAGATGAAGAAGAAGAAGAAGATTCATATCAACCATCCCCCTACCCAAATTGTACATTGGAAACCAATGTAGGAAGTAGGAAGCTAGATGAGGATGACCTTATTGACAATTTCCTGCAAACCCAACATCTTGTTGCCATTCAAATCGATGAACTAGTAGAGGAATATTTAGGGAAGGTTGAGATCAGCCCATGGGAAAAACTATTCTCTTCTGATTTTGATTAATATCATGCTAATATTATGGAAATCAATCCATTTAAAACCTTGAAAACTAGCCCTTCCCTCCCAGCAGAGTAAGAAGAGAAAATGCTCACTTTGTTGAGACAACATCTTGATGCATTTTCTTGACACTATAAACAGATGAAAGGGGTACATCCCTCAGTTTGTATACATAATATCTACATTAAAGAGGGATTTAAACATGTGCACCAACCCCAAAGGAGAATTATCCCTGCCCTTAAGTACATTGTGAAAGATGAATTGTAGAAGTTATTGGATGCATGATTCATTTACCCTATTTGAGATAGTGAGTGAGTGTATCCTCTTATTATAGTACCCAAGAAGAATGGGGAGTGGAGAATTTGTATTGAATACATGGAACGTAACATGGCTACAAGGAAACATCATTTTCCCTTACCTTTTATTGATCAATTTTTGGATGGTCTTGCAGGGAAGAAGGTTTTTTCATTCTTGGATGGTTTCAGTAGGTACAATTAGATCCAGATCAGCCCTAAGGATCAAGATAAGACTACCTTCACATGTCCATGGGGGCCCTTAACCTATAGGGTCATTCCCTTTAGCTTGTGTAATTCCCCTACTACCTTCCAAAGGGCAGCGCTGAGAATTTTTGTTGATCTTGTCCATGATAAAATTGAAATTTATATGGATGACTTCACTCCTTATGGTAATGATTTCCAAGAAGGCTTCTCCAAACTGTGTGAAGTTTTAAATATGTGCATTGAAATGAATCTCTCACTAAGTCCAAAAAAAGTGTGATTTTTTTATGAATGTAGGGATTGTCCTAGGCCACTTCCTCTCAAAGGAAGGTATCAAAGTTGACCCTAACAAGATTTCCATTATCAAAAGGTTTCATGTCCCTCAGAAATAAAGGAATGTTAGGAGTTTCTTAGGACTAATTGGATATTATAGGATATTTATTTAGGATTTTAGTAATATGGCCTCACCATTGTTTGGATTGTTATCTACGGATTCATTTTTTTGCTGGATAGATAAGTGTCAAGAAGTATTTGAAGAGATGAAGGAGAAATTGACCACTGCACCAATTTTTATGGGTCCAAGGGTCTTGACTTTTTACATCCATACATATGCATTTGACAAGGTTTTTGGGGCATACTTGGGATAAGTGGAAGGTAAGTTTCCCTATGCCATATATTTTATGAGTAAGAATATATCCAAGGTTGAATTCAACTACACAGTTACTGAAAAAGAGCTCTTATCTGTTGTACACTCCTTGAACAAGTTTAAACATTACATCACGGGGTACCAATTTTTTGTACAAATTGATCATTCAACCATTAAGTTCTTAATGAATAAACCTGGTGTCAATACTTGGATCATTAGATGGCTATTATTGTTATAATAGTTTGATCTAACAATTGTTGAAAAACCAGGGAAGGAAAATGTGGTTGCATATTTTTTGTCTAGGCTAACATTGCTTGCAGAGAATGAGGAGATGATAGATGATAAACTTCTTGATGATCACCTATATCCAATTTAATTGATATCCCCTTGGTTTGTTGACATAGAAAACTTATTGGTTGCTAGGAAATTTCCTCCCAATCCATCCTCCAAGGAAAAGTATATAATTGTCATAAAAATGCCCTTACACTTGGATTGGGGGCAACCTTTTCAGACTGGGACCAAATCAAATCTTAAGAAGGTGTGTAAGGTAAGATGAGGTATTTGACATCCTCTCAGCATGCCATGATAGACCCTATTAGGTCCATTTTTTTTCCAAGAAGGATACTATTGGCCTACCCTACACCAAGATGTCAGGAGGTACACTAGTAGATGTGATTAATGCCAAAGGATGGGTAAGCCTACATGAAAGGATGAAAATCCACTACATCCCCAAGTGACTCTTAACCCATTTGAGAAGTGGGGCATGGATTTCATTGGATCAATTGACCCCCCATGCAGACAAAAGAGGTACACCATTGTATGCAATGATTATTTGACAAAATGGGATGAAATGAAGGTAGTTAAGGAAGTCACAGAGAAAAAGGTAGCAAAGTTCTTGAAGGAGAACACATTCTATAAGTTTTTTTTTCCAAGGGAGTTGGTCATTGATCAAGGAGCACGATTCAATTATAATTTGTTTGAGGGAATCATGGAGAAACATCACATCAAGCAAAAAAATCCACCCCCTATCATCCTCAAAAAAATAGTTAAGTGGAGGTGAAAAATAGAGCTTTGGAGTGCATCTTAACCGATGTCGTCAATAGTAGCAAAAAGGATTGGGCAGCTAGACTTGTGGAGGCCACTTGGGCCTATAATACCACATGGAAAACCATCACTGGGTACACTCCCTTTGAGCTAGTTTATGGAAAATGGAAATGTTGTCCATTGAGTTTGATTACAACACCCTGATCATATTAGTGTAATTGGACATAGACATCACCAAAGATCCATAGGAGAGGTTGCAACAACTTAATGCTCTTGATGAACTTAGGTTGCAAGCTCTCATGCATATAAAGGTGGTCCAATTACATAGGAAGATTTGGCATGTAAATAAAATCAGTGAATGGACCTTTCAAGAGGGTGATTGGGCCCTTTTGTATGTCTACATATACAATGAATTAAAGGGGAAGTTGATGACAAGATGGCTAGGTACCTACCTAGTGGAAAAGTGATGAAAATGGTTTTGTCCATATCAAAACAATTGATGAGGATAAAGTTCCATTGTTAGTCAATGATTATCGGTTAAAGTTTTACAATAGACCTTTGTTAAAAGAGAATTTTACTAATTCAATAAGCAGATAATTGGGCTTGATTTGGAGCCTCCATCTAGCATCTAACCAATAGAGAAAAAAGAAAAATAAAAAAATGAAAAAAGAAAAAAGGGATAAAAAGCTTGGGTGAAAATCTCCACAAGGCACCTAAGGCAATCTCTTGGATTCAAAACCTCCATGAGGTCGTCCAAGAGGAATAAAATATCCCCAGGTGAAAACTTCCATTGAGGCACATGGGGTAAACTTGTAGGTTGAAAAAAACCTTTGAGGCATCCTACAGGTCTCAAAACAAAAAATAAAGAAAGAAAAATAAAAAAAATAAAGAAGAGTAGAGGGGACCCTTACATTATTTTTCTAACATTCCTGCAAGACTCCAATGACAGTCATTGGAGGTCAACATACATAGAATTATCTTCAAAAAATCCACTACCATATCCTCCAAATCAGCCCCTTCAATTCACTTCATCCCTCCATTTTTTTCTCTCCAATTTTTCCCAACATCATATGGTCTTCCTCACCTAATTATGCCTCAATCTTGAAGTGCTACATGAATGTTCTAAATTGCTATAGGAATGTCCCAAAATTTCTACAAGATTTTGATCAGTATTAAAAGAAGGAACATTTGGGTTTTTCAATCACGAACAAAAGGGGGGGCCACAACAACCTCATCATTCATTTTCCACACCACCTAATACATTTCCACCTTTATTCACACTTATGCCCATCAAAAACACTCCTTTTCACCCCTTCTGCCACCTCTTCCACCACAAAAAAGGAATATGGCCATTATCAACAACTTATTCATGAATTATCAATGTTTTTTGAAGATAAACCTAGAGGAAATTTTGATCCTATAAGGGTTTTTTGACTGCTACAAGAAGGCACACAATCATGTAGCAATCTGCACATACCCTACAGGACCACAACTAGAGTGCCAGATACAAAAGACAATCATCATGGAAGAATTAGAGGACTACAACTCTAATCTTGAGAAGCTACAGGATCCTCTGTAAGCGGCTACAATATCCATGTTCACACAACAAACAACATCATTTGATCCACAATGATATTTTTGTGGCGGCGGAAACACCCTCCAAAATTTTGGCCTACCCTAAAATTTTGGAACCTACTATGGACATTGTGATTGGTCATTCCTTAGTCACTTATTAGTCAGCTGATGATTTCAAGCTTGCTTCTTGGATCTCAAGTGTTTTCCGCACTTTTATCTTTATATAGCTAATGTCGTCTTCGGGCATGGGAATTATCGCTTATCATGGAATAGAGAGTTTTGGTTTACTTCAAGGGGAAATATTTATGAAATGAGTTGTACTCATCATATAGACATGTTCTACACTCATTTCCAAAGCTTCATGCACTATTACACAAGTGTCATCATTATCCTCACAAAGTCTATTATCGGAGACACACTTGTTGGAAGTTGCCACAAAGGTTGTTGCATTAAGGAAAGTATGTTTTCATATGTTCTTGATGATCTATGTTGTATCACTAAGTGTGCAAGTGTGTGGTCACAATCAAGTTCTATCATTTTTCACATCAATTCCAATGATCCCAAACTTAGCCCAATTTTGGAGGATTCTTAGCAACCTAGCATCATCCAGCCTTCCCAAACTGTGCACTTCGCATATTCAACCTTCAAGATTTTCCTTTGTCTATTGTAACTGTGTAATGCATAGAAATCCCAGGCTCCCTTGGCCTCCAAAACTACATATATTCTTCCTCTAGTGTCCTTCCCTTAGCCGAAGCTCACTACCTCCTTAAACTGCTCAGTGATGTCCCTCAAGATTCTCAGCTTCTCCGTCCCCCTTGCCCCCTGAAACTACACATTTTTTCCTCACAAGGACCCATCCTGTAGCAACCATTTCCTACTTGAACTGCACAATTATGTTCCTTAGTGGGCACTACACAATTTTTTTCCTAAGTGAGGACTGTGCATAAATTTCCCTCAGTCTGGCCTGAGTTGCACACTACGCACTTTCAGTGATCAATATTGACAATTGTGTAGTCATTCGACATTATCCCCTATCCTGTCACTCATTCCTATCTCAATTCATGAATCCAAGTGCTCTATCTTAGGCTAGGGGTTTTGAGACTAGTGTCGTCTCATAATGAGTAAGTTGCAAATGCAGGTATTCTATTTCACTATGGCAAGATGATGAAGAAGGAGGAAACACTATATAACACTTAAGGATCTTAGGAGAAAAGATAGTCATTAGATAAGAAGACCATAGAACCCTAGGGTATGGTAGAAGATCGAAGATCAGGACCGCATGAAGACTCCATTTGATTCATAACCCTTTGGAGGGTAGATACAAAAAACAAAGCACATCTTTCATGAAGTTGAAATGCACCTCTTAGTTTAATATTAAAGACATCTTATCATTTTCATATCACGTTGGTCTTCATTGATATGTATGGTCACAAACACTTAAATTAATTCCATGTGTTTTCACTAACTGTTTCTATCCCTTTCACAAGATAGGAAAGATGTCGTATTTTTTCATGTTGGTTGTCACACTTTATGCATAAGCTCATTCTGTTGGGGTCAAGGGCTCATATTTGTGTTTATGATTTTTTCTAACCATGTAATCACTTTTTGCACTCATTCAAAAAGTTTTGGGTGTTGTCACACAAGTGTCGTCACATTTGTCATCAAGTTAATATTAGGTGTTGCACTTGTAGTAACCGGTCATGAAGTGGGCATGCACAAGCAATATTGTTGTTCATCTATCATGGCTGATCAATTTTGTTGTGTCGTTAAGTATTCTAAGTATTAGGACATAGTCTAAGCTCCATCACTTCACTTTTCAGTTTCACGAGTCCAGTAATTAGCCTTTTCTGAAGAAGCTCCCCGACCCTTCAACTTAACTTCAGCTAGCCTACCTAGACTATGCATTGTGCAGTTACATTCATTATATTGGGAACTTGACCCCTAGATCTATGTAATGCATAGTTCCTGTTGTCCCTTAAGAAACCAATTTCCTCGCTGTGTAGAAATTGTGTTTAAGACATTAATTTTATTTATGCATGTCACTTATTTGTATAATGTATCCTCATATAAAGGGCCTGAAGGACCTAACTTTTAACCCTTAATAATTAGCTGATGTGAAAATATCAAAATACAATATGATGCTAGATATAAATGATGTGTGAAGAATACCTTGATAAGTTAGAGATAATATGTTGTTTTTCACATAAACTATTATCTATAACTTAGAAGAATAATAGAAGTAGAAACTTTAACTATAGGAGTGCTCTTTTAAGGAATTTTAACTTCATTCAAATAAGTAAACAAAGACCTGAAGCTTCATTACCATACTTAAAAAAAAAAAAAAAAACATGATGACACATAACAAAGAAATTACAAAATCACACCCAACAATGTGTGGAAAACTCCTGATTCTTTCATTAATCATAAATTTATCAAACATACAATAGCATAGTGCCCAAGTTATTCACAATACGACCCTTTTTTTCTATAATTTTGCCTCTTTTAGACATCATGGGATAGTTGGTAACTACCCAAACTGTCAAACTGCTTAACTACCCTTTCTAACTGCCTAAAGTAAAAGCCATTATAGAGTATTACATTAGTGGGTAAAAGACACCTCATTCTTCTCAAGAAAATAAGATAACAAGAAGTAACATAAATTAGAGTATGATTGGTGATTGTTGTTCATTGTTTGAATCTATGGCTTGAGTAGGTGGTCCTGTTGATGCATCTTTGGTTTGCTCTATCATCCATTCCTTGCACTTTCTCCATAAGGGTACATTTGACTTTGGCACTTCCTCTAACCTGTCAAGTGTTATTCTGCAAGCTGTAAGCCTACCATAAGTAGGCTTGTCTGTGAACAGAACCTTCACCATCTAGAGGAGTTTAAAATCTTTGTTCAGGTAGTTCACAATGGTGTCTCCTTTTAATACTGTTGTCTTTTCATGAGTATTATCAACTTTTCTTTTTGCCTCAACCAGCAAAATCTTTATGTTTTCCATGACAACAAGTTTCCTTGTAGATCCCAGTAAGAAGGAATTCCATCCCTAAACCTTTTATCAAACAAGATATTAAACTTTGAAACTGCTTCCTTCATCTCATTTATCTTCTTCTCAACAATATTCCTGTAGATGTTCTTGACAATAATTTTGTTAAAATCTATTGCACATGATGTTCTGTCTGGCATGTCATGTTCCTTCAATTATGTAGTAGATTTAGAGTTAATGAAATCTATCCTCCTCTTTGAAAATTTTGATCTATCTAGATCCTTTTGCTTATTTTTTATGACCACCTCTTCCATATTCCGAACTAGTGCTTTTTCTCCAAATATAATCACTAGAAACTCCCAAATTCCCTTGATAACCTCAATGACTTTGTTATCACAAAACCAGTACTGATGGCTGCTAATCAATAAGACCTTATGAAACTATTTCAAACCAACTTTTGGTTGAGGCTTAGCCTCCTCAACCTGAGATGGCTCTCTCAAAGATTAATGATATTGATTAATGATAATATAGATGGCTAACTCTATCTTGGTTTTGTGTGTTTGTAGGTTGAAAAGATGAAGGCTTGCTACCATTGGGCTATGGAGTCAGTGAGAGAGATAAGGATAACAAATAACTCTTCTTATAAAACTGAGGCTTGTATATACTTCAATGAAAGAGTGACACATTAAGGAAAGTCTCAATAACTTGAAGTTCATAGGAGTCAGAGCATGTGGGCATGAATTCTGAGTAATGATACATCAAGGTATTCAAAAGGAAAGAATTTAAAGGGATTGATCAGAGTTTAATACCTAAAGGAAGTCAGAGCATGAGTAACCATGAATTCTGAGTAATAAGTATTAAAACATTGAAGAAAAACATCCAAAGATAGGACCCAAGAACTCAATTCACCATAGTTCAACACTTAAAGGAAGTCAGAGCATGTTCCTCCATGAATTCTGAGTAATAAGCATTAAGACTATGGAAGTAAAACATATGAAAGATAAAAGATAGAGCTCACTGAAGTACACTAAGAATCTCAGCTTCAGAAAAGTCCAATTGCTTCTATGTATGTCAGTCCCTGCATAGCATTTACAAAAGTAGTCTTCTTCTATAACATTTTCCAACCCTTGCTAATTCAGCCTCTTGCTCTATATATAGCATTTACAATTAGGATTCCATCATCCATCAACAAGAGAATTCGAATTTGCCATCAGTGACACCTATTCTAACCATAAAACAAACTATTAAATGCAAATGACACCTAACTAGGAATCCTAGAGACCTAAAACAATTAGGAGTCTAACTCCTCATTATGATCAAAACAACCTTATCTAAACATTTAACACATTATTTGACACCTAAAACTCCATGATATCGAACTTGATGAGGCCTCCCACGTGGTCACCCAACTGCTGATGACAAACCCTAGAAATTAGGGAACATGTCTCCCTGTTTTTTAGGTTTATATCCTTGAAAATTGCAGAGCCTTTATCTCTTCATCCATGCCATATTTTACGAAACTGAAGGAGGTTTTTGTAGCCCATGTTGTCCAGAACAAAAACCTCTCCTGGTTTTTTAAAACATTTCTCCAGCTGTCCGGAAACTGTCCTTGAAAAACACGTGGCAAACAGGAGATGAAAAACTGCACCTACAGCAGTTTTGTAGCGCAACTTTTGTCACTCGTTTCTCCCAGCTCAGAATGAATTTGAGGAAACTGAAAGAGGTTTTTGTAGCTTGGTATGTTGGGAATAAAAGCCTCTTTCAGTTTTCAAAATTAAGTTTTAATCTGCTCAGAAACCCTTCTGGAAGTTAACTAGTAAAATCAGTTTTTTCTGCTAAAACAGGCTGCTACAGGGGTTTCGTAGCGCAAAATAGGATTTTTACACTGTCTGCGCTACGAAAACATGGATTCGTAGCTAGTTTTAAAATTTCTCCAAAATCATGTGAGATATGACTTCATTTCTTGAATTTACCTTTTGATTGATGTTTATACCTTGTAAATAGTCCCTTTCAGCTGCCCATCCTCAACAATATTTCCTTTTGTCTTACAAAAATGGTCCATCAAATTACAATATGTAACAATGGGTTTCTCCACTTGTCATGAAACTTGTTCAAAACTGAATACAATAAACACCATTCTTCAAGGAAAACTTTCAAAATGTAATCTATATCCAAATTTAGGATTACCTTACATGCCTTGCTTGAGCCTTCAAAGAACTCTGATGTATGCTGACCCTGAGTTTGCCAAGTGCTTCTTATGCATGAAAGGAACTTGAGAATAACCAAGACAAATTCTCCCTTACCTTATCCTTTTCCTTTGAAATCTTTTCAGTGATAACAGCGCCGATGGTGTTTGGAAGCACCTCCAAACTTCTACAACCCTGCAGATTGATGTTTTGGAGATTCCTTAAATTCTCTATGGAATCTGGAAGCGCCTTCAAACTTGCACAGAGCTTCAGACTGATAGTATGAACGTTTGATAAATTCTCGGAGAAATTTGGAAGTCTCTTCAAATTTACACAGCATGACAGATCGATTTTCTGATGGTTCATTAAAGCCCCGATGGCGTTTGGAAGCACCTCCAAACTTTCACAACCCAAAAGATGGATCTCTCGGAGATTCCTTAAATTCTCTATGGAATCTGGAAGCGCCTCCAAACTTTTACAGCCCGTCAAACTGATAGTATGAACGTTTGATAAATTCTCGGAGAAATTTGGAAGTCTCTTCAAATTTACACACCATGATAGATCGATTTTCTGAAGGTTCATTAAAGTCTCGAGGGCTTTTGGAAGCACCTCCAAACTTGTACAACCCCGCAGATTGATGTTTTGGAGATTCCTTAAATTCTCTATGGAATCTGGAAGCGCCTCCAAACTTCTACAACACCGTAGCTTGATGTTTTGGAGATTCCTTAAATTGTCTATGGAATCTGGAAGCGCCTCCAAACTTTTACAGCGCGTCAGACTGATACTCTGAACATTTGATAACTTCTCGGGGAAATTTGGAAGTCTCTTCAAATTTACATACCCTGACAGATCGATTTCCTGAAGGTTCATTGAAGCCCAGATGGCGTTTGGAAGCACCTCCAAACTTGTACAACCCCGCAGATTGATGTTTTGGAGATTCCTTAAATTCTCTATGGAATCTGGAAGCGCCTCCGAACTTTCACAGCCCCTCAGACGGAAAGTATGAACGTTTGATAAATTCTCGGAGAAATTTGGAAGTCTCTTCAATTTTACACACCGTGACAGATCGATTTTCTTAAGGTTCATTAAAGCCCCGATGGCGTTTGGAAGCACCTCCAAACTTGTACAACCCTCCAGATCGATCTCTCGGAGATTCCTTAAATTCTCTATGGAATCTGGAAGCGCCTCCAAACTTCCACAGCCCCTCAGAGTGATAGTATGAACGTTTGATAAATTCTCGGAGAAATTTGGAAGTCTCTTCAAATTTACACACCGTGACAGATCGATTTTCTGAAGGTTCATTAAAGTCCTGAAGTCATTTGGAAGCGCCTTCAAAGTACAGTCGTATAGAGTGATCTTTTGGAGGTACCGCAAGTGACATAAAGAGTTTGGAAACTCTAAAAGTGGAGCACCAATATGTAACTCCCGCAACTGCCGGGGTGGCTGCAAAGTTGACGTTTCAATCATAAGAAAGATAAAACATAACATCATGATTCTCATGTATTCAAAATTAGAAATTAAGTTCATCTACATCCTACTCACATACCTCAGATTCAAATCTTTCCAATCTCTTCCCTCTCAACTCTAAAAATCTTAAATCGCGCATTGGGATACAGGAAGGTAGGGAAGAGCACGGACAATTAAACCAGCGGAGCCATCTGAGATTTGGTGACTGCATTTTAGTCAATATGCGTTCAACAAAATCTCCCCAACCTTCAAGAAGTTGCAATCCACTGATTCTGAACACCTTACCACTGAAACTTTCCTCCTCCCACTGATCACTGAAACTTTCCTCCTCCAAGGTCCACCTAGGAGCCATTATAATTCCGCGCACTTCTATTACCTGTTTGTGACATAAAAACAAAAATGGATTACAACACAGCACGCCTCAGAAATTCTTTTGAATAAAAAATCTTTGAAAATTGTTGACAGAAATACAAAGGTTGCGATGATTAAAGCACTTACAGATAATGATGATTGCTCCAGCAGATCATAGACGTCTTTAGGCGTCGCACGCCAGAGACGACGAGGCAATGATGGATCCTGAGCAATACTTCTCCCCATGTCTCTCAGGTGATCGTGGATTTTTATTCTATTGTACTCATCCACATCAACAAGACATTTATTCTGCAAATTTCGAAACCCCATCGAACCTTTCCACCCTGACCAACCCCATATTTTAATCCACTCATCCTTATCTTTTCCTAAAGAAAAACAAGCGATATCTAAAAATATCTGCTGCTCCTCTGGACTCAGTGAATCGTAACTTTTTTTAAGTCTCACCTGTATTTCAGGAGGTATCGCTTGAAGTCCATTCAGTTGCTCTTCCCAGCGGGATCTGTCGTCTTCTTGACAGAGTAGAGCCCCAAACACTTGCAACGACAGAGGCAATCCGTCGCAGGCGTCTAGAAACCCATCTACAAGGTCTACAAAATCTGGTAGTGGATGTGGCTGAAAGAAGGCATGCGAACAGAAAAGTTCTAAAGAGTTTGGTCGATCGAGGCCCTTGAGGTGATAAATTGATGATTCTATGGTACATACACTTTGAAGGACATGCTTGTCACGAGAAGTGACCAAAATCAAACTCCTGGGGTGAAGGACACTCTTAACAGGCAAGAACGCATCCAGTTGATCGAGATGATCAACATCGTCTAATATTATTAGAGCCTCACAAGATTTGAGATTATTTGCAAGTATTCCTACACCTTCTACCCAACTATCAATGGCGATATCTCTGCCTACTAAGTCTTTAATGAGCTTCTTCTGCAAAGAATGTAGGACCTTTTGTGTTGCACTTTCCCTTACATCAAGCAAAAAAGAAGAGCCATTATAATTTGATCTCTTCTCGTTGAAAAATTCTTTTGCGAGAGTCGATTTCCCAATCCCGCCTGAACCTACAATCCCCACAACTTTGGCCTCCAGCGTGTCCTGCCCCTCCAGCTGAGATAGGGTTGTGCTTTCAAAATCTTCAATTTTTTCCTGCAGACCAATTTTATACTTGGCCACAAACAACGGTGGTTTTGGAACATGTTTCAAAACTTTTTGCACCACCTTATCCACCAGCTCCACCTCGTCCCTGAATATTCAAATTCAGAGAAAGGTAAAATAACTAGTGTAAACAGGTCAACCTAAGTTGGTTATGTACCTATCAATTAAAATTTTACTTGCTAGTATAGATCTAGATCCATCTCCATCTTCTCCATCTTAATTACTGACCTTAATTTTTTTTTATTTTTGACTGAAATGAGAAAATTTTAACTGACTGTAAAATGTGCCTCTGGCTCAACCAATTCAATCAACTCAATTTAAGGAAAAAATAACATAAATTTGCGAATTAATATGTAGCACAGATTGGGATAGTGAAAGATGCTCACCCATTGCACGCCTCTAGCTCGAAGCCGCTTATATCTGCAACATCAAAAAGAGCCTTCTTCCATTTCTCCATTGTTTCCAAATTATTTCGTGCCTTGAGTTTTCCCATGGCATTAGCATACGCTCCTTTGTCTGTCCGCCTGAGCTCAGAAGGTTTAACTTCGTAAAACACGGGAAGAATAGTAGCCCTCTGACTTATTGTATCCCTCCGCGTCGTTTCGAGCATGTGGACGAGCTCGTCCAGGCACCACTTAGATTCTACATACGTTTTAGAGAAAACCGCGATCTGGACAGAAGCGCTTTGAATGACTGCTTCTATCTGAGAAGGAATGGGGTGTCCAGCCTCCAATTCCGGCTGGTCAAGAAAGACCTGCAATCCTCTGGATTTAAGTTCACAGTAGAGAAAGCGAGCAAATGATTTCTTAACATCGGGACCCCTATGGTTGATGAACACTTGATAAGGGCCATTAGGAGTCGATGCAGAAGAGGAGGATGAAGAAAATGCAGAAGCAGTAGCAGTAGCAGAAACAGTAGCAGTAGCAGAAGCAGAAGCAGAAGATGCTTTTATCTGAGAATGAATGATGTGTCCAGGATTCAATTCCTGCTGGTCAAGCAGGACCTGCAATCCTATGGATTTAATAGCAATTGAGTTCTGAACGTCAAGCCCCCTAGGAGTCAACGCAGAAGAAGAGGATGAAGAAGCAGAAGCAGATGTATCACGCTGAGTGGATGTGCGTTGTCCCATTGGAATTTGGATGAACAGATAGCAATACTGTAACAAGCGGTGATTATGTTGGGAATTTCTGGGCATTCCGAACAAAAATAACAGAACAGAACAATGCTCTATTTTTACACAGCGAAAACAAAAAAAAAATCGCTTTGCTGAAACTGGTGTTTCAGCAACGTAACCGCTTTGCTGAAACAGGTGTTTCAGCAACGTAAAAATTTCGTCAGTTGCTGAACGTGGTGTTTCAGCAACAGTGTTTTTTTGACGCAAAACTATTTTCGACTTACGGTGTTTTAGCAATGCGATTTTGACGCTAAGTCATTTTATGGGCATCAAAATTACTTAGAGTAAAATCAAAGTGTTTTAACACTCGGTGTAACAGTAACTGAATATCAGCAAAAAACAGTAAACTGATGAACTGTAAACTTGTATTTATGAACAATAAGCAAGCTGATATAAAAACTTAGCTGTTACAAAAGAGGAACGCTTCTGTTCCAGAAATCGATTTTCTATCTCAGAAAATCGCAGGTTCAGCACTGCTGTGCAATTACAGAAGAGACACTCGTTCTTCTAACCTTCACTCAAAAACAGAACTTCTATTCTAAAACTCAGACAGAAAAACAGAACTGCTGTTCAGAAATTACAGAAAACAGAACTGCTGTTCTTTTTTGCTTACACTCATTTACTTCCTTGCTTAATAAACAGAACTGTTGTTCGTTACATTTATAGGAAGATAAAAATCTGATTTAAGCAATAAACTAATCAAAATATCTGCTGATAATTATCTGCGTATTTATTGCAGAAGAGGCGGTGAGGCGGTGATGACTTTTACAGCAAAAAATAAAACGGCTGTCTGCAGGGGATTTAATTCTGCAAAATATCAGGGAACTTTTACGGCACCGAACAATCTGAAATTAATTGCTGAAGATCAGATTTTGCTCTGCATTAATGTGATGCAGTTGGAA
This sequence comes from Pinus taeda, assembly GCA_000404065.3. Taxonomy (NCBI): domain Eukaryota; kingdom Viridiplantae; phylum Streptophyta; class Pinopsida; order Pinales; family Pinaceae; genus Pinus; species Pinus taeda. Next base: position 172,647 of record APFE031341997.1, on the reverse strand, counting down.
TTAAATTCCAACAGATTAATGGAAACCAAGATTGAAGCTCTGAAAGGTAGTATGGACCAGAGGAAACAGAGCACAAGATTGAGGCTTCCGCTTAAAATGAAGACCAATACCCACTGTCATCCAATTTTTGACACTTCGTGGAGGTGTTTAGCACTATTGTTCTTGAGCAGTCCGTGTTGATTCGCAGTTGCTGAACACCATGTGCCCCTTTGGGTCCCCACTTTTGTTCCACGCTCCTTCTCCCCGCCAGCCGACGCTTTTTTTTCCACTGAAAGTAACAAAATATATATTATTCCACAGCTCTCTATCCAAAATCAAATGGAACAAAACATGGTTATAATTGAAAAAGGAAAATCTAAAGAAACTCTACAAATATGTGGTTTTAAGTTATTTTTAGTTTGTAAACACATCCTATTATTTTAGACAAGTTTGACAAGTTTGAATTTCTATAAAGATTGAATTTATATTGGTTGATTTCTTGCATGTTCATCCTTCATTTGCTTCGTAATTTGTGCATCTTTATTGCATTTCTCTTGTGATAGATCAAGGGTTTAAATTTTGAAGAAACTCAAAAGTCATTCCAGTCATTTTTTTTAAATGATCTATGCAAAAGACGAGCAAAATCTCCCAAAGACTAGTAATCTCTAAGTTGTGTGATCTGCACTCACAATGCAATAACACAACAGCAATGCAATCGAATCAAAACAGAGGAGACATTGGGTCTCTATGTAAAATCAAGCAAAATGAAAATACAATAACTTAAATTATAATTCTTTTTTAAAGGAGTGGTATAATTTAAACTATAATTACCATGCCCAACCTTCCAAAGAGCACACGGCTTTTTGAAATCTATGAAGATATGAAACTATGATATATATCCAGAATCCATATGCTAAAACTTGCACATTTATTTATCTTTCAAGTCAACATGGCAAGAGAGCCACTCTCTGGGGAAACATTGTGAAAGTAAGCTTCAATCTCAAACAGATTGTAGTTTTCAAATAATAAATGCCTTAGTTTGTATTCCAAATTTAATTTTATACTACTTATTTTCCGCAATTTGAGGGGGTTTGTGTGGGGGTTTGTGTGGTAAATTTATTTCATTTCTTCAATTTCAAGGAACTTACGTAGAATTTATTGCTTGAGATAATCCCGTTGAATGGACTCGGTCAAAATTTAAAAAATCCTTTTGTATGGCTCATAAGTTTTTCAAGAAGTCATTCAAAGAAATAAGCATAGTCAATAACAAGAGTTTCATTAGTTATTCAACATACAAATTTTTAGGATACAATTAGATCATATCGATCTAAATGACCAGTAGAAAAATGACTACATAGGAAACTGAGACGGAAAAGATCATTTTATAATCAAAACTACGTAACATGTTTTGATGAATTGAAATAATGATATGAATTCCTCCTATAGATTAATTAGAGAAAGACCCTCCATACCATTGAAAAAAATCTAAGTAGAGATGACATAAGAGATGGATATTCTATTCTTCCATTAATGTGAATTTCTCAAAATTCTTTTGGTTGGTGTCCTTTAGAAATTACGAGCGCCATCGCTCGAAAATTAACGTAAACACTCTGTTTTGGTCGCCACTAGGAAATTAAGGTAAACACTTTGTTTTGGTCACCACAACTCAGCAATAGTGATATCAATCGCTTCCAAATTAATGTAACTTTCACTATTTTGGTCAGAGCACCTTACAAATATGATGAACTTGAGTGTAAAAACGATTCCAACAAATATTGTTTTATAAGTATTGTCATGGATATAATGGATTCAAATATTGATTTCTAATTTGGAATTTAAACCTGTACCAAAACGTTTTCATGATGATTTTTTTCAAGTTGAAAAAATGTCTGCAACAATAAACATTGTTTTAGAGATATTCCTATGGATAAATGAGACTCCATATTGATCTTTAATTTGAATGAAATGTCTAAAGGTCATGTTTTTAGTGTTGGAAATACTGAGAAAGGGGTGAATTAGTATTTCTTAGCAATTAACCATTTATTAATCTTTTCAAAGCATTAGTTAATCTTCAGTAGTATTTAATCATATAGGAAAAAGGAGTAAACAACACCATTCAAAAATGCACAATAAGAAAGACATTGGACACAAATATTTTTGGGTGGAAAACCTCGTCTGGGTCAAAAACCATCAAACGCTTCTTAATATTTGTCTTCTTATTCAAAAAGAATAATTACATCAAATTTTTAGCTTCAACTGAAGAAGGCTCCAACCCCATGATTTATAGGCTCCAACTTGTAAGATGCTCCAACACCTCATTTGCCAACTACAACTGGGAGGACACAACAACGCTCTAGTTCTGAAGCTCCAAACTTGATGGATGATCCAATACCCTGTGCACCAGTTGTAATTGGACGGATACTCCAACGCCTTGCGCAGGCTACAACCTACCCTAGCACCATCTTACCACCCTGAAGTGTTCTCAAGCTACAACCTAAAGGTGACTCCAATCACCTACCTTGCACCACCCTGCCACCCTCATCAGCAACTGGACCACGTTTCACAATTTTCAGACTAGATAACCCCATGCTCAAAATCAATATAAAGAAATTGTAATAAAGATTATGTTGCTATACTCAGTAAGGATATCACTAACAAGTGCAACGACACTGCTCAACACTTCTCTAATTAACCACTGTAAAACACTAACATCTACTCAATCATAATGTCAAATCAAGCAATACACTAATTTCACATCAACTCATGTTTGCCAATACAGTGTCACTGTGTTGCCACTACATTGCACTGCTCATGAATGAATATGGATTCAAAGGCTCATGAAGCAGTTTGTCCAAACCATTGTGCCAAATTGTTGATATTGCTGCAAGTACCTAGTATACTTCGAGGTGAGGTATAGGATGGATTGTTGAGTTTAAATTACTTCGAGGTGAGGTATAGGATGGATTGTTGAGTTTAAATTACTTCGAGGTGAGGTATAAGTTCTCTTTTTAGAGAGATGAAAGGAGCTTTTAAGGTAAATGTTGGAGGGGACTTTAGGAGGTTAAACACTTTGATTTGTTTTGACTTTTCTAATAGAATATTAAGAATTAGTTACCTTAAGCCCTAAGCCAAGATGTTGTTGGCCTTATGTAGGAGGAATTTTAGGTTTAAGATTGTGATGAATACATAATAAAGGTACAAACACTACCAGTACTCTTCTTTAACATGATATCTCCATGAAACATGACAAGAAACTCTCATGCTTGAAATTTAATGCCTAACAACCAATGTTGGGATGAGGTCCCCTGGGTCAGTTTTGGGTTAAAAACCCAAGTTTTGTTGTAAATTTCGATGAAAAGATGTAAAGTATCTACAAATTGTGGATTCAGAGCGTGTAGTTAGTTAGGAGTCAAAAAGGGTTTTTACCCTCATTTATGTAAAGTTGAGTCAGTTTTTGAGATCTATCCATGGTCCACGGACCATGGGATTGTATAAATAAGTGTGTCTTAGAGAGTCTAAGTGAGATCTATGTCTTTGTCTATGGGTACAATGAAATGGGTCTTAGAGAGTTAGCACAAAGTATTAAGTCTTAGAGGAGGAGAAGGCTTTGCATATGAGTGTGTAGAGGTCTAGAGTAGTGTCTGCAACTGAGTGCACTGACCCCTGCATCTGAGTGTGCAGGGAAGTTTTGAGTCTGTAAAATTATACAAAAGATCAATAAAGAAGATTGTTGGAGAATTTCATGTGTTTTATTTGTTTACTTATGTTATGTACGTTTATAATGTATGTTGTGAAGAATTGATGTCTTTATGAAATAATGATGTATTGATGCGTGAAATTACTGGATAAGTGTTATTAACTAAATGCAATACAAGTTAAGTATTTACGCGAAGAATATAATACAAATTTTTACTTTCATTAAGCACTTGTTGATGGTGCTGGAACCGCCAACATGTCAAAGGGATCTCCCTGGTAAGAAGTCCCATTTATACCTCAGACTGTTTGGTGTAGGAGTCCCAGCAGTGGGTCATGTAGCAATGCCTTGACCGCGATTTTGTATAGAGGTAAGTAAGATAACTCTATTGCTAGAAAGGGTGTGACCGCTGTAGTGAGTCAAGGAAGGTGCATGAGAGGTTCTAACACATGTGGGTTGAGATGAGTACACCCCTTGGAAACCTATAACAGTGCTCGGATGGGAAGGGAACACACGAGCGAAGATGCATCACAAGCTAGAAAGTAATTCAGCCAACAATCTAAAGTGATGGTTAAACCAACAACACATCTACAACAAGATTCATACAATTGCATACAAAATAGTTCATACACAACTACGTAAATTAAACAACATACATTGCTACAGAAACTGGAATAGTCCAACTACAATAACAACATATGCATGAAAACATGCTGGCTTTGTTTTATTAAGAAGTGTAAGTTCCAGTCATACAATACATCCATGTAAACCCACTACCTCCAACAGTGGAATGTTACAGCCACATCCGCCTGCTCCTCCAAAGATATGAACTAGCTCCGTGCAATGGAGAAGCCAAGGTGTGTTACAATACTTTCTAAGCTCTTTCCAAGATAGTCTTATCGGAAGCTTAGCTGACCAAAAGCCCTTACAATGAGTTATGAGGAACTTTTTATAACAAAGGGCAGGGTGACCCTTGACATTCCCCTTTGCGACCATTCAACTACCCTCATGACTCTTCACCTACTCTATGAATGTTACATCCACTATTGACACTTGACTTACACTTGACATGACTTACCATTACAATGCACATGTACCCATGGGAGACAATTGGCTTGAGCAAGCCAAAATAGACATCACTCTGATTTAGACAACCATGGAAGTCCAACTCCTCAAAATTTTCGTGTTGATTGACAATAAAATACTGATGCCAAGATATTTAGTCCTTAATGGTGTCCATGTGCTCCTCGATGACATACATTTGAAACATTACCCTTGCCTACATAGCATCTGGGTACACTGGTCGGGCTCCTCTGTCCAACTCGTTTGAAAGCATGCACATCATTTTCTTCAATGTGGTCGGACCAACAATATACTTGTGCATGATGTCTGCACTGATAGGAAAGTTTGGGCTAGTGGCGATGCGCATCAACTCGTCGAAGTACGGGTCAAGATATTTTCAGACCTGCTTCTTTGTTTTCGCCTGGATGAGATTCCCAAGTGATGGGATCGCATGTGTGTGCACCAAAACATCCATGCTCTTGAATACTCGTGCATGGGAAGCCTGTATGCTAGTGATCAGCTACAGGAGGTCATCGTAGTTCCTTATCTGACTCCGGATACATGCTTTTAGCTCGACCACATTGGCCCTCATCATCTTAGGCAAGTGAAGTGGGGCTCCCTTGTACTTCATCATCCATGTTTGCATGTCATTAACAGTAGCATGCACGTTCATTAAGATACGTGATCTTCTAGCACACCACTACTACCATCCGTTGAGATGGACGAATTCCTTGTGCACGGTACCAAACTTCTAACAATGCTTGCATAACTATGTCAAGGGACAATACTTCATCTATTATTGCCTTCTTTAGTTCAGCTCGGGCGAACATTGTCACCAAGTCTCCTCCTTGCTTGGACGCCTTTAGTTCCTTCGCCATTCTCTCATTCTAAGCTATCAAAAAGTGAACACTTGAGCTAGTGGCTTTGGCATACACTCTGGTTGCATCGGCCAAGGTAGTTGGATGTTTGCGCACATCAGTCATGATCACTCGTTCTTCAACTTGCGCAGGAGATGTTTGATCCTTCGTAGTTGACACTGTGCAAGACTACACAACTCTATGATGAGATTCATCAAATGGGAGGTTTTGCATTGCTTCTTCCGGCTGATCACCAAGGATCTCAGTGCCTCCTTGGTCATTCGATACTTACTCATCATCTGGATGCATTGAAGTGGGTGAGTTGACCTCTTTGTGATGGGGCATGAGGTCGGTGTCTTGTTCCAACTCCCACTACTCCATGTTTGCATCCAACTATTCAAGTGCTTGATCTATCTCATGAGAAAAGCCTTGCTCCTACAATGGTTCACCTTGGTCGGATGATGCCAGCTCTTATGATGAATCAACTACTTGTATGGGTGTTTCTTCGTCTGTTTGCACATGTTGCGCCCCCTGCTGTTGCACTTCCCTCTCCTATTTGTGCAACTCTTGTTCCTTTCGAAGTTGCCCCCTCAGCTCATGCAACTCCTTCTTTGCCTCTTCCATTCTCTTCTTATCCCTCTGCCTTTGCTCAATTCGCTTGTCGCGCTGCTGCCTTTTTGCCTATATAGCCATAGTTGTGATCGAGAACCTTCCTCTTCCCTTTGTCACACACTGATATGCTTGCCTGTGCTTCCACTACTGCTATTGCCGCTATTGTCGCTGTTGGTGTTCTCCATGATGCTTCTTCATGTTGCTTCGCTAACCACTCCACAACAAAGCCGACCCTTTCATTGGTTTTGGAGAAACTGTATCAAAAAATCCATGGGTCCTCCTCATCCCAATGAAATTCCCCATGGATCCAGTTGAAATGAACTCTCGTGCAGTGATCCTTCACAATGCAATGTGGGTCATACAGATTGTAGCTTTGGAGGTTGAACGAGCACTTCATCATCTATTCTACTTTGACATATGCTTGCTTGATACTACGAATCTCATATAATCCAATCCGAAATGGAAGAGCGGACCAAGGTTCTTTCTTCTTCATATGTAGTCTACCTGTCAATCCTGCCAAGATGTGAATTGCTACTTCTTGCATGACAAGTACATCCAAGGCAAACGTCGGAAGAACATACGGAGGCTTCTCCACACTAAATATTCAGATGAAAGTGTCAGATGGTGAGGCATACCAATCTGCAATGCCTATCAATGCCTCCATTGCTTCCATTAACATGCAGGGTGGACCTTGTTCGAATATCATCTTGTACATTGGGGTGACAAAATGATCAGACAACCACGTGATTACTCCTCTAAAGCTACATTCAGACCACAACTTGAAATATGTGTTCATAGCAGTCTTATCGGTGACCATGCCCATTCTAAGCCCAGGAACTCCTGTCTGGCATAGGCTGCATCTAGGATGTAGGCGTACATGCAAATCTTTACATGCATACCTCCGAGTGACTGTCGAGCCTTCGTTACTTGTTCCTTCAGCTGATGAGCCAATTTAACCGGACCAATTACATGGTTTTCATTCTCTAGCTAGTAGGTCTAGTACGATCACCCAACTCTATGGAATGGTTTCATTGCTTGCTTGGCCATTTCAGTATCTTCGTCTTGTAGATCTGGTTGGGTGTCATCCTGAATCGAGCTGGCTCCTTTACCCAATTCTTCGTAATGTCTCTGGAGTTAGCACTGTTGTTGGGTAAGCTGAATGGAGTCTTCATGAAATTTAGGGGCTCTGACATCTGATACATCTCATCAAAGTATCATGCCTAGAAGGTTGCAAGCTTCATCCCACTGACACTGCTCAAGGTCATCGTCTCGGGATCAATGTGAGAGATGACCTAGTGTATCATGTCCACGCGTGGGAACGCAGGGTATCTGCATGCAATCTGGTATAAGCTGGACCTGTGAATGTTCACGTACACTTGACGATCTTCAAGGTATTTCTCAAAAGTGCCTGCAAATTCTTCATTGACCTCTTCCACTTCAGTTTGAAGTCCTTGCCTAGATACAACTTTGTATCTTCATAGATCGACAGACCATAGGACACTTGCTCAACTGCTGCTCCAACTGCATTTCCATCATTGTCGTGTGATATTGTTCTCTTGGAAGCCATTGAGACAGATGAACACCTCAAAGATCTAAAGACAAGTAGAATGCATGGCAAGAATTCTGTCAACGAAAACCAAAGAAAATTAGGGGAATGACACAGTACATACCTAGGAAACTAATGGGAGAGATTGCGTAATTTTTTCTGGGAGGCTAGGTGATTGGCTACCGGAACTGAGCAAAAGATAGTCTGGGTTGTCAGGGAGCCAAGACTGGCTGCTGGACTTGCACAATGTGCAATCCAGACTAGCTCATGGCTGCTAGGATTGTGCAATGCGCAATTCCAGCTAAGAGTGACTATAGGCTCAGGGACTTCATTGCGCAATTTTCTGGGCCAGCAGTCACTGTCCTCCAAAAATGTGCAAAATAATTCTGGAGGACAGTGCTAGGCAAAAATGTTCATTTCTAGAGAGGAAGGCAGTGCCTTCCTTCACCAAATTGCACAATGTTGTCTAAGTGAAGGTAGAGTCCGAGCCAAGGTTGGCCCAACTCGCCGACGGGCAACAGAAAGAAAATAAGACAGTGTGCATGGGGACACTAAGTGATAGCAGAAGTGATTGAAAGTGCATGCAAACATGAATGAAAGATTCAACAAACAGATCAACATGCATGTGGGTGAAGCGATTCACCGAATCAACGAACGTTCATGCAAAACAGTTTCATGTATGCGATAGCAGTGAGATAGCAACAAAAACTGAAACAAAGCTAGAACAAGCTAGTATACATGTAACAACAACAAGCATTCAAATAAATGAAGCAAGCAACACTCATACAAGCAAATACACAAAAAGCGACAAAAATGCTGAAAAAGACAAGTTGAGGCCACTTACCCGTACATAGCTGAGCCAGGTGTGTCGAAGAGTCCTGGATGTGCTATGGGATGTCATAGCTCCAAGATCAATGTGAAAGAATGAGCTTTGATGCATCGAATAAATAAGTCTAGGCTCATGACTCGCATGGCACAAATCTAGGAAGAAACGACACTTAGAGTGAAGTTTCTAAAACAACTTTGCATGTAACCTACCATTGCTAAAAATAGCTCCCTGAATCATGGGATTCATTTTGCATGTTTCCTTTTTCTATTATGGGAAAAATAAAGTCATGCATGCATGCAAGTGAAGTTGCTTTGGTCCCAGGTGGAACTGGTCAACTGGACTGCTCATGCATGAAATTGCTCAACCGCTTGAGAAAATGCGCATTTCTGGTTGGGAGCTGGGCTGGCTGCCCAGGCGATTTGTGCAATTTCTCGGGAGAGTAGCTAATTGCTGCCCAGATTTGTGCAAATTATGGGCTGAGCATCCCTACTGGGAAATTTGCGCAATTTTCACTAAGAGTGCTGACTAGCACAATTGCACAATTATGGAGCCTAGCAAGCTTCTAGACAAGATTGCACAATTTCTGGAGGGATGGCTGGTTTCCCTCCAAAAATACGCAATTTCTTGGGGAAGTTTCTCAACCTGCAGTTGGACCAAGTCCGGGTGAACAACCTGTAAGGGGAATGCATCAAGTTGTGATTGACATGCTACCTTTGTGCAGCAAAAACACTAAAACTTGTGTACTTGACGAAGCAAGACAAGGTGCTATGAAAGGTTCATAGGGAGGCTCCAAAACGAGGCTAAGGAACAATTTTAGAGGGTGGATGTAGCCGCTACAACACTTGGTGACACACTGGTAGAAATCCAGCTCTCTGAATGGACCTTGTTCGTGAAAAGAAAGTCTAATACCTCCGGAAGTATTGTTCATTTCTCAGCCCGTCTTGGTTTCACACTAGATTGAATGTAAGATGTAGCATCTGCCAAGCTCTTGGTTGATTGACACACATTCCAAGTCAAGGCAACAAAGTTGTTTCGATTGGGGTTGAGGGGTATATAGTTGCACAAGCAGTATAGTTGTCAAAGTCTTAGTTTGATCTCTGATGTTGCTCCACTACCAGCGAGCCTGGTTAGTACTCCAGCGATGTTAGTTGCATCACCTCCCTGTGCAAGAAGCCTTTCTCTTCTTTCACCATATTCATTTTTCATTTTGAAGTTCCTATTTTTGCTTTTTCATTTTTTAAATTGTGCATAACACTTATTCATTTCAAAGGTGGGACAGGGATCCCAACTTATTGAGAGCAGAAGAGGTTGTTCCATCAGAGAAGTAGTTTATTGTATCTCTGACATGCCTATTACAGTTTTCCTCCTCACCTTACTCTACTTGACTGAGCTGACAAGGGTTGACCCAAAAACAACTGACTAGAGAAGGTGACATTAGTTAGCGCGCAAGCGTTGTGTTTTCACCAAGTTTCACTTCGAACAGTACATATTTTCCTTCGACGTATCATAGACTAAAAGTAACATGTTAATCATACTGAGGCAAGATGATAGAAAACCAAGTAGTGATAGTTGTACAAGCCCTCTTGCACTTCACCCAGCTCACTTCAAGAGTCATACATGGTTTCATGCAAAACTAACCTATGAACGAAACAAGCGAACTATATGAAACAAGTGAACTAACAAACAACAAAGAAAAGGAAGAGCAAAAGCAAAAGTGAAAGAAAATAAAGCAAGAAAACAACTAAAAGCACATAGTACTCCTACTCCTACACTAACGATGCATGGGCTTGGTCACATGAAGTGATATTTCCAATGCAGCCACCGGTGCATTGGTTGACCCATGTTGATGAAGGCTTGGTCCGTGAGCAACCCAGTTGTGTGAACCAGCAAGCAAGAAATATATAACGATAAAGACAACCAAAATTCGTGTTTGACAATGTCCATAGGACATAAGTGAGTACAATTGTATGACGAGCAGTATGTGGCCTTATCATGGTGCTCTGTGACATTGCGTGCAACTTTGAAACATAAGCACACTCTTGACTATGACATGCAAGCAAACGAAAGAAACAAAGATAAATTGTGTCGTGCACAGTTGCTTGCACCATAAGATTCCTCCAATTCATGAGCGATGGGATCGTGCAATTCGAGTGGACGAAGTATAATCTGTGTGTGAGATTGATCTTCAATGCATACAGATGAGTGATGAGGAACCTTGGGTGATTGAACAATTTCATGACAGGAAGTGATTCTAACCCCAAGAGAGCAAAGGACTTGACATAACCATCAGCTTGGGCTGAAGTTCCTCAACATTCTTGGGATTTTCAACTTCTTCATCAAATAGACCATCATAAACCAGTGGCTTCGAAAGATCCACTGTGATAGAGTCATTATCGTGATCAAATATGGAGACAAATGGATCACGACCGCCGCAATTAGAAAAATAAATGATTTCATCAGCATCCTCATGATCAGATGAATCGAACAAAGGGGTAGATGAAAAGTGAAAAAAATCATCCTCTGTATTTCTGAAAAAGACAATTGAAAGATCACGTGGATTTTCAATGAATAACTTATCCTCTCTGTTGTCGAATGATGGACCAACATCTGTCAAGTCCTGTGAGTGATCAACAGTGGGTACATCCGTGGATGAAGACACACATGCAAAATCATGGATGGCAGGTTCACCAAAGATGTTAGGAAAGAATGGAGGGGGCTCTGACGAAAGGGAGTCATCCTTCGCCAAGTGTTGATACTCAAGCTCCCACTCATACTCTTCATGAATGACAATGCATGTTGGTTGTGCAACACCAACTCCATCAATGGCTTGTTCCTCGTTCACAACAAGTGAAGAGTCTGGAATGGATGAACACGAGACAACATCACCCGGAGGAACACCCAAGGGTGAAGATGAAGGTCATAGAACATAATGCATATGAGAACTCGAAGGAATCACAACCAAATTTGCATGAAAATTAAGTGAAGTGATGTTGGGAGGATGTGAAAGATGAACAAGTGAGTGAGCATGATCCTCAATATCACTCGGCAGTGGTGGAGCTGTTGGATGAAGGGATGACGGACAGTCAGTCGAGACAGTGACTACATCCACATGAGATTGCGCAACTCCATCAGTGAAGAATGTTGAGCGAGGCTTGATCTCAAGCTTCTTCTTGAGACAGATAGATTTGTTAAAGGAATACTCGAACCAGTCCCAAAGATAGGCAAATTTCATTTGGCTCCTTAGAGCTTGAAACTGTAATTCATGGAAGCACTGCCAAAAATAAATAACCGATTCATGCAGAGCCTTCCATTGCTATAACATTTTTTAGTCAAGATAGTTTGGATCAAAATGATATAAAGTGCCTTCAATGAGATCACAAAAGTGCGCAAGTGAGTACACCATGTCAGCCAGTAGGCTGAGCAACCAATGACATGGAGATTCGTGAAGTGTGTGCGCAAGAAGTAAGCTGGCATTTTTGTCAGAACACCCATCTTCCTCATGAAGCATGGAAATAAATTCATGTAAGTACTCAGGCCAGGCCACTTCACCTTCACCATCATACGTTTAAGTGGAAAAGAGATCGAAAAAATCCCCCGTGATAGAGACATCTTCATGATTCAAAAAACATCGCAGAGGGAGAAGAGTGCAAGAATCCATGAAGATATGCAAAGGTTCAAAACTAGATGAGAGGACACATCTTGTCATCTGGCCCTCCTTCTAGCGCCAGAAATGTTGACGGTGTTGGACCCGCCAACATGTCAAGGGTATCCCCCTGATAAGAAGTCCCAATTAGACCTCAGACTGTTTGGTGTAGGAGTCCCAGCAGTGGGTCGTATAGCAACGCCTTGACCGCGATTTCACACAGAGGCAAGTAAGATAACTCTATTGGTAGCAAGGGTGTGACCGCTGCATTGAGCCAAGGAAGGTGCATGAGAAGTTATAACGCATGTAGGTTGAGATGAGTGCATCCCTTGGTAACCTGTAACAGTACTTGGATGGGAAGGGAACGCACGAGCAAAGATGCATCACAAGATGGAAAGCAAGTCAACCGACAATCCAAAGTGATGTTTAAACCATAGCACACCCACAACAAGATTCATATAATTTCATACAAATTAGTTCATACACAACTACGTAAGTTAAACAACATACATTGTTACAGAAATCGGAATAGTCCAACTACAATAAAAACATATGCATGAAAATGTGTTGGCTTTGTTTTACTAAGAAGTGTAAGTTCCAGTCATACAATACACCCATGTAAATCTCCTAGCTCCAACAGTGGAATGTTACAGCCACATCCGCCTGCTCCTCCAAAGAGATGAACGAGCTCTGTGCAATGGAGAAGCCAAGGCACGTTACAATATTGTCCAAGCTCTCTCCAAGATAGTCTTATCAAAAGCTTGGCTAACCAAAAGCCCTTACAATGAGTTATGGGGGACTATTTATAACAAAGGGTAGGGTGACCCTTGACATTTCCCTTTGTGACCATTCAACTACCCTCATGACTCTTCACCTACTCTATGAATGTTACATCCAATATTGACACTTGAGATACACTTGACATGACTTAACATTACAATGCACATGTACCCATGTAAGACAACTGGCTTGAGCAAGCCAAATTAGACATCCCTCTAACTTAGACAACCATGGAAGTCCAACTCAACAACATCTTCATGTTGATCGATAGTAACATACTGATTCCAAGATCTTTATTCCTTCATGGTGTCCATGTGCTCCTCGGTGACATCCGTCTAAAACCTGACCCTTGCCTCCATAACATCTGGGTACACTGCTCGGGTTCCTCTATCCAAGTCGTCTGAAAGCATGCACATCATTATCTTCAATGCGGCAGGACCAACAACATACTTGTGCATGATGTCTGCACTGATAGGCAAGTCTGAGCTGGTGGCGATGCGCATCAACTTGTCGAAGTATGAGTCAAGCTCTAGTCGAACCTACTTCTTTGTCTTCAACTGGGTGAGAGTCCCAAGTGATGGGATCACATGTGTGCACACCACAACATCCATGCTCTTGAATACTCGTGCATGGGAAGCCTGTATGCTAGTGATGAGTTGCAGGAGGTCATCATAGTTCCAGATCTGACTCCGGATACATGCTTTCAGCTCGACCTCATTGGCCCTCATCATCTTAGGTAAGTGAAGCGGGCTCCCTTGTACTTCATCGTCCATGTTTGCATGTCATCAACAATAGCATGCATGCTCATCAAGATACGTTATCTTCTAGCACATCGCTGCTACCATCCGTTGAGATGGATGACTTCCTTGTGCAAACTTGGAGTACAATTCTCACATAACAGTGTCAAGGGACAATTCTTCATCTAGTATTGCCTTCTTCAGTTCAGCGCGGTCGGACATTGTCACCAAGTCTCCTCCTTTCTTGGTCACCTATATTTCCTTTGCCATTTGCTCATTCTCAGCTATCAAAAAGCGAACACTTGAGCTAGTGGCTTCGGCATACACTCTAGTTGCATCGGCCAAGGTAGCTGAATGTTTGCGCACATCAGTCACGATCACTCGTTCTTCAACTTGCGTAGTATATGTTTAATCCTTCAAAGTTGAAACTCTACGAGACTGCACAAATCTATGATGAGATTCATCAAATGAGAGGTTGTGCATTTCTTCTCCAAGCTGATCACCAAGGATCTCAGTGCCTCCTTGGTCATTTGAGACTTGCTCATCATCTGGATGCATTGAAGTGGGTGAGTTGACCTCTTTGTGGTGAGGCATGAGGTAGGTGTCCTATTCCAACTCCTGTTGCTCCATGTCTGCATCCAACTGTTGAAGTGCTTGATCTATCTCATGAGCAAAGTTTTTCTCCTATGATGGTTTACCCTCTTCGCCTAATGCTAGTTGTTCTGATGAATCAACTGCTTGTATGGGTGTTGCTTCGTCTATTTGCACATGTTGCACCTCCTGCTATATCTACTGCTGCTGCACTTCCCTCTCTTTTTTGCGTAGCTCTTGTTTCTTTCGGATTTTCTCCCTCAGCTCATGCAACTCCTTCTCTACCTCTTCCATTCTCTTCTTATCCCTCCGCCTTTGCGCGATTCACTTGTCGCGCTGCTACCTTTTTGCCTCTATAGCCATAGTTGCTTTCTCTACAAGTGGATCTGCTCAAAACTTGCAGCTTTTCTCTTCCTCCATGTGATTGACAATCTTCCTCTTCCCTTTGTCGTGCACTAGTATGCTTGCCTCTGCTGCTACTGCCACTACTACCATTGTTCATGCTCTCTATGATGCTGCTTCATGTTGCTTCGCTAACCAATGTACAGTGAAGCCGACCTGTTCATTGGGTCTTGAGAAACTGTAGAAATATCTCCATGGGTCCTCCTCAGCCCAATGAAATGCGTCGTGGATCCAGTTGAACTGAACTCTCGTGCAGTGATCCTTCACAATGCAATGTGGGTCATACAGATTGTAGCTTCGAAGGTCGAACGGGTACTTCTTCATCTGCTCTACTTCGACATCTGCTTGCTTGATACTATGGATCTCATATAATCCAATCCGCAATGGAAGAGCGGGCTAAGGTGCCTTCTTCTTTCGATGTAGTCTAGTTGTCAATCCTGGTGAGATGTGATATGGTTCTTCCTGCATGACAAGTACATCCAAGGCAAACTTCAAAAGAACATGCGGAGGCTTCTCCACAGTGAACATTCGAATGAAAGTGTCGGACAGTGAGGCATACCAATCTGCATGCCTATCAATGCTTCCATTTCTTCCATGGACATGCAGGGTGGATCCTATTCGAATATCATCTTGTACACTAGGGTGACAAAATGGTTGGACAATCGCGTGATTACTCCTCTGAAGATGTATTCAGACAAAAACTTAAAATATGTGTTCACAGCAGTCTTTGTCGGTGACCATGCCCATTCCAAGCCCAGTAGCTCCTGTTGGGCACAGACCGCATCTAGGATGTAGGCAAACACGTAAATCTCTGCATGCATTCCTCCGGGTGACTGTCAAGTTTTTGTTACTTGTTCCTTCAGCAGATGAGCCAATACGTCGGACCAGTTACATGGTTTTCCTTCTATAGCCAATTGGTCCAATGCAATCACCCAATTTTGTGGAAAGGTTTCAGTGCTTGCTTGGACATAGAGTCGACATGAAAATATGACCAATTATTGGTACGCCTTCCTCAATATCTTCATCTTGTAGATCTGGTTGGGTGTCATCCTGAATCGAGCTAGCTCCTTTACCCATTTCTTCATAATGTCACTCAAGTTAGCATTATTGTTGGGAAAGTTGAATGGACTCTTCATGACAGTCACACACTCTGACATCTGATACATATCATCATAATCTCATGCCCAAAAGGTTGCAAGCTTCGTCCCACTGACACTACTCAAGGTCATTGTCTCAGGATCAATGTGAGAGACGATCCAATGTATCATGTCTGCGTATGGGAACGTGGGGTATCTGCATGCAATCCAATACAAGTCTGACTTGTGAATGTTCACATACACCTAATGGTCTTCAAGGTCTTCCTCAAAAGTCCATGCAAATGCTTCATTGACCTCTTACCACTTCAGTTTGATGTCCTTGTCTAGATACAACTTTGTATCTTCATAGATTGGTAGACCAAAGGACACTCACTCAATTGTTTCTCCAGCTACATTTCCATCAGTGTCTTGTGATCCTGTTGTCTTGGAAGCCATTGAGATGGATGAACACCTGAAAGATCTAGAGGCAAGAAGCATGCATGGAAAGAATTATGTCAGCGAAAACCAAAGCAAATTTTGGGAATGACACAGCACATACCTGGGAAACTAATGGGGAAGATTGTGCAATTTCTTCTGGGAGGTTGGGTGACTGGCTACCAAAACTACGTAAAAGGCAGTCTCGGCTATCAGGAAGGCAAGACTAGTTGCTGGACTTGCGCAATGCGCAATCCAGACTGGTTGTTGGCTCTTGGGATTGCGCAATGCGCAATTCCAGTTGGGAGTGACTACAGGCTCAGGGACTTCATTGCATAATTTTCTAGGCCAGAAGTCACTGTCCTTCAGAAATGCACAAAACAATCCTGTAGGATAGTGCTAGGAATAAATGCGCATTTCTGGATAGGAAGGCAGAGCCTTCCTTCCCCAGATTGCGCAATGCTGTCCTAGTGAAGGCAGAGTCCAGGGCATGGTTCACCCGACTCGCCGAATGGCAACTCAAAGAAAATAAGACAGTGAATGCATGGTGACACTAAGTGATAACAAAAGTGATTGACAGTGCATGCAAACATTAATGAAAGATTCAACAATCAGATCAACATGCATGTGGGTGAAGTGATTCACCGAATCGGGGAACGTTCATGCAAAACAATTTCATGCATGCGACATCAGTGAGATAGCAACAAAAACTGAAATAGAGCTAGAGTAAACTAGTATACATGTAAAAGACAACAAGCATTCAAAGAAATCAAGTAAAAAACACTAATACAAGAAAATACACAAAAAGCGACAGAAATGTTGAAAAAGACAAGTTGAGGCCACTTACCTATCAATAGTAGAGCCGAATGTGTCGAAGAGTCTTGGATATGATGTGGGATGTCAGAGCTCCAATATCGATGTGAAATAATGAGCTCTGATACATCGAATAAATAAGTTTGGATTGATGACGCGCATGCCACAAATCTAGGAAAAAGAGACATTTGGAGGGGAGTTTCTGTTAGACACCTAATCCTCTATGGGTTAGTGTGGAAGCGGAATAGACTAAAGGAGTCCAAGAGACCAATTGGAATATGAATCCAAGGGTCACACCATGTACTATAAATGTATATCATCTATTAATAATAAATGTACTCTCATGTTTTATCTTTCATACTCTTTCTGCCATGTGTGTGTTTAACATGGTATCAAAGAAGCAGGCGTATTCCTACCCTGCAAAATTACTTTGAGCTATTAGTTTTATGGCCTTTCTATGTAGGTCATTTCTGCCATCAGTTCTACATTTCAGGAATATTTTCTCAGCTAAATTCTAGCTGCAACCTCTGTCATTTCTCCAGTGCCATTTTTGGCTTCCCTCTGCTTTGTAACTCCTTATTCTACCTATGGTATTTTGAATCCTATGCAGACTGGCTAGCCTAGCAGCTCTGACGCTTCCACTGGCCTGAATGCATTATTCACTATAATTCTCTGCTACGTTGCTCTTGTTGCTACTCCACCTGCATACAAAACACTCACTAACATAGTCTAATAACGTCGCTCTTACCGTCGCCTTTAACTATGAGTCGAATATTTTTTGGAAGCGCTCTTGGAATTGAAGAAGTAACCAACCTATGCTGCATTGAATTGTGTGAAGACTTTGGTATATATGTTGCGTTGAACAACAAGGTCATTCTGGTGATGGTCATTTGAATGTCATTCTAGTGACAGTGCCACAGAATATTCATTTGAAGGTCGTTCTAGTGATGGCATAGCAGAATGGTATCGAACATAGTGTATGATGCATGCTCTAGTTACGTTGAATGAAGTTCCTGAACTCTGCTTCCATTTCCACACTGACCGCACCCAGTTGCTTTAAGTTGTGGTAAACGATGTGGTTTTATATTGTTTTGAATCTGTTGTGTTCGCAAAACTCCATCTTGCAGTGGTGAATACCAGCATTCTCTCATTTTCAGAAAACTATCTTGGACTTGATATCTAATTCTCATATGAAAGAAAGATGTGATTTAACATTGTAGGACATAGCGAAGACCCTGCGGGCGTTGTCCAATTCAAACGCTGCCTTGAACGCCTCTCCTCCCACGCTGCACTGCTCACCTTGCCCATACCCCATTCCTCCATTTCCAGATCACTGAATTTAGCAGTCCTGCGATTGAATTCGATTTCTGATTGTAGAGCTGAATAAATTTTGCGTTGTGAAATCGAGCTTCTGTGCTTTGTAATTTGACATTAATCCATGGCATATAAAGGAAAATCTGGTGTGTAGTTACCCAAGCCGAGTTCTTGAGTTAATTCTAAAGTGAAATTGTATATACTGGTATATAAGATCTCCATTGATTAAAGTCATGGATTGAAGCAGACCATATGTGTTGACAGCATTAAAGATTCAAACCTTCTGTTGATTTTGGTTGAAACTTAGCAATGTGCTTAAAAACAGGCTCTCAGAGATCAAAGTGCTCCAGAGGAAGGTTGCACCAACCATCGTCGTCATTTGGAAGCGCATTGTTGGGCGGGCAGAAGTTAGTAGCAATGACAATGATAGAGCCAGGAAGGCACCATTGTGGGTCATCGTTGCACTGGATTTCATAGCAAGCACCGCAACTGAAACCATTATTGAACAATGCAGTGCTCAAAGCCACGGTGTTGGTATCGTAGCCTTGGCTGTACAGATTGCCATAACCATAAGCACTACTCATTGTTCCAGCAGCGTCACCACCACCGTAGAATGTAGCATGAGCACTAGTCCATCCGGAACCATGCATAGCTTGGAGCATTGAAAGGAGACCCAACGAAACCAGCCATAGAAACGCCATTTCCAGAGAAAACAATAAAAACTGCAACAGATTTCAACTGATACTGATACTGAAGAGCAGGGAATGGATATGCATGTTGTTGAAGGACATCATGTTGGATTTGTTCGCAGACTAACTTTTGCCATCGAATCTTGAATTGAAAGTGGGTATTGAAAGTGGATTTGTGATATTTGATTGCTGGTGAACATTGGTCAAATTTTGCATGTTGTTGTGTATTAAAAAAAAAATGGTGTTGGAATGTTGTTCATTGATGATACCTGCACATGAATCGATACCATATGGTGCCAAACCCTCTGTTGATCGTTGCTTGTTGAAATTGAATAGCATGTGGGGTTTTCGATATTTGAACTAATTTGGAGATTAGAGACTATTGAGAGCTTATTTGTCTTAGCATTGTATTAGAGTTTGGAGTGCGTTGAGATCTTCATTGGTTTACTATTTTTTAAGGATGGCTCCAATTGGTGCAATATTAGAGTCACTCGACAATCTAATACTCTCTACTATGGATAATACAATCAAAATCAGCAAGGATTTTCTCATCAATATTCATAGTTGTTTACAAGATATACATGACAAGATTGAATTTTTAGAGCTTGAATTTCAGCTACAGCAAGAAAAATTACAAAAATGGAGTCGACATTCTAAACCTGTTTCTGTTCAAAACATTGAGAAAGCCACCCATCAACAACAAGTTAATATTGTTGAAGTTGATTCAGATCCAGTGCCCAATAAAGCAGCAAAATTACATGCAAATGCAGAAGTTCATCTTGCACTTCCCAAGCCCATCACCAGACCTTGGGAAGAGCTTGTCCACAACAAGCACAGAATTGGTCTTGGATATGATAAGGACGTGTCCTTTCATATTCTAGACTACTCCAAACCAATCCAATTTCAAATTACTGGATTTCTTCGGGACGGTTCATCTTCACCTGCTCCTCATGACAGTTCACCTTCAGCTGTTTCAGATTCTGGTTCTCTTCCACAGCAGCCACAACAAATTATGAAATGCCAACACTGTGACCGAGTTGGCCATCTGAAAGATCACTGTTTTGATCTTCATCCATGTAAGCACTGTCATAAAACCAGTCATTCTTCAAACAGATGCTTCAGAAACAAACCTCCTGCTAGAACAAAGATTCATCTTGGATGGATCGCTTCTTGGCAATGGGAATCAACAGCCAAGAAGATATTCCAGTCACATGTCAGAACTTGTTCAAGAGTATTGAATAGTCTTGCAGTTGAGTTTTCTCCATCATCTCACCTTGTATCTGACAGGGGGGGAAATGATGGTCATCTACAAGCTTCAAAGCCACATCAAGGGAGCCTGAGCCACAACCTACCATACCAGATTCAGAGTTGTAGCTAGAGACAAAGATGCCCCTGAGCATGCCTTCAGTTGGTAATCTGTGACACTTCATCTAGCATAAGACTTCAGCTTCTTGCCAGTTTCAAAAGAATTCCAAGAATAAAATTGGGGACACTTCCTCTAGTAGAAGACTTCAGCTTCTTTCTAGTTTTGGAAGAGTTACAGGAATTGCATTAAGCATTCCAGAGTTGTTGGTCATCCTTAAACCATCACAGGTTGAGACTTCCCTTTTCACAGGTTGAAGTTCTCCCTTTTATGTGGGGTGAGACCTCCCTTTCATGGTTGAAGGTTTCCCTCTTCAAAACATTAGGATAACTTCCTCTAACAAAAGACCTAAGCTTCATGCCAGAGTTGGAAGAGTTTCGGGAACTGCACTAAGCATTCCAGTGTTGGTGGTCATCCTTAAACCACCACCCTTTATACCAACATTTCAGAGAGCACATTCAACCTAGTGTTACCATGCATTTTTCACATTTTGTATTACAACTCTCTTCTTGGACTCATACATAACCCTTCAGATTAAGGTGGGGAATGTTGGACACTTAATCCTCTATGGGTTAGTGTGGAAGTGGAATAGACTAAAGGATTCCAAGAGACCAATTGGAATATGAATCCAAGGGTCACACCATGTACTATAAATGTATATCATTTGTTAATAATAAATGTACTCTCATGTCTTATCTTTCATACTCTTTCTGCCATGTGTGTGTTTAACAGTTTCTAAAGAAACTTTGCATGTAACCTCCAGCTGCTAAAAATAGCTCCCTCAATCATGGGATGCCTTTTTCTATTCCAGGAAAAAGCAAGTCATGCATGCATGCAAGTCAAGTTTCCTTGGTCCCAGGTGGAACTGGTCAACTAGACTGCTCATATATGAAACTGCTCAACTGCTTGAGAAAAATGTGCATTTCTAGCTAGGAGCTAGGCTGGCATCACAGGAGGTTTGCGCAATTTCTAGGCAAAGCAGCTGACTGCTACCTAGATTTGCGCAAATTCTGGGATGAGAAGCCTTGCTGGGGAAAATTATGCATTTTTCACTGGGAGTGCTAACTGGAATAATTGCGCAATTCTGGAGCCTACATAATTGCGCAATTTCTGGAGTCAATGTTGGTTTCCCTCCACAAATGTGCAATTTCTTGGGGAAGTTACTCAGCCTGCAGCTGGACCTAGTCCGAGTGAACGGCCTGTGAGGGGAATGCATCAAGTTGTGATCGACAGGCTACCTTTGTGTAGCAAAAACACTGAAGCTTGTGTACTTGAAGAAGCAAGGCAAGGTGCTATGAAAGGTTGGTAGGGAGGCTCCAAAACGAGGCTAAGGAAAAATTTTGGAGAGTGTGTTGGATTGAGGGGGCTGACCCAGTTTCAATGCTAGTTAGCCGAACAAATCCCTACACTACTCGCCCTTTCGACATCAGCCCACAAAGCGCGGACTGAAGTCTCACCCGAAGCAGTATGGGGGGATGTTGGAACCAAGTTTCCACACCCTTGAGATGGTTGTGATGTCAGCTTATTCTAACTATTTTTTCCTTCGCACCAGGTGCTGTTGGAAATAATACTAAGAGGGGGGTGGGGTGAATCAGTATTAGCAAATTAATAACTTTTTCATTTCCATAATCAGATTCATATACGCTACTTCAGTTAAGGGAACTTGCGTGTACACGTAACTGTGTTTAATGCAACTAGCATATATCCAATAAACTTTTGATTCAGTTAATTCATCATATGTTGATCTTTAATCAGTGCATCAGAACCTCATTAACCATATAAATGGTAACCAAGTGCAGTAAAAACAGAACAAATCATCACACATAAGAAACACACATGAACACCATGATATAAGGTGGAAACCCAGTGCGGGACAAAAACCACCTACTACCGTCTTCCTTTAATATAAGAAAAACCTGTTTACAATATTGTACTGGCACAAACTCATACCAATACGCAGGCACCCACCTGCAGAAGGCTACAAACTTCTCTCTTTCACTAGCTACTACTGGAAGGGAGCTACAACCCCCTAGCTCTTGTACTAGACGATATGTTTACTAGTACATAGGCACCTACCTACTGAAGGGTCCAACCTTCACTCTTCCTTCCGGGACCATGTTTCATAAATTTTCATACTGGATACTCCTGAAGCATAACACCAAAAACTGAAGGCCATGTTTCATCCAATTTTCATACTCGACCCATCAACAACATTGAAGCACAAAATCAATCACCACTACAATACAACCATCAACTACACCTGCATCATCAATCTCTGAGTCACCCAACAATGAATCACTGAAACCCTATCAACAAAACACAGTCACCAAAACACAAAACTATACAACAACAACCAGATCCATCTGCAACTTCAAATATCATACTTCATACTGTATACACTACTCTGATGAGCCTAACTAGTATGTATACATCCTTTTACCAAAGTGAACCTGCATACAGATCTGAAAACTCATAAATTTGCAGTTATAGCAGACATCAGTCATACCCAGATCATAACATTTATACAATAAAACATGCATCAATAATTCAGATCTAGTCTATCCATGATCAAACGACATAATGATAACACATTCCAAGTTGTATGATCCCGATCCATCACTCATCATCATCCACATAGGTGCATCCTTGGTTCAGATCAAGCAAAGCATCACTAACCCATAACCTGCAAACTGGATCTCACACTTCATCAGATATTCAATACTTGCTCCACTTGCACACCTTGGCCTAATGATCTTCTCCTCCTTATATAGGTTTAGGCCTCTCTCAATACCATGGTCCAAAACCACATAGGACCAATACCTTGGACCCAATACACAAGGTCAATACCTCGGACCAAATACCAAAATACCATGGACCAAATACCACGAACCAAAACTTAGTTTTCCAACATCTACACGCCTTTCCTTCTGTGAAAGTGCGCGTGTACATTATACTTTCCTTTTGGTCTGCTAACCTGCGTGTATACGCTCCTTTGTCATGGTGAACCTACGTATACCTCTCTCTGCTCATTAATTCTTTGTTATTGACCAACTGCACTATGATCTGTCATCTGAGTGAGTTGCCACCAAGGACAACACCTATATCATACCTGTATCATAATGCCAATTGGTGCTTATCCCTCTGTTCTTCCCTTCAGTACCTTCGCGAAGTGTCACAATCGGCTTCTACATAGCCCTAACTAGGGGATGAAGTCCTTTCACATTGCTAGGGTAGTGAAATGTGTTATTTCCTGAACTAGGCTAAGTATCTTACTTATCTTATTAACAAATCTTAGTTAGCTTCGCTTAAAAATATGTTCTTACTTGCGTTCACTTAACCAATACAATTATACACATTCGTGCATCATATAAGCATTAGAAGTGAAATTCTTACCCAATATAATAGATGCATAAATAGGAAATAAATACGCAGAAATGATAGAAAACTTCTCTTTATTAATACTTCCAGATGATTACAAACTCGACTCACCCTGTGCACTCAGCTGCAGGGGTGCGCCACTCAACTGCGGACTTCTAGGCCTCTCCGCACTCAGTTGCAGAGCCTCTACCTACGTTACGACCCAAGACTTAGACTTCTACTTCAGATCTATCTCGCCTACATCTTCATTGCTTAGACATTGTGTTATGCCTCTAGCTACTTAGAGCTTAGCTCTATTTATACAATCCCATGGTCCACGAACCATGGGTATATCCTTTACAACCGACATTACATTATCAAAATAAGGGCAGACAACTCTATGACTCATTAACATCTAAGCGATCCACGCCCACAAAATGCGGAGTATTTACATTGGAATTACAAAATTGGACCAAAATTTGGGCTCTAAGCCCCAAAACGGCCCTTAGGGGATCCCGCGCCCAACAGGCCCCCAACACAAACATTGTGACTCACCCTTGAGTAACCCTTCAGGTGCAGATATATTAGCACAAAGACCTCCCAGCTCCATTTGAATCGCTGCAACTTTGGTAGTGCACTGAGCGATCGCCTACTGGACTTCTTTCACGCATTGTTCAATGACTACTGCTGCTAAATTACTACCCTGAATCCTCTGCTAAGTTGCTTGCAGTTGCGCGAGTTTTGCTTCAATGGAGGCTGTAATTGCATAAGCCTCGTCGATCCATGGTTGTAGGCGCACTTTCAGGACCGCTTCTTTGTGCCAAGAGACATCCACTTGTTCCTTGAGCGCCTTTGCCTGCTGCATCCATGCAAGCCTTTGTGTAAGGGTAACCATATGCACGGTCCTTTTTACCTCGTCATACCTCAACTGTAGCTCATGCACCTTTGTCTCTAGGCACTCTACATTTGGGTCCTCCCACAGGGTGGTTAGGACCACGAATGGTTGTTCGAAGAGCTGCATGCAGTCTGTCACTACACTATCAATCGTCGCGATCGCTGTTGTAACCGCGGTGGTACGCTAATCTCTGATTTTTGGCTAAGTTGAAGGTTGTGCCTTCAACTACAGTTCTGCTATCTGAAGGTTCAGCTCCAGCTGAACCCTCACCATTTCTTCTCTTGCGTTGCGCACCCCTGTGGCTAATTTTTGGATGCACGCCTCCACCAGTTCTTCTGCTTGAATGGCCAACTGCGGGACTATTTGGTAGGCTTCCTCCACTACCTTCATTATTTGTTTGTTCTGCTCCACTACCTCTTTGCACTGTAGGTTCAACTGCTCAATGTTGATGCACTACTCGCTCATTACCTATAGAGTGCAACTCTCCCTGGCCCTAAGTTCTACGGTGACTCCATCCTGTAAGAGGTATAGCATCTCCCAAGGGAGCGTAGCCATGTTCAACCCTACCCCTTTCAAACTGCTCACCATGGGTCTGTCGGCTTCCTTCTCTGTAGTAAGTGCTCCATTTGGTAGCACTATTGTGTTGGTCACCCTTGTGTGCAACATCTCCTTGGCTACTGAAGTGCCGACTACAAGGCTGGTGGACACTGTGCCAGCTTGTGGAGTACGAACCTACAACTACTGCAATTCTGTCTGAAGAGCCCCAATACCAACTGTTTTTGTTCTTCAAACTGCTGGAGGGCCTCTGCGATGACATCCCTCACCGTTTCTCCAATATCATGCAAATCCCCCTCGGTGAGGGTGATTGAGTCGAATGATGTATTTGATGCATTTGTTTTCTTTCCCGACACTGTCTGCTCTCATGGTCACAAACGCTTGAGTTGGGTGGTCAGGAGAAACTATGATGGATACACTAGAAATTCCACTACACTTAGACCTAACCTTCTAGTTGGTTAGGGTAGGAGTAGGTCTAGTTGCATGTTAGTTTCACTTGCACACTCTTCCTAAACTCGCTCTCCATCTATTTTCCACATTTTTTTCTTCGTCCTTTTGTCGCACATGTTGTTTTTAGTTCAGTTCTCCATCTGATTTTCTCTTTTGATCTTGTTTTCTAGTATTTTCATGTCGTTTCTTTCATTTTTTCTTCAATATGAATTTGCATGAAACTTTTCTCACTTGGATCAAAAGATAATGTGGAAAAACTTGAAAAGGCAAATTGTGATGACGAACAATGCTTGGCTAATCTATAATCCTCCTCTTTGTCTTAGTTTACTTTTCTTTAAAGTTGATGATGTCTGAACAAAAATACGATTCGTTCTAGATGAGAAGACTTTGGTAAAACTACAAACCATGTATATTCATTAGGATCTTCATTCTAACTCAGCCTTGTATTGAATGGTGTTTCGGCATGTCAACTCAGCCAAGTAGAGAGGGAAAGGAGAAAAACTTTAAAACGAGCATATAAATTTAGTTATATTTCAAATCCCTTAAATAGGGAACAATCTCTCTTGATCTCAATAAGCCCGGATCCCTCTTCCACCCATACTACAAATATTCAATAAATGATTCAAGAATATATTTCAGAAAATAAAATAAAGCATGAAAAAGAGAGGATTATTGCCTAAACAGGTCTACTGGTAGCAAAGTGATGCTTGTGTCTCCTTGAGGTGACTCCACCAAGGTACTAAACAAGCTCACTAGTAGTGGAGCAACACCAGGGAATGTACTTAAATATGAATATAAAATCTTGGTATACTTATTATCCTTCTTCCCTATCAAAACAGTTGAGGTATGACTAGTATTATGTTGATGTGTTTGAATTTGAACAAGGAATAAAAGATACTATATCTTTAACCAGGATAAGTGGAAAAGCCGAGAAAATCCACATGGTGAATCAATACTTCCTGAAATACTGAGAACACACACTTAAAGATAAAACCTGAGCATAGAAGTTGGAGTTCCACTAGTGTATCACCAAGTGTTCTCGTTGCAACAAAAACCCTCCAAAATTTTTCTTACACTGTAATTTTGGAGCCTACTTGTGATCTTATGATCTATCATTCCCAATTTCTCGTAGTCATTTCATGGTTTTTTGATCTTTCTTAACTATCAAAGTGAATTTCTTACACATGCCTAGCTTTCAATGCATTCACAAGCGCATATCTTTTATAGAAATCCCAATAGTCAACATGAACCCTAGAAAGTCAAGCACTAGACAGTCCTTGTTGATAGTGCTTGCACAATCTCTGAGGATAGTAATTTCATGATCCCTGTAGACAAAGGTTGTGCAATACTTGTAGAAATTCAGTGCACAATCATAGGATTGATAGTTCCCTCACTATCGGTTGTGATCATATCATCTCTCAGGTGAAACTGCCACTTTTGTGTGTTTTGGTTTTCATTAGTGTCATTTTCACTTTTTTTACTATCATTTTTGCCTGATTTCACTTCTACAAGAGGAATATTTTTGTCCTCTTTGTTATGGAATATGTTTCTTTCACTTTGTTTAGCTTTTGCAAGTGTAATTTTCATGTTTTTCTTACTATTACAAGTGTCGTCCTTCGGTTAGGGAAGTGTCACATATGGTTAGAGCGAGTTATTTATACACCATTGAAGGGTATTTATGATGCATTATCTTGCACTATTGTGTTTTATCCATCATGAATACATGCATTAGACACATTCCCCAAGTCTGGAGCAATGTTTCACTAGTGTCGTCACCTGTGTCAAAAAAATGTATATGAAGTGTCGCACGTTGTGAAAGTGGATTTTGTGGTTCATTTCAAGTGAAAATTTGGTATCGATGGGTCTTATTTATCATATAGACATTTATTAGACTCATTCACAAAGTTTCATGTGCTATCGTACTAGTGTCAATGCTGTTGTTGCAAAGTGTATCCTAAGTGTCACACTTGGAGGTAAGTGTTTTTGTGTTGCCATTTCAATGAGGGCATGTTGATTGTGGATGTTAAGTGCTTCCCTATCGAGTAGTTGATCATATATAAGTGTAATATAATTTTCAAGCCCCATATCTCCACTCTTCAGTCCCACACTTAGTCATTTTCTGCAATCGATCCTTCTCCTGTCAACCTCATTCCAAACTTCCTCCCTGAACTTTACACAGTCTCAGGCCACAAGGTGCCTATCTTGCTTCTTGGAACTACGCAATGAGTAGTTACTTCCTCCAAGGATTATGCATTGTGCAGTTGGAATGCTCAAGATCAACCTCTTGCTCCCCATAATTGTACAATTCGACCCCTTTTTGTGCATTGTGTAGTTGTAGTTGGAAATATCTCCCTCTATTTTCTTGAATTGTGCAACTGCACAATCCAGATGCTCAGTTTCCCTCTAGAGATACTCATTGCACAATCATAATGGGAAAGGATTCCTCACTGTGACCATCAAGTGCACAATCCTCCCTCTTTGACCTCCAGAACTATGCATTGCGTAGTTGCAAGCCTCAACCCCTTACCCCTTCCCTCTAGAACTGTGCACTACGCAATCATTGAGCCTTTCTCTTGGTCCAATACCTAGTTCTAGGTAAATCAATGGATTTCATGAAGAAAATTAGAATCGGATATTTCTAAACTAATTTCATCTTATCATGAATGGATTTCACTTGCAAATACTATATCTCGACATGACAAGATGATGCTCGAAGAGGAAGATAAGGAAACTATGTTAGAAGACACTTATGAATCTAGAGCCATGAAGAATTCATCAAGCAAGAAAATGAAGGGATACTAGCTTACTACAAAATATCAAAGATCGTGATCGCATGATGACTCCATGTCAATCAACCCCTTGGAGGATGAAGAAAAATCACATGCAAGATTCATCATGAAGATGCAAACAAGGCAGTGAGAAGAGCAACTTGACAATGGCACATCATCATGAAGTTCCATGTCATAATTTCCAATTCATGGCTTGTACAAGAGTCATCTCAAGAGTCACATGTGTCACAGTGTCTTGCCACATCCTTTGTGGAATGTAATTGAGTAATTTCCCAAAATGAGAAAATGTAAATATGTGTAAGACCAAGGGTCCCACATGGAATGTAGAGTCACTATTGAGTTCTATAGTCATATAGAAGCTCAAAGGTCATGTAAGAGTTATAAAAGTCATTATAGAAGCTCAAGAGTCATGAGGGATGTCAAGAGTCGAATAGGAGGTGGAGATTCACCTCATTTATTATAAGTGCACCCTCATAACTCAAGCAAAGGGAATTTTGGGACTTGAAATTCCCACGTTGGCTTCTCTAGCATTGGCATAAGAGAGAAGATCTTTCTTTGGAGGAGCAAGTGGTGACTTAATGTTCCACTATTGGGGATTGTATGGCAACATTGTACTTGTATATCTTGGCACTTCCACTTAATATTGAATCTCAATGAGAAAGTGCATTTTCAAGTACGTATTGTGAATGTCGTAGGACTATTCTATAGATGTTTGCAGCATATGTTTCGTTCATATGTATTAAGGAAATTGAATTATTTTGGTGGCTTTAGTACTTATCTTGTTGAAGGTTTGTTGTATTTGTTTTTATGATTGTGGTTGTCTTGTGAACTACTTTGCAGACTAACTCGTGATGCTCTTATGCTCTTGTGTGTCTCTTTTAGGATGGTACTACTAATTTTCTTCTAGAGGCTCACTCTCTTTCTCCTTGTCATGAAAGTACTTATATACATCACAATTGTTTTCCTCATAGTGTTAACTTACTTGCTTGATTCGAAAAATGTTGGTATAACCTCTTTTGATAATAATAATAGAAGCCAAGGAAAATCCCTAAGGAAAATGGAAACTGACAGTATTTCTGGTTGGGTCTCCTACTCCAAATGGTGTGAGGTCTAATTGGGACTTCACATCGGGGAGACCAACTTGGTTGACATATTTCCAGCACCGTCAAAAAATGAACTATAAAGACAACCCCTTCACCCACATCTTTCTATGGAAGATATGCTCTCCTTCCTCTAGGTCTTTGGGGTCAATCTTTTAGACCTTGGTGGTGGCAATGGTGGTGTTGGGATTTGCATCAATAATATAATTCCATTTTTCATTCCCCTTATTAGGTTATGACTCAGATTCAGAACATGCATCTGATTCTAAATCCTTCATCTTGGCCACTAGTGAATTCTTGGCACGACACTCACTTGTGTTGTGAGTGGGGACCTTATGGAACTCACATCACTTCCTTGTGTCCTTCTTCATATTTGTGGTGTTATTCTATGCTTGTGGCTTAGATGGGTTTTCCTAGGTCACCCAACCTTGGCTTTGTCCTTTGTTTTGTGATTTGTGGGCACCTTTTCAATGCTTTAGATTTGCAGATCCAAAGTCACTTCAGTTGTTTAAAATTTTCCTTGATTTAGACAGTGTATCGGTATGCAACATCGACCAAGGAAACATCCAGGAACTCCATATCTCTTAGATGTATTTGTGTAGATAACCATGGTACTTGAATGCCAGATGTCGGTCAGAATCCTTGATACCCAACTCCATGTGAAGGGTATGAAAAATATTTTTTTAACTTTGGCACATGTTGGTCCCTTCCCTATCACATTGTGGTCCATTTTATGTGCTTATATTCATAGCTCTCGTCAGGGTAATATTGTTCCTTGATGATTTCTCGAAAGAAATTTCAAGTGGGTGTGGATGAAAACAATGAGGGTTCCCTCTCGTCCTTCTACTCAAAGTAGGTTTCCCATCAGTACTTGACTTGGGGAGTGACTTGAAGGAGTGCAAAAGTAATCTTTTCTCGATCAAAAAAATCAGGAATCGAAAAATATCCTTCTAGCATGTTTAACCATTTATTTATGACATTTGTGTCTATTTAACATTCAAATATAGGGATGTCAAAGTTAACTTGTACCTTTAAGGGGGCAGTGCCTCCATAGTGACTGTTTTATGACGATGCTTCACTTGTTGGCATCCACCAAAGGATCTAGGAAAATTTTTCCATCATCTCATTCCTTTGTCGCTCGAGCACCTCTTCGAGCAGTCGTTTGATAGGATCTCCTGCTCCCTCTTATTTATTTTCTTCCCTCACGGGTGGCCATCAATGTCAATAGGGACGATATTGTAAGGGTTTAACCAATTCAAATCCAAACTCCTTATATTCCGACCTCATTGGGGACATGAACAAAAAAATAGAGAAAGAGCAGATCGCTCTGATACCACTAATCCAGATTTATGCAGGAACAAAATGAAATGCGAACATAAATAGAAACATAAATCTAAAATGAAAACAAAACTTTATTTCATTAATAACAAAATATTGAAAAATGTTGCATGTAGAATGGAAATAAACTAGTTCGAGAAAAGGTAGCTTATCTCTAAGAATAGATATGGTGGCTACATGCCTTCTGAACTAGGTTACAAAGAGGCTCAGAGGCCTATTTATTGAGAAACAATGCAAAGCAATAAACATCCAAAAACATAACCTTAGGAGATGAAGCATCAAAAGTTTGTGGGCCTCGTTGGGGTAAATTTTTACATTAACTTCCCAGGGTCGTAAATTTGGCATACGATCTCCGTGTGATGCATATGATACCTCGTTAGAAATATCTATTAGAGGACTAAAAATTTTGACTCCAAACCCCT
Source organism: Pinus taeda (assembly GCA_000404065.3). Taxonomy (NCBI): domain Eukaryota; kingdom Viridiplantae; phylum Streptophyta; class Pinopsida; order Pinales; family Pinaceae; genus Pinus; species Pinus taeda. Next base: position 141,319 of record APFE031341997.1, on the reverse strand, counting down.
ATCACAAGCTACTTTTTTTCCCATTTTCCAAAAAAAAATCGTTTAGCACTTCAAAATGACTCCAAAAATTCAGAACCTGAAAAATTGCCAAAAATAGTAAATTGTGCTACAATTAAGGTAACTGAAAGAACAATGGTGGGGGCCCAAGTGATATAGTTAGGTAGATTTAAATTTGTAACTAGGGTTAAATTCCACTTTGGACAGCTTATTTGGGGAATTTAATTGTGGTATTGAATTCCTCTTTTCAAGAGGACCAAAATTGACCTAAAGATCATCAAATTTAGATAAGGAAAAATGGATTTTTGAATTTATGTTCTCTCTCATATAAATTATCAAGGTCGACCTCTCTTATAAGACAACCCATCAAGCCCAATAGTCACATCCATTCAACCCCAAATTATTAGTATATAAAGAGGTGCTTACATCCTTAATTCACACATCTATTGCATGATTCTTCTCTCTAAAATAGCCGTAGAATATCCTCAACAAAGGAAGAAAGGCTTGGACGTCATCTTTAGTGAGTTTCTTGATAAGCCATGTTCTTCTTGCTGGAGGTCGAGGTAGTTAGGGGTAGTTTAGGCTATTATAAGAATTATTCTGGGCCAAGTTCATTCCCTTTTGCAAGCTAAGATTCCATAGGAAGGCAACTACATTGGTTGGGATATGTTTTTGGGATATTATATCCAGGGTTTCTCTTCCACAAGTGGCCTGTAAAATTATGAGGGAGATTCAGTTTGATCGCAGGATATAAAGACTTTGATTATGGGTCAACAGAATGGTAAATTACCTAAGGATGTCAACAAAGTCTTCATTGGAATGGAGGTGAGTCTTGTGAAATCTTGAAGGGTTGGAACTAGCCCAAATCAACTCAAGGGTGTGGAAGATTTAATAGAAAAAGAGTTATTATATTAAAAGGATATTTGGACGTGCTTATAGCAGTTGAATTAGTAATTCAATTAACCCTAACTAGATACTGCCATTGAAGAATTCCATTGAATGATTGATGTTGATAGAGTTTTAGAATTGCAATATGGATTGAGCCATCTTCTTATCTAAGGACAATAATGTTGGATCTTCGTTTGGTAAGTCAATATTGGCCTTGAATCATTATATTCTCTCTCTAAATATTTGATATTAATAATAAGAAGAATTTATCAAGGGTTTTACCCATCTTGGGGTTTTTCCCTAGCTTAAGCCATACCTTTGTGTTCTCTTGTCTTGGATTGTCTTCTATATCTATTAGTTATGTTCTTTCATTAGTTACTGTTAATGTTATTATGTCTCATGTGATTGAAAAGGGAATCAAGTGGTATAATGTTTGGGCTTAGATGGAAGCTTAAAGTAACTATTTCAAGCAAAGAACATGTTAATCTAAAATTAACATGGTATCAGGGCCAATGAGGACAAGCCCAAGAAGAAGAGAAACAAAATTCAAGTTTGTTTGCATAAATGCAGGAAGAAAATCAAGGATGTCAAGAATTCTAGACCAATCTCCTAGATGAAGAAGTTTTCATTTTGGGGGAATTTTGCAAACAGTGACTAGGTTGTAGTTTTGTGGATCAAGAGTGAAGAAGTTTGAAGATAGCATAAAACCCTATTTTAGAAAAATGAGGGGATAGTTCTAGAGCCCAAAGATATCCTAGTAAGGAGAGCATAGTTCTGGGAACAATAGATGAGGTATGTGTTTACCCTTAAAGAGAATGAAATCCTCTAAGCTACCTCAATCCGAACCTCATAATTTTGTACACATGTATGGGTGACCAAACTTTAGGGCATTGACAAATTCAACTAAGGGTCTCATCATTTAAGAAATTTTCCAAGTGTTTAAGAGCTCTGAATTTTGAACCACCTATGATATCTGAAGCATCATATACATCAGTGGATGATCGATTTTATGGTTCCATATATCAAATATGGAGTAGCTCTTCTTGTTAAAGAGCTTGATTTGATTAAAAGAACTTATAGGCCTAGTTGGGAGACTCATATTCAAGCTACAAAAGTAGCTGAGACTCCCTCACATTCATGGCATAAACATATTTCAAAAGGCTTGAATCCAAGCTTAAAGCCTCCAAGTAAGGAAGTTGAGATTCTTACTTCAGTCATGTTCTCATAAATCCTAAATCAAGTTAATTAAAGGTACATTAGACATCTCGCAAGAGAAGTCATCAAATTACAGTCACATTGTTTAAAGTATATTTTGCAATCTTGTATAATGCCATAAAAGACGATAACTTGTGGTAAACTATCACAATTGAGAGGCTATATATATACATATATATACATGCAAATTTGATCATAAAAATAGAGACCGTATGAGTTTAAGTGTAAAAGCGAACACATTAGAGTTTTCAACTTCAATCTCGGATTGTTATTAGATAAATATTATATGTCATGAGAAATTTCAGGACCTTATTCAAACTGCTACTATGAAAATGTCGATAATTTGCCTTCGATTCAAATCCCTTTACTCCTGTTTATTCCTCAATTCAAGTCCAAATTCCCTTGCTCAAGATATGTTGCATTTTCACATTGAGTGTTTCCAAAAATGGCACAAAAAGAATTCCTAAAGAGATTCATGGGAAACTCGACTCGACTGGAAGAAACCGAATAGAAAAAGAAGGAAATTGATGGAGGGAAGGATGTTTGGCAAAAATTTATGATGAAGACAAAGATCCTTGAAGATGAGAAGTTACTCATAAATAAATACCTGCAGTTGAAGGATGAGGTAGGATAATTTTTTCCTATACTTTTATTTCTGAGTTTTTTACAGTTTGTCTAATTAATTTATGGCCAAGAAAGAACCCTTGCTTTGATTTCGACTTGGAACCTATTATCTTTTAAATACAAGATCATCTTTCTTGAGACTCTTGTATGGTATGCTTCTGAGTTTGATTTGAAGGCATACTCAGAGTCCTACAAACAAGCATTAATAACCACATGAGACATTCCATACCAGACTTTCATGTCGATTTACAGTGATCTATAACTTTCAAAAGAGATAAAATATACGCAAGCTTGGCTTGTTGAGTCATTAAGAAATGCATTCATGTCTTTTGCAATGTCCTTATGTTGAATTCTCCTTTTGATAAATGACATGAAAAAATTAATTAGCAGAAAAATATCTGAAGCAATGTAAGAGACTCATAATCTTCATCAAGACAGATCAAGCATCAAAGGAGGTCATCCTCAATAATTTCTAGTTACATCAGAACTTCAACTCAAATGAGGTTTGAATTTTTCATGAAGTATGTATAGCATCATGTTTGGAGTTAGACTCATATCAACATCACACACATAAACAACGTATTGGTATGTGTATTACATCCTTGTAGTCCAGAGGTTGTTATGGTATCTTGGCAAGTCCTTATGATATAAGTTATCTATCTTTTTGTTGAACTTCCAACTCCTCTTCAAAATCCTTATCACTAAAATGAATAAATAGGCACAATTCTCCTATTGTTTCTACAATAATTATAATAATGGATCATTAGTTAGATATCATCATCTTGTCCTTCAGTCTCAGATAGTATCTATTACATTTGTACATTCTACTGGGATAAATAGTGATGATATATGTTTCTTTCCATTGACATAATCTGCCCAATGGCCATCTTATGGAGATTTTTTGTCTTATAGCAACTATAGGCATCAAGAAGTGAAAGCATATAATTCCAGAACTAGTCCTCCTTCTGTTGAAATGCTTCAATTTTGTAACTCTCATGAAGGAATGGTCTTCCTGAAAGAATAAATACCTACAACTATCAAGGATAGAACCCTGTAAATATTTTAAGTCCTATGCAACATCAATCATTCTATGTATGAAACTACCCTAATGCAAATCAACATCATCTATGTTCCCTTTTCAGTCTAGCATCATGTATGATATCATTACAAGTCAAGTAACCGTGATAATATGTTGATGACATTGTTACATTCTTGTTCACAAATGAAGTTGTGTACAAGACATATGTAAACCTTCAATAGGCTACCTGAATCTGTCAACACCTTTATGAAAAGGGGCACAACTCACTTGAAGCTTTCATACTTAAATATCGGCTAGGAGAAGAAGTGGATGCCACTTTGAAATAGATCTTTGTATTGATCCCTATCAGCATAGGTGGCTTGAAGAATGTGCATGACCTCTTGAGCATGATGAACAAAATACCCTGATTTTGGCATCTTGTTTTCCCTAAGTATAGATATATTGGCTAAATTGATACATTGATGGTTTTCATCTTGCAATTGTAATATCATAAGAAGATCTCTTCTTCCTAGGTGAAGAAAGGCTTCAAAAATTTTCTTGGGAATGAAGCCTTCTAGAAGTTGATTTCTCTCATATGAGAAACTCTTGATTGAAGGATAAATAACCATCTAAAACAAGACTTCAGAGGGAGATATAAAATCCCTAATGACGTTTCCTGTCTGATGATTTTCAATGAAAGAAATCCATCTTAGTTGAGTATGATGACTTTAATAGAGGCGGCATATTACAGATAGCTCGATGGTTATGCTTTGGGTGAAGTTACTTTCCCAATATTTAGAGGGAGTTATGATGATTGACTTACGATGTCTATCCTACATAAGAAGTAAATGAATTTTAAGGTCAAGTTTTCCTTTAGAAAGAGGTTGAAAGACATGGATAAACTTTATTAAGAGGGTCTTGGTTGAACATTGAGCTTTGTGAGCTCCTTGGGTTTGGGGGGTACTTCTTGATGTTATGAGAAACCATAGGGTGAGTGGTTCACCTTCCCCTATAGGTGCGTTGTGTACAGGGTGAGTGGTTCAGCTTTCCTTGTGATACCCCATGACGGTTGACATGTGTGTAGGGTGAGTGGTTCACCTTCCCCTACAATTAATGAGATATGCATAGGATGTGTGGTTCACCTTCTCCTATGGCATATGAGAAGGATGAGTGGTTCACCTTCTCCTGCGGATACCCCAGTGAGAGATGCATATAAACATATGTTGGTTGTTACATGTGGACATGTCGATGGGATGTGGTTCATCCTTTCCCCACATGTAGGATGTTCATTCCATACAATTGATGGTTGTCATCTCAGTGGGATGTGGTTCCTCCTTTCCCCACATGTAGGATCCTTCCTACGATTGTTGGTTCGCATGCATGTAGGACGTGGTTCATCCTTTCCCTACTCTCAGTGGTTTGCATTCGTATAAGATTTGGTTTATCCTTTCCCTACATGTGGTTGTGACATGTGTTTGTAGGATGTGGCTTATCCTTTCCCTATTTGTGGTTGTGACATGTGTTTGTAGGATGTGGTTCATCCTTTCCCTATGTGTGGTTGTGACACGTGTTTGTAGAATTTGGTTCATCCTTTCCCTACGTGTGGTTGTGGCATGTGTTTGTATGATGTGGTTTCTCCTTTCCCTACGTGTAGTTGTGAGCAGGATGTGACACATTATTTCCCTGCTAGTGTTTATGCATCATCCTACCCATGTAGTCTAGGACACATGGGAAGTACCTCTCATATGGCCAATGAGTTGGGAAAATTGGATAGGGACCATAAGACTACCGATGGACGCATCATGTACTATCATGCTCACTATGTCTAGGATGATGATGACCAACAAACTTGATCACTTGAGATCAAGTTTGATTTCGGTTCTTCACATGGTTATGTGGTCTGACTTTTGTCAGTGGAGAATCGTAAGGTCTTTTGACTCACTCTCGATGGATTCTTCTGCATTATCCCCATCAACATTTAGCAAAGTTGAGTCGATATTTAGAGATGGTTCATTATGACAGAATGCCATGATGAATAGTGACAATGACTAATGGTTAGTTAGGTGGAATTCTCCCTAGTTGAGGAGTATTAAAATTGGTAACTAGGTCCAAATTCCACTTTGGATAGCTTATTTGGGGAAGATAATTGTGGCATTGAATTCCTCTTTTCTATAGGACCAAAATTGACCTAAAGATCATCAAATTTGTATAAGGAGAAATGGATTTTTGAATTTATGTTCTCTCTCATACAAATTATCAAGGTCAACCTCTCCTATAAATCGGCTCATAAGGCCCAATAGTCACCTCCCTTCAACCCAAAACAACTAGTGTATATATAGGTGCATACATCCTTATTTCACACATCTATCTCATGATTCTTCTCTCTGAAATAGCCACAAAATACCCTCAGCGAAGGAAGAAAGGATTGGATGTCATATTTAGCAATATGTTTGATAAGCCATGTTCCTATGGCAGGAGGTCGAGGCAGTTAGGGGCAGTTTGGGCTAACCTAAGAACTATTCTGGGCCAAGTTCATTCTCTTTTGCAGGTCGATATCCCACAGGAAGGAAAACACATTGGTTGGGACATGTTTCTGGGCTATTATATCTAGGGTTTCTTTTCCACAAGTGGTCCACAAAATTATGAGGGAGATTCAGTATGATCGTAGACTTTAAAGACTTTGATTATGGGTCAACATAATGGTAAATTACTTAGGGCCATCAACAAACTCTTCATTGGACTGTAGGTGAGTCTTATGGAATCTTAAAGGGCTGGATCTAGCCCAAATCAGCTCAAGGGCATGGAAGATTTAATAGAGGAAGAGTGGTTATCTTAAAAGGAAATCTAGAGGTTCTTATAACAGTTGAAGCAGTAAGTCAATTAACCCTAACTAGATACTGTCATTGAAGAAGTCCATTGAATGATTGATGTTGATAGAGTATAAGAATTGCAGTGTGGATTGAGCCATCCTCTTATCTAAGGACAATAATGTTGGATCTTTGTTTGGTAAGTCAATATTGAACTTGAATCATTATATGCTCTCTCTAAACATTTGATATTGATAATAAGAATAATTTATCAAGGGTTTTACCCATCTTCGAGTTTTTCCCTGGCTTAAGCCATATCTTCGCGTTCTATTGTCTTGGCTTGTCTTCTGCACCTATCAGTTATGTTCTTTCATTAGTTACTGTTAATGTTATTGTGTATCATGTGATTACAAAAGGAATCAATTCGTATAATGAATATGCTTAGATGGAATTTTAAAGTAACTATTTCAAGCAATTGAACATGTTAATCTAAAATTAACAGGTAGCCACCAATATCCACCTAGATCACTCCAACAACAAATGACACCTCTAGAGTCTCAACAAGGATAGATGTAGAAGATTTGTCGACAGTCAGATCGTATCTGAGACCTACTCTCAATGCTTGCACTGTAGGGTTAATAGGAGTAGTAATTCCCTATCCATTCTTCCCAAGTCCTCATCTAGTATATCCCATTTTGCTCAACAATCGAGACATAATACGAGTAGTATGTCTTTCAAAACTAGGTGTAAAAAAGGCATGTGATGAGTCATGATCATCAGCATCAAGTTTTTGACATTCATCATCATTAAGTGCGGAAGAAGATTAGTCTAGTAGCTCAACATCAACAGTATCCATCTCATATTTGTAAAGACAACTTTCCAATTCAAGTTGATGCTTAGATTCTTGCAAATTTTGAATAACCCCATTCTTCTCAATCAATTGTTGTGACAATGCATCATAATCTTGTTTAAAAAATTGATATTGTTCCAACATTGTTTCTTTTAAATAGTTAATCTCCATAACATGTTGATTGTTTTTCTATTCCAGTTGCTTCTTCAAATTTTCAGTTTTCGACTCAGAAAAAGACTCAGGTTCCTCCTTCAAGTCATCGAGGAGGTCAATATTCTCCTAAAATTCATCTAAAAGCATTTGAAAATATGTGCCCATGGTTGATTCCAAATGTTCAACCTTCTTGGTTTTTTCAACAATTGAAGTTTTCAACCTATTTTTAAGAGTTGCATTCTCTACTTACAATATAGATATAATTGACTGCAGCTGGATGACATCTTTACGAAGTTCATTTGCTACCTTCTTCTCACAAAGCTCCTGCGACCTTTTACCCATATTGAAAGGACCAAGTTGGCAAATTGATTTCCACCAGCGACAAAAGCAAAAATTGGTTAAAAACAAGACTGATGATTACAACAAAAAAGATTTACACTTCAAAGCATGATACAAATAAGATCAATCCAGCTAGATATACATGACTAGCCAACAAGCATGGATTTCAAAACCACCAACCATCAACCAAATGGAAATATCACCCTTCTTCAATTTACAAATGCTCTTAATACTTATAAAAAAATTCCTTGGAAACTAATATCGTTTTTTTAACATTTTAATGATAAAATACTTCCTTTTAAATAAAAAGTATTTCCTTAACTCTAACAAGGTTTTTGGGAAGTTAGACAATGATGTAAAATGATGAATTGTTGAGTAGTTATGAAAACTTATACATTGGTAGGAAGCCAAAAACATAGCAGAGAACGTTGCCTCGCTTTACAAACTGGTCGTCGGCATGGAATTATGACCATGCCTGCCTCTGTTTAGATCTGCTTGATCAACTTAGAATTTTGACATGACAACATCACGCTACACTGCATGTAGATCCTTGGTCAAAAAATTGCATGCACCTCTCAGCTAGAAAGTGACCACCGGGTCATTGAAGGTAACTAGAGGGGATTTCCATGATATGACTAGAGGCAACTGATAATATCCAATGTGATGTTGATTATGATATCTTCATCATAGTCGGTTCAGAGAGTGATGTGAAATGGAACAGACCCAAACTGAGTTTTTTTAATCAATTTGAATAGAGATTAAAAACTGAGTAATACAGCCTAAAACACCTGTTGCTTGTTAACCTCCGCAACGATATCAAACGTTTGGACTAGCTAGCGATTGCGGGGAGTGGAAAGAGTGAAAAGATTAATGGCACTTAAGATGAAAAGCCATGACATGCTTGGATCCATCCTCCTTCATATCTGCAACAAATCCATCATTTTCCATGAAAGATCATGAAAAAGTATTAAAGTAGTGGATCACAGGAAAGAAAGAAGCATGATTCATAATCCAAAATTTCATAATCCAAAATCTTCGTACCATATTAAAATTAACTTATTATAATGAATGCATTTCCAAATTTTCCTAGCAAATATAGCTGAACTTGGTAACTATGCAAAATAGATAGTCAATATTTAAATAGATTTAAAATTCTGGAAAAAATGTTGCAAAACTTTATTAAAATATAAATGTAAATATTCAAAAGAAAAAATTGCTAGCTCTATACCATGAAAGTTTACCAGTTCCAAGTTTCTATTATTGGAACTCTAACAACGTGTAATCCCAACAATTCTCGAAAAAGTCAACCAAAAAATAGTAATCTAACAACTTGTAATCCCAACAATTCTCGAAAAATTCAACCAAAAAAAATAAAGGTAACATAATTTATATTATTATCTACTAGTTTTTATAAAAAGATTATATTAACTGATTTTACAAAAATATATATTAAAAATGTAATTTAACTATTCTATATTTTGAAAGTTTTTAAGTAGTTTTTTGGTTAAATTTTTGGTTGATTCAAATTGTTAACTCTGCACAATCTAAATATTCTAAAAAAAATTCAATAAAAATTGGTGACTTTTCACAATTTTAATGTCTATTTTTAACATTACACACTCTTTCTTTATCTTAAAAAATATTATTTATTTTTATGTAAAGTGAAATCTCAATAATAAACTATTCACAATTTTAATGTCCATTTTTAACAATACATACTCTTTCTTTATGCTAAAAATTATTATTTATTTTGATGTGAAAAGTCAAATCTCAATCGTAAACCATTCAATTAAAGATAATTATAAATCCAACTTATTGCAAATTTTACTTATTTCCCATTAAATTGAAAACCTTGCGAGTGTATTAATCTTGCATCAATATATTGATGATCTTGATTTTCATGAAATCTGAAATTAAATTATAAACTATATAATATTATAATTTTCATAAAATCTAGAATTTAAATTTTATAAACAATATAATGTATTAACATTATCAATGAATTAATGTTATATCATTTTATATTTGTTATTTTATATATTTATTAATGCTTTCTGAATGAAATATTTTATTATATTTTATTTTTATTTAAAAAAATTAAAATTTTATTTTCTAAATTATTATTATATTAATTAAAATTAATTTTTAAAAAATATTAAAAATAATTAAAAAATTACTTAATATAAAATATAATTAACAAACCAAAAACCAAATAATAAAAATTATGCAACACAAAAATGGAATTTGACCTTATCTGGGCAGTTGCTACGCATCGAGCCATTTTGGTGTAATTAATGCTATAAATAAATGAATGCATGCTTTCGAGCCATTTTGGTGTAATTAATGCTATAAATAAATTCATGCATGTTTTCGAGACATTTTAGTACAGAGCACATTGGGGACGGAGGCAGTGTTCAGATTTGAACTACATCACAACTTTTTCGAAGCTTTTTACCTTGTCAAAGAAGTGCTCAACGAAATTTATTAGTCAAAAGAAATTTAAATTTTGATTTTTACAGGGTTTTTAAAAATTTAAATAATATTATAAAATGTCTTATGAAAAGTAGGAAATTTCAAATAATTCAGTTATTTCATTGATGTAACACTCTAAATTCTACAAGAGGTTCTAGCAACACTTAAGAAAGTGCAATGGGATGTAATGGAGATTGTTCATCCATTCCCAGGGCATCAATCATAATGGCAGCATTAATAGAGTTAGCAATCATGATATGAGATTTAATAGAGTTAGCAATCAAGATATGAGGTTTATGTTCGCATTCGTTGATAAGAGGTTTCTTTTCGCATTCATTGATAGCAAAGGAGAAGTAGCTATGTATTGGTATCCGTGAACAAGGCATATTTTGAAGGTATCAGAGATTTAGAAGAAACAAATGACAAAAGACAGAATTAACGATGACTGAGTTAGGTTATTTTGAGCCTATGAATCTTTCCTGCATTGATTTTTCCAATCCCAATCTTATGGCGACTGCAGCACAAGTTCGCAAGGTATTTTTAACTCTCAGTTTTAATTTTCATTTCCCTCGCCTTTCATTCAGCTCATTAATTTAGGTGGAACCGATTAAAATTATTATGTATGGGATGGTTGATTGATCTTTATATAGTCATGTGTAGACTTTGGATTTTTTTTATATTGTCTATCATGTCATTGATGAAGATTTTTTGGACTAAGTCTTTGAGCAAAGTTGACAACTTTTTTCCCTTATGAAATTGCTACGCAATTTCCTCTACCTGTAATTTCATCTTGCTCTGCTCAACTCTGAAAAATCAATCCATTGAAGTATTTCACTTCATATTTTTTCATATATTCATTTTTTTAGGGGATTGGAAGGGGAGTTATGAAGCTTCTAAAGCGTCGATAAAGGCAAATGATTTCGCAGCCCCAATCAATGGCCTTCAACACGTATGCAGTTTAGCGTTTGAAACGATATTTTTCATACTTGTCCAACGCTTAAAAATAGATTAAAGTGAAAGTATTGACATTTTTACATCATAACCACATACTACATTTTCTACTATGGTATCTCCATTTTCCTTCCTTAATTTGTAAAATCTTATTCTTTCTTGTCAACCTACCATTAACACATTGTTCAATTATGAGATTACCCCATTAGATGGCGATGACTATGCTTACTATTCACAAACCCTTTTTTTCATCTTGTAAATAACTACTACCATCTACTACATCTTCGAGGATGCCAAATATATTTGAGTAATGATCATCCTACCGCTATGAAAACATCTTCCATCCTACCTTTATGAAGACATATTTATGAAATTACTTTGATGTTCCACATAGATATCTTGACATAGTATAATAAGGCCGATAAGGTTCCTTACATTTTCCATGAAGACATCATTACTATTTACAGAAATACAATTATTATTTTTAAAAATACAATTATGTGGATAGCTATGTTTATTATGGAATAGAGTTTTTATAATTTTAATTTAACTAGTTTATTATGGATTTAAATTAGTAGTCTTGCATTTCATACTAGATTTTCTAGAATTTTTAAATAAGCTTCACCATAACAAATACCAGGGGCTATGCAATACTATGGGTTTGTAAATCACTATCGTAAACTCATCAAATTACTAACTCATATTTATATATAATTATTATTTTTTAATTTTTAATTTTTAATTAAATGTTGAGTGAGTCAACATAACATTATATACATAATGTCTTATATAAAGTTTTACAACATCACATCTCTCTAGGAAATATCAAATAATTATTAAGTGGTAAGGATTTAACTTCCATATAAAGTATTCTAGAATATTCTTGATAATATAAAAAATCTAATATTGAGATTTATTTCCAAAGTATTTATGTTTTTTTTGTCATTTTAATTAAATTTATTAATTTAAAAAATTGTCATATGAACCAGTGTCATATGAAATCAATTATGATTTTTTTGGCATGTCGTATTCATGATGAATTCTCGTAACAAAGTGAGGATGAATCTCCATGGATAAGAATCATGTTGCATGTTTTATTTAAATTACTATATGTTTAACTTATATACACCCTTCAAATTTTGACCTTTATTCAAACTTTGGAGTCTCTCTTTAACCATGTGAAGTGTTGTTTCTAGTAATAAAAGGCATTCCATACTTGTTTTCCAAGTTTCTAAGTCCCTTTGGGAAGAAATTCCAAGTGTCATCTTTTGGTAAGCGAAATGTCGCACTTTGGGAAATGGAGTTATAGCACATCCTTAAGAGACAACTTTGGTGTTTTATGTCGTATTAATGGGTCATATCTGTCATGAAGATATGCATTAGGTTCTTTCCCAAATTATTGTGTCATTTCTTGTTGCAATCGAAACTAGTGTCGCATGGTGTATCTTAAGTGTTGCACTTGGAGGCAAGTGTTGTTTTGTTGTCACTTCAATGGATGTATGTTGATTTTGGGTGTCAAGTGTTTCATTGTCATGTGGTTAATCATTCATCAGTGTGTGACCATGATCAAGTAATGTTGCATTTTTTCGTTGATCCAACACTTAGTCAATTCCTGAAGTGTTTTTGTCTTCACAACTTGCCCAACCAACCACCCATCATCTTGCCTCCCAGAACTGCACATTGCATTGTCTTGGGTAACATCCAACCACCCTTGCCTCCTAGAATTGCGCATTACGCAGTCACTGCCTCTAAGGATTATGCATTGTGCAATCCCAGTGCTCAGATCCCACACTTAGTTAATTCCTAAAGTGTTTATGTCTTCGCAACTTGTTTGAACAACTACCCATCATCTTGCCTCCCTAAACTGTGCACTGTGTATTCTTAGGCCTCATTCAGCCACCCTTTCCTCCTAGAAATACACAGTCACTGCCTCTAGAGAATGTGTTATCACTCCTCCAAATCTCCAAGGCTGAAGAAGAGTCCAACTGAGGTAACCAAAAATCAATCTTTTATCTTAGTAGCTAGCCCTACCAAGCCATAGAGGGCTCTCTCAAAAGGATCACAGCTAGGAGGGCTAGATATTTTAGGGTTTTAGGCTAGATGTAAAGTGCAGAGGGTTGTTTGATTGGATTTTGGTTGGGTAGTCAAAAGGATGAGTGAATTAGGTCAGAGAATGAACTAGGTCAGGGCAAAGTGAATCTGAATTGCAGACATTTGATGGGGCAAGGTAGGCAAGGTACTTTAAACTCAGCAGTATAGTGATGATATGGTTTAGACTAGTGAGATGCTAAAAAGAGCATGAGGGTCATGAATTCTTTTTAAACTGAAGAAATGAAACAATATATGATGATTTTCCCAAAACAGAGCCTATAAAGATGAATTCTACTTATCACACCTTGAAAATCAACATATCATAGAGTGAAATGGATCATGAGAGGTACTAAACATTCATACATATGAAACATAAGAATAAATAAGATCAAATTACCATGCCATAGGAATCCCACCAAAATAGCTACAGCTTCATCCAATATATTCCATGCCAAAGTCTGAAAGCTATTACAACATCCAAGAGAGTCCAAACTGTAAAATGACTAAGAAAATACATAATATAGGCCTCAAACCAACTCATCCTAGCTTCAGGGGTCGAATCCATGAGAGGAGGAGCAGTTGCAAGAAAGGCTAAACTAATAGCTAGAGTGTAGGGTGGTAAAAGTGACTCATCCCTAACTTAAGCAAAATGATTCATTACATGCCATGTAGGCCATTTAACTAATGTATTTACCCTAGATAACAGTAAAAAATATAATAATTACATCATTCTTATCATTTACATCAGTAAAACATCAATTTCCCATAGGTGAAAGTCAATTTGGAGAGAAACAGTGAAAATTGGAGAAGACTGTCAAAGCCACCCTCCAACTTCAGAGCTGCTTTTGGGTACCTTCCTGGTGTCTAAATTTGCTTCAAGATAGCTCGTTAGAAATCCCTTCAAGTCTAATTTCTAGATATGCCTTCAGTTTTCAATTTGGAGGTCATTTGCCTTGTCAAAATTCCAATCTCCCAATACTGGTAAACGCGCAGCGCCCAAGCCAAAAAAGAGGCAAAAAGTTGGTTTTTTTAATGATTTTTTAGCCTTTTCGCTGACCATTTTTGTTCCAAATGCTTAGAAAATGCACAGGGTGCATGTCATCATCACTCTGAATCCAAAAATGCTAGCCTTTTGTCCATCATATGCCTAAAAAAAGAGCGCAACACCTAGGGTGTTGCGCGTTTGATAGTTTGATTGTGTTGAAAATGTTTTTAAAAACACAGTAAATCAAAACTAGAAAAATTTGGTAAAAAATTGTCAAAATTGGTGGACTGATGGCTGATCATATGTTTGAGGCATGGAGTGATGCCTCGGCAAGGATATCTAGCCTTATTTTCTCCTCTTGCTTGGTCAAGTCTTCAATTTTTGCATGAGCTCTTTTGAGTTTTTCCCTGGTTAAAGCATGTCACAATGATGGGAGATGCCATGAGTTCTGTGGTATTGGTTGCCTCATCTCTAATGATTCTTCCTCCTCTCTTAGATACCCTCCTCTCCTATCTTTCTTCCTCACTATGACTTATGTTCTCTTCTTCTGCCATGAGTTATTGGAGTCAAACCCTAGGGAAATGATGAAATGGATTGTAGGTGTTGGGATTATGGAAGGATGTGAGGAAATTGAGTAGATGGGAATGGGGAGGTGACAGGGGTAGTTATGAAATGTTGGAATGGTAGTGGGGTGTTAGAAAATGAGTTTTGGGAGTGGAATTAGGATACTAGGGTTTTAAACTTAGTATGACTCCAAAACAAATGAAACACCACAAAAATCAATTGTGAAGGAGAGGAACAATGAAATTTAGACCTACTTGCTTGTTGGAGCACCGTGGTGGCAAATTTTACTATTTGGAGCAATCTAGGGCACTTTGGGCAACTTTTGGTTGTTCTCGGGCAAAGGCGCAACGCAACTGTCAAACGCACTCTCCACTTATAGGTGTGCATTGCCCTTAGAAAATACACTGGTTTTCCTAGCAAATGCACAACACTAGTTCTGAACGCGCCCTCTACTTTCAAAATGCACCCAAATCCCTTGTTTTGCCCAATTTTACCTAAGATTTGAAACTTCACTTTTGTTGAGGGGACTTTGGGAGTGTAGGAATGAAAATGAATGTTGCATATGATGTATTTGAGGGATTTTATACTTGAAATAGTTTTGATTTATGATTTGCAAACCCTTTTTTTAATGCTTCATGTCACTTTTCAAACTTTCTCAGTGGGGGGAAGAGCATCCCCGCTGAAGAAGCAACATTTACATATAATCGCCGAAGCGAGCAGATACAACAGCCGGAGTTGCGAAGCGAAATTAGGAACGGAGCTGCAGAGCAGCCATCACATCAATCACAATAACCGAGATACATTCTCAATGAAACATCATAAGCTGTCGCGCAACACCACATGTGGAAATCGATCACGAGTGGGGAGCGTGAAAGTCGACTTCCACAACTGTGTGAACTGTGAACTCATGTGCAGTCACTGTTCAAACTTTCACACTAATGCTCTTTGACTTTCTGACCTTTTTTCCTTTGACAAGTGGATGATGCTTTGGAAATCTTCATTTTGACCTTTGTGTGGATGCAATTGGCAATGGAATTGAGTAGACAGCTAAAATGGTGACTTGTTACATATAATAGGCATAAATTACATAAATGAAATAAAATTATTACATCTGTTTTGAAGTAAAAATTTACAAATTGGAATAAATTCCTTTCTTGAAATCAAATTTGGGACTTCAGTACCAATGGTTACATGCTTGTAAACCCTTAGAAAATTGAAAAAGGGATATTATTTTCTTCACTCTCATACTTTGCTGACATTATGCAATGAGATGTTGATTTATTGGACCCTGGGAAAATAAAACCTAGGTGACCTAATGGAACCTTGAAAAACCCTAAAAGACCTAATGAGACCTTGAAGGACTGAATTTCAAGATGACATGACTGATGTGATGGCATGATTTCATTAACCAATCCAGATTTAAACAGGAACGCAACAAATTACAGAGATAAACATATACACAAAGATGCAGCGAAAATAATACTTCATTTCATTAATGGAATATACTGAGATATGCTTACAACCAGAAATGGAAATAAACTAGCTAGGGCGATGGTAGCTTATCTCTGAGAAGAGATGTGTGGCTACATGCCTCTGAACTATTCTGAACTATGTTACAATGAGGCTCGAAAGCCTATTTATTGTTGAGAAAAAATG
This sequence comes from Pinus taeda, assembly GCA_000404065.3. Lineage (NCBI taxonomy): Eukaryota > Viridiplantae > Streptophyta > Pinopsida > Pinales > Pinaceae > Pinus > Pinus taeda. The sequence goes on along the minus strand of APFE031341997.1, from coordinate 124,709 downwards.
GAAAACCCTTCACATCCCAAAACCTAACCCTAGAAGATGAAACGCCAAATTGTGGGACCCGTTTTGGGTAAATTGGTACATCAATTTCCAGGGGTCGTAACTTTGGCATATGACCTCCGTTTGACGCGTATGATAGCTCATTAGAAATATCTATCCGAGAAATACCACTTCCCATATTTCCCAAAAAACGTCGTTTAGGGCCTCAAAACGACTCTGGAAGTTCAGGACCCGAAAAAAACTGCTAAAAATAGTAAATTGTGCTACAATTACGGAAACTGAAAAACTAAAAGAGATAGTTGCGAGGGTCAAAATGGGATAGGTGGGTGGCCACCAACATCCACCTGGATCATTCCTCCCACCTTAGGAAGCAATGGTCCCCATTGCGTTGAGTTCCTCCTTGAGATGAGGAAACTTCTGCTGAGCTGGGTCACTGGTGAGATGTTCTGCAATCTCTGATGTGTCCAGGAATGGTGGGAAGCATGGTCGATGACAGTCCATATTGAACACTCGGTGCAAGCGAAGGAATGGAGGAATGTTGTGATTCAAAGCATTGTTGCCCGTAGCCTTGGTACTGGTGTAAGGACCATGTCAAAGTGGTCTGAGTTTCTGATGGGTTCTGGTAAGGCGTTCTCTCTACAGATGCAACCAAACTTTGTCGCCCACCTAAAACTTGTGTGGTACCCCTGTGGGTGAGAAGAATTTGTTCCTATGTTCTGTCATGACCGTATTCCTTTGCTGTTGTTGCTGTGTGGAGGAACCCTTTGCGGGGGTCATGGATGTAGCAACGATCTTCCCCTCACTTTGGGGGTGAACCAGACAGATGAATTTCTTGGTCTGGGAGATGAGCTTGTTGCCTTTCTTAGAAATGATCAAAAAGGCGGTAGTAGGTGGGGCTACCTCCAGTATCCTGTATAATGAATTATCCAAAGAAATAATGACAGCACGAGGCCTTGACTCATACACAGCATGTCGCCTCCACAAGTATGGCTGTCCTAATAATACATCACAAACATCTAGAGGTGTAACATCACACAATACCTCGTCTGTGAATGGTTTGATGCTGTAGGGAAGGCGGCACTGCTGGCAAACTTTGAGATCTCCTCCTTCATGAAGCCACCCGATACTGTACGACTGTGGGTGTGGTGTCGTCGGTAGGCACAACCGCTTCACGACCTCTGCTGAAATAAGGTTCTTTTGGCTGCCACTGTCGACAATGAATTGCAGCGGCGAACCCTTCACCCACATCTGTGAGTGGAAAAGACGTTCCCCCT
>APFE031341997.1:67543-78851 GCA_000404065.3 Pinus taeda | reverse complement strand
GACTGAGTTTGCTTAGGACCCTTGTTTGGTTTAGGACCATTCTTTTTAGGAAATGACTTCTTAGGATTCTTTAAATTTAGTTGCTGCTGGGCGGCTAACGCTTTCTTGGAAGAGTTTCCAAGATTAAGAAGACCAAGATGTAAGAGTTTTTCCTGTTCTCTTATTAAAGAATCACAAAAGGAGTCAAAGGAAGGGGGCTTGTAGTCTTTTCCTTGACAAATGAAAGCTTCCCTTGTAGAATGGAAGGTGGAAACAAATACAGAGTAAGCTGGTCCCAACTTAGTAAGGATGGAATAAATAAGGTTACTATCTCCTTTCTTAACCTTAACACTTTCCAAGAGATATCTAAGGGTCTTGAATTTGGACAAGAAATCTTCAATGAAAGAAAAATTATTAGGATCCAAGGTAAGCAACTCATTTTCAAGTTGATGGGCTCTAATTTCATTTTTAATCCCAAAAACTTTAGTGATTTGTTCCAATGCTTCATGAGGAGTATCAAGTTCTGCAATATGGAATCTAAGATCAGGAGAAATAGACATCCCTATCAAACCACGTGCTTGATCTTGTCTATTTTCCCATTTATCAACCTTGTCTTCATCTCTTGGTTTCTTCTCTTGGCCCGTGGCTATTCTGTAGAGACCTTTACTTCTAAGTAAATCTTCCATGTAGGCTACCCATTGGAAGTAGTTAGTGCTGTCAAGAATGACTTGGCATGGACTTTCCAATTTTTTAAAAAAGACTGAAGCTGAAGATGCTGAAAGTAAGTGTTCCAATGGATAGATCTCGAAAAATTAGGCTGTTTAAAAAAAACGGCTCTGAAAAAGGCTTCCGGATGAAGAAGTTATGGCTTTTTGAAAAAAAATTGTTGAAGTTGCCGGCAAAGTGCGCGAATGTGCGGGAATGAAAAAAACGCCCCCACAAAATGGAGATTTGAACCCAAGACCTCTACTCTCTTAAAATAGCTTTGAACCAATTGAATCTATACAAAAATTTGAGAGAGAGAGAGAGAGAGAGAGAGGGGGGGGGCTTTGGTTTGCGTGCTTGCCTTGAGAAACTTCTTTTTCCCTACAAAACACAAAACACAAAACCCAACACGGACATGCAAAGAAAAACGAACCTTATGGCTCGAAGTTAGCTTTACCCAAAAAACTAAATATTTAAAAAAAATTGAACCTTGTGGCTCAAAGTTAGCTTTAGCCGAAAAACTAAATATTTTTCTCAATGTTTCTGATTTTCCGAGATCACACTAAGGTGCAGGGAAAAGAGCATACGCATGAGAAAAAAATCCTTCCTTTCTGTTTCTGATTTGCCCAGATCGCACAGAGTCGCAGGGCAAAGAGCATACGCAGAAATGAAGGGTATAGATCCGGTTAAAAAAAAACTAAATAGACCGAAACCGAAATAAGCAGAGAGAAAATAACAGTAAACTGCAAAATAAAGACTGTATACCTCCAGATCTTAAAAATGACGCAGATAGGGCTACCGGAAACCTTTTCGCGTGAAACGAAAGGGGTTCCTCACTGAACAGATGCTCCGAACACAACAGAGCAGTCCTCTCGGCCCGAAAGCAGTCAGAAACAGTAGATCTAGGAAACGACAGCCGCATGCAGTTCTACCGGCTTCAAATTTGGATAACCAACGGACGCGGCCCTCAAATAGCGCTCTGATACCATGTAGGAATTTACAGGGTAAGTTCCTCAGACAGAACACCAAAAGGACACCGCTCACAAACAGATCACAGATCAATACACCAGTATTTTGACGTGGTTAAAACCCTCAGAGAGGGAAACAGTCCACGGCCTGCGCCAACGTGGCTACTACAGGCAATTTATTAATAAAAGAATGAAAATTTACATAAGCTTCTCTCATGCACGGTTAACCTACAAATGACCCTCCATGCGCTTTAAATAGAATTCATGGACCAATCGGGTGTCAAGCCACGGATCAAGTGTCGGTAATACCGAGGAGAGAATGAACCGTCGGATCACTACATATCGTGACCGTCGGATTGTAAGTTACAAAATGTACAACGGTAAAGAAACACACTTTACCTAACTCTATACCTAACTCTATACTAGACCAAGTTGAACTTAACTATTTCCTATGTGTCAAAATATCCTAACACTTATAACAATTGAAGAGGTAAGCCAATTAACCCTTACCAGATACTATCATTGAAGAAGTCCATTGAATGATTGATGTTGACAAAGTGTTAAAATTGCAGTGTGGATTGAGCCATCCTCTTATCTAAGGACAATAATGTTGGATCTTCGTTTGGTAAGTCAATATTGAACTTGAATCATTATATGCTCTCTCTAAACATTTGATATTGATAATAAGAAGAATTTATCAAGGGTTTTACCCATCTTGGGGTTTTTCCTGGCTTAAGCCATATCTTCGCGTTCTATCGTCTTGGCTTGTCTTCTGCACCTATCAGTTATGTTCTTTCATTAGTTACTATTAATGTTATTGTGTATCATGTGATTACAAAAGGAATCAAGTCGTATAATGAATATGCTTAGATGGAATATTAAAGTAACTATTTCAAGCAATTGAACATGTTAATCTAAAATTAACAGGTAGCCACCAATATCCACCTGGATCACTCCAACAACAAATGACACCTCTATAGTCTCAACAAGGATAGATGTAGAAGATTTGTCAACAGTCAGCTCATATCTGAGACCTACTCTCAATGCTTGCACTGTAGGGTTAATAGGAGTAGTAATTCCCTATCCATTCTTCCCAAGTCCTCATCTAGTATATGCCATTTTGCTCAACAATCGAGACCTAATACGAGTAGTATGTCTTTCAAAAGTGGGTGCGACAAAGGCATGTGGTGAGTCATGATCATCAACATCAAATTTTTGAAGTTCAACATCATTAAGTGTGGAAGAAGATGAGTCTGGTAGCTCAACATCAACAGTATCCATCTCATATTTGTAAAGACAAATTTCCAATTGAAGTTGATGCTTAGATTCTTGCAAATTTTGAATAACCCCATTCTTCTCAAGCAGTTTTTGTGACAATGCATCATAATCTTGTTTAAAAAATTGATATTGTTCCAACATTGTTTCTTTTAAATAGTTAATCTCCATAACATGTTGATTGTTTTTCTCTTCCAGTTGCTTCTTCAAATTTTCAGTTTTTGACTCAGAAAAAGACTCAATTTCCTCCTTCAAGTCATCAAGGAGGTCAATATTCTCCTGAAATTCATCTAAAAGCATTTGAAAATATGTGCCCATGGTTGATTCCAAATGTTCAACCTTCTTGGTTTTTTCAACAATTGAAGTTTTCAACCTATTTTTAAGAGTTGCATTCTCTACTTGCAATACAGCTATAACTGACTGCAACTCGATGACATCTTTACGAAGTTCATTTGATACCTTCTTCTCACGAAGCTCCTGCGGCCCTTTACCCATATTGAAAGGACCAAGTTGGCAAATTGATTTCCACTAGCAACAAAAGCAAAAATTGCTACAAAACAAGACTGATGATTACAACAAAAAAGATTTACACTTCAAAGCATGATACAAATAAGATCAATCCAGCTAGGTATACATGACTAGACAACAAGCATGGATTTCAAAACCACCAACCATCAACCAAATGGAAATATCACCCTTCTTCAATTTACAAATGCTCTTAATACTTATTAAAAAATCCTTGGAAACTAATATTGTTTTTTTAACATTTTAATGATAAAATACTTCCTTTTAAATACAAAGTATTTCCTTAACTCTAACAAGGTTTTTGGGAAGTTGACTAGACAATGATGTAAAAGGATAAATTGTTGGTGGGAAGCCAAAAACATAGCGGAGAACGTTGCCTCGCTTTACAAACTGGTCATCGTGACACTCAACCAGCATGGAATTATGACTGTGCCCGCCTCTGTTTAGATTTGCTTGATCAACTTAGATTTCTAACATGACAACATTATGCTACACTGCATGCAGATCCTTGGTCAAAAAATTGCATGCACCTCTCAGCTAGAAAGTGACCACAGGGTCATTGAAGGTAACTGGAGGGAATTTCCATGGTATGACTAGAGGCAGCTGATAATATCCAACGTGATGTTGATTAGGAGATATTCATCATAGTCGGTTCAGAGAGTGATGTGAAATGGAATAGACCCAAACTGAGATTTTTTAATCAATTTGAATAGAGATTAAAAACTGAGCAATACGGTGTAAAACACATGTTTCTTGTTAACCTCAGCAGCGATGTCAAACGTTTGGACTAGCTAGCGATTGCAGGGAGTGGAAAGAGTGAAAAGATTAATGGCACCTAAGATGAAAAGCCATGGCATGCTTGGATCCATCCTTCTTCAGATCTGCAACAAATCCATCATTTTCAATGATAGATCATGAAAGAGTATTAAAGCAGTGGATCACAGGAATGAAAGAAGCATGAACAAAATAGCATAGTTACCAAATTCGAATTTGATTCGATAGGGAAAAAAATTAATGTGTAAAATTCAATATGATAATTCCAGAGTATACATCTTATAAAGGGTAATATGTTGTTATTTTTTCCCAAAAAAAAACACAACAAAAAAAACGAATTTCTTTTGGAGAACAAAAGATACCATGTTTACTTATTTCCCATATTAATTTTTAGTGTGGATTTAAAATATCCAGAAATAAATAAATGAAATAAAACACATCAAATTTATTAATATTAAAAATTAAGAAAATATATAAAATAAAACTATTATATGAATAATAAAATTTCCAAAATTCAAAGACTAAAATGTAAAAAAAAAAATTTGAAATATTATATATTAAAAATAGGTTTAATGATTCCTCAAGTTACCAAAAATTTATATTTTATCACTCTTCTATTTAAAAAATCCAAAATTTATAATAATTAGTATGTAAATAATTTTACGAGTAAATAAAAAAAAAAATACTTTTTAATTGATCCTCATAAACTTTCATCATTTTTGTTAATAAAAGTCATTCTTATGCTAATGACTATTTCCAATAATATATATATAATTATATAACCTAATTTCAATTTTTTTAATGTATAAAACTTAACCTTTATCATAATTTCTTAACAAAAACTCTTTAATGAAAAACTTGTAACTAGAATCTTTTAAATATAAAAATGGTAAGACTCCCTCGTACATGTTTGGATGAGATGGATGTTTATTTGGATCTATTCCACTAGATTGGATGTCTCGTAGAACGCCCTCGCCCCTTCACAAGATGGTTCCATGTTTGATTGGGAACTAGATAACCAGTAACGCTATCAACTTAATTAACATAATCCAAAATCTTCGTGCCATATTAAAATTAACTTATTATAATACATGCATTTCCAAATTTTCCTAGTAAATATAGCTGAACTGGGTAACTATGCAAAATGGATAGTCAGTATTTAAATAGATTTATAATTCTGGAAAACAATATTGCAAAATTTTATTAAAATATAAATCAAAATATTCAAAAGAAAAAATTGTTAGCTCTGATACCATGAAAGTTTACCAGTTCCAAGTTTCTATTATTGGAACTCTAACAACTTATAATCCCAACAATTCTCGCAAAATTTAATCAAAAAATAATAATCTAATAACTTGTAATTCTAACAATTCTCGAAAATTCAACCAAAAAAATAGTAATTTAAATAAAAGTAACATAATTATGAAATTACCCCATTAAATAGTAGTAACTAACGTTTTGTATATTCTTATAAATAACCACTATTATCTCTTTTCTACTTTTAAATGATTCCGTGACCTACAACCAAACACATTGCTGCTATTTGAACTTACTATAATCAAGCTACGCATCTGGCATAATCAAGCTACGCATAATAGTGATGATATATGTTTCTTCCCGTTGACATAATCTGCCCAATAGCCATCTTATGGAGATTTTTTGTCTTATAGCAACTATAGGCATCAAGAAGTGAAAGCATATGATTCCATAATTAGTCCTCCTATTGAAATGCTTCAATTTTGTAATTCTCAAGAAGGAATGGTCTTCCTGAAAGAATAAATATCTACAACTATCAAGGATAGAACCCTGTAAATATTTTAAGTCCTATGCAACATCAATCATTCTATGTATGAAACTACCCTAATGCAAATAAACATCATCTATGTTCCCTTTTCAGTCCACCATCATGTATGATATTGTTACAAGTCAAGTAACCTTGATAATATGTTGATGACAGTGTTACATTCTTGTTCACAAATGAAGTTGTGTACAAGACATATGTAAACCTTGAATAGACTACGTGAATCTGTCAACACCTTTATGAAAAGGGGCACAACTCACTTGAAGCTTTCATACTTAAATATCAGCTGGGAGAAGAAGTGGGTGCCACTTTGAAATAGATCTTTGTATTGATCCCTATTAGCATAGGTTCCTTGAAGAAAGTGCATGACCTCTTGAGCACGATGAACAAAATACCCTGATTTTGGCATCTTGGTTTCCCTAAGTATAGATATATTGGCTAAATTTATACATTGATGGTTTTCATCTTGCAATTGTAATATCATAAGAAGATCTCTTCTTTCTAGGTGAAGAAAGGCTTCAAAAAATTTCTTGGGAATGAAGCCTTCTAGAAGTTGATTTCTCTCATATGAGAAACTCTTGATTGAAGGATAAATAACCATCTAAAACAAGACTTTAGAGGGAGATATAAAATCCCTAATGACTTTTCCTGTCTAATGATTTTCAATGAAAGAAAGTCATGTCAGTGGAGTATGATGACTTTAATAGTGGCTGCATATTACAGATAGCTTGATGGTTATGCTTTGGGCGAAGTTACTTTCTCAATATTTAGAGGGAGTTATGATGATTGATTTACGATGTTTATCCTTCATAAGAAGTAAATGAATTTTAAGGTAAAGTTTTCCTTCAGAAAGAGGTTGAAAGACATGGATAAACTTTATTAAGAGGGTCTTGGTTGAACATTGAGCTTTGGGAGCTCCTGGGGGCCGGGGGTACTTCTTGATGTTATGAGTGACCATAGAGTGAGTGGTTCACCTTCTGCTATAGGTGCGTTGTGTACAGGGTGAGTGGTTCACCTTTCCTTGTGATATCTCATGACGGTTGACATGTGTGTAGGGTGAGTGGTTCACCTTCCCCTACAATTAATGAGATATGCATAGGATGTGTGGTTCACCTTCTCCTATGGCATATGAGAAGGATGACTGGTTCACCTTCTCTTGCGGATACCCCAGTGAGAGATGCATATAAACATACGTTGGTTGTCACATGTGGACATGTTGATGGGGTGTGGTTCATCCTTTCCCCACATGTAGGATGCTCGTTCCATACGATTGATGGTTGTCATGTCGGTGGGATGTGGTTCCTCCTTTCCCCACATGTAGGATCCTTCCTACGATTGTTGGTTCGCATGCATGCAGGACGTGGTTCATCCTTTCGCTACTCTCGGTGGTTTGCATTTGTATAAGATGTAGTTTATCCTTTCCCTACATGTGGTTGTGACATGTGTTTGTAGGATGTGGTTTATCCTTTCCCTATTTGTGGTTGTGACATGTGTTTGTAGGATGTGGTTCATCCTTTCCCTACGTGTGGTTGTGACATGTGTTTGTATGATGTGGTTTCTCCTTTCCCTATGTGTGGTTGTGAGCAGGATGTGACACATTCTTTCCCTGCTAGTGTTTCTGCATCATCCTACCCATGTAGTCTAGGACACATGGGAAGTACCTCTCATATGGCCAATGAGTTAGGAAAAGTGGATAGGGACCATAACACTACCGATGGACGCATCATATACTATCGTACTCCCTATGTCTAGGATGATGATGTTCAACAAAATTGATGACTTGAGATCAAGTTTGATTTCGGTTCTTCATATGGTTATGTGGACTGATTTTTGTCAGTGGAGAATGGTAAGGACTTGTAACTCACGCTTGATGGATTATTCTGCATTATCCCCATCAACGTTTAGCAAAGTTGAGTCGATATTTAGAGATGGTTCGTGGTGACAGAATGCCATGATCAATAGTGACAATGACTAATGGTTAGTTAGGTGGAATTCTCCCAAGTTGAGAGGGAGTATCAAAATTGGTAACTAGGTCCAAATTCCACTTTGGATAGCTTATTTGGGGAAGATAATTGTGGCACTGAATTCCTCTTTTCTATAGGACCAAAATTGACCTAAAGATCATCAAATTTGGATAAGGAGAAATGGATTTTTGAATTTACATTCTCTCTCATATAAATTATAAAGATCAACCTCTCCTATAAGTCGGCTCATAAGGCCCAATAGTCATGTCCCTTCAACCCCAAACAACTAGTATATATATAGGTGCATACATCCTTATTTCACACATCTATCTCATGATTCTTCTCTCTAAAATAACCACAAAATACCCTCAGCGAAGGAAGAAAGGATTGGATGTCATCTTTAGTAGGATGTTTGATAAGCCATGTTCCTATGGCAGGAGGTCGAGGCAGTTAGGGGTAGTTTGGGCTAATCTAAGAATTGTTATGGGCCAAGTTCATTCTCTTTTATAGGTCAATATCCCACAAGGAGGAAAACACATTGGTTGGGACATGTTTCTAGGCTATTATATCTAGGGTTTCTCTTCCACAAGTGGGCCACAAAATTATGAGGGAGATTCAGTATGAGCGTAGACTTTAAAGACTTTGATTATGGGTCAACATAATGGTAAATTACCTAGGGCCATAAAAAACTCTTCATTGGACTGTAGGTGAGTCTTATGGACTCTTAAAGACTGGATCTAGCCCAAATCAGCTCAAGGGCATGGAAGATTTAATAGAAGAAGAGTGGTTATCTTAAAAGGAGATCTGGAGGTTCTTATAACAGTTGAAGAAGTAAGTCAATTAACCCCAACCAGATACTGTCATTGAGGAAGTCCATTGAATGATTGATGTTGATAGAGTGTTAGAATTGCAGTGTGGATTGAGCCATCCTCTTATCTAAGGACAATGATGTTGGATCTTCGTTTGGTAAGTCAATATTGAACTTGAATCATTATATGCTCTCTCTAAACATTTGATATTGATAATAAGAAGAATTTATCAAGGGTTTTACCCATCTTGGGGTTTTTCTCTGGCTTAAGCCATATCTTCGCATTCTATCTTCTTGGCTTGTCTTCTGCACCTATCAGTTATGTTCTTTCATTAGTTACTGTTAATGTTATTGTGTATCATGTGATTACAAAAGGAATCAGGTCATATAATGAATATGCTTAGATGGAATATTAAAGTAACTATTTCAAGCAATTGAACATGTTAATCTAAAATTAACAGGTAGCCACCAATATCCACCTGGATCACTCCAACAACAAATGACACCTCTAGAGTCTCAACAAGGATAGATGTAGAAGATTTGTCAATAGTCAGATCGTATCTGAGACCTACTCTCAATGCTTTCATTGTAGGGTTAATAGGAGTAGTAATTCCCTATCCATTCTTCCCAAGTCCTCATCTAGTATATCCCATTTTGCTCAGCAATTGAGACCTAATACGAGTAGTATGTCTTTCAAAACTGGGTGCGACAAAGGCATGTGATGAGTCATGATCATCAACATCAAGTTTTTCACATTCAACAAAGTGTGGAAGAAGATGAGTCTTGTAGCTCAACATCAACAGTATCCATCTCATATTTGTAAAGACAAGTTTCCAATTGAAGTTGATGCTTAGATTCTTGCAAATTTGAATAACCCCATTCTTCTCAATCAGTTGTTGTGACAATGCATCATAATCTTGTTTAAAAAATTGATATTGTTCCAACATTGTTTCTTTTAAATAGTTAATCTCCATAACATGTTGATTGTTTTTCTATTCCAGTTGCTTCTTCAAATTTTCAGTTTTTGACTCCAAAAATACTCAGGTTCCTCCTTCAAGTCATCGAGGAGGTCAATATTCTCCTGAAATTCATCTAAAAGCATTTGAAAATATGTGCCCATGGTTGATTCCAAATGTTCAACCTTCTTGGTTTTTTCAACAATTGAAGTTTTCAACCTATTTTTAAGAGTTGCATTCTCTACTTGCAATATAGATATAATTGACTGCAACTGGATGACATCTTTATGAAGTTCATTTGCTACCTTCTTCTCACAAAGCTCCTGCGACCTTTTACCCATATTGAAAGGACCAAGGTGGCAAATTGATTTCCACTAGCGAAAAAAGCAAAAATTGCTACAAAACAAGATTGATGATTACAACAAAAAAGATTTACACTTCAAATACAAATAAGATCAATCCAGCTAGGTATACATGACTAGCCAATAAGCATGGATTTCAAAACCACCAACCATCAACCAAATGGAAATATCAGCCTTCTTCAATTTACAAATGCTCTTAATACTTATTAAAAAATCCTTGGAAACTAATATCATTTTTTTAACATTTTAATGATAAAATACTTCCTTTTAAATACAAAGTATTTGCTTAACTCTAGCAAGGTTTTTGGGAAGTTGACTAGACAATGATGTAAAAGGATGAATTGTTGAGCAGTTATGAAAACTTATAAATTGGCGGGAAGCCAAAAACATAGTGGAGAACGTTGCCTTGCTTTACAAACTGGTCGTCGTGACACTCAACCAACATGGAATTAAGACCATGCCCGCCTCTGTTTAGATCTGCTTGATCAACTTAGATTTCTGACATGACAACATTATGCTACACTGCATGCAGATCCTTGGTCAAAAAATTGCATGCACCTCTCAGCTAGAAAGTGACCACTGGGTCATCAAAGGTAACTGGAGGGGATTTCCATGGTATGACTAGAGGCAGCCGATAATATCCATCGTGATGTTGATTAGGAGATATTCATCATAGTCAGTTCAGAGAGTGTTGTGAAATGGAACAGAACCAAACTGAGATTTTTTAATCAATTTGAATAGAGATTAAAAACTGAGCAATACGGCCTAAAACACCTGTTGCTTGTTAACCTCCACAACAGGTCAAATGTTTGGACTAGCTAGTGATTGCGGGGAGTGGAAAGAGTGAAAAGATTAATGGCACCTAAGATGAAAAGCCATGGCATGCTTGGACCCATCCTCCTTCAGATCTGCAACAAATCCATCATTTTCCATGATAGATCATGAAAGAGTATTAAAGTAGTGGATCACAGGAATGAAAGAAGCATGAACAAAATATCATAGTTACCAAATTCGAATTTGATTCGATAGGGAAAAAACTTTAATGTGTAAAATTCAATATGATAATTCTAAAGTAGTAGGGAAAATTTTAAGAACCCACCCTAAATTTATATGTATTATAAATGGGCGAATCTCCATGGTATATAGGAAAAATGGAAGGCGATTTTATCAATAATATAATATGTATATATA